>CM046943.1:112991913-113421329 GCA_025698515.1 Gossypium sturtianum | reverse complement strand
TAAGTAATGACGCCAAATTTTCAATGCGAAAACAATGGTCGCTAATTCCAGATCGTGAGTCGGATAGTTTCTTTCGTGCGGCTTCAACTGTCTCGAAGCGTAGGCTATAACTTTGCCTTCCTGCATCAAAACGCAACCCAACCCATTCAAAGAAGCATCACTAAAAGCAACAAATTCTTTACCCGATTTAGACTGAGCTAACATCGAGCTTTTGGCCAAAAGGGCTTTCACCGCTCGAAACTTTCCCGACACTTTTCCGACCACTCAAACTTGACATCTTTCTGTAGTAGCCTTGTCAAAGGTGTAACTATCATGGAAAAGCCTTTGACGAATCATATGTAGTATCCCGCAAGTCCCAAAAAGCTCCGAATTTCAGAGACATTCTTCGGTGGTTTCCAATCAAGTATAGCCGATATTTTGTTCGGATCAACTCGAATACCAAGTCAAACAACATGACCCAAAAAGTCGACTTCCTTCATCCGTAACTCACACTTATCGAACTTTGCATACAACCGCCGATCCCGTAAAGTCTGTAATACTAATATCAAGTGTTCGCTGTGTTCGGTTTCATCTTTAGAGTAGATCAAGATATCATCAATAAACACTACTACAAACCGATCCAAAATCGTCTCAAAACTCGATTCATTAAGTCCATAAAACAAAGCAGTGCATTAGTGAGTCCAAAAGGCATAACCAGTAAACTCAAAATGTCCGTACTCGCCCGGAATGCGATCTTTGGCACATCTCGTATCTCTCGACTCGCAATCGATAATAACCCGATCTCAAATCTATTTTCAAAATACCAAGCCCTTTCAACCGATCAAACAAATCATCAATCCGAGGTAGCGGGTACTTATTCTTTATAGTTACCTTATTCGCCATCGATAATCAATGCACATTCGCATCGCTCCATCTTTCTTTTTCACAAAAAGAAATCGTGCACCCCAAGGAGAGAAACTCGGCCGTGCAAAGCCCCTATCTGTTAACTCTGCAATCGTGTGCTTTCAACTCTTTTAACTCAAGAGGTGCCATCCTATACTGGGGCTATCAAAATAGAGTCGTTTCTGCACTAATTCAATGCCAAACTCAATCTCTCATACTGGGTGGTAAACCCGTGAGCTCTTCAGAAACACATCCGGGTATTCACACACAACCGGCACAGATTCAATCGCTTTTTGCACACTTTATTATCCAAAGACATAGGCCAAATAAGCTTCGCACCCTTTTCTCACATACTTGTGGCTAACATCGAGGATATTATCAGAGGAAACCCACTTAAATCACTGGATTCAACTCGATGATTTCACCGCTCCGACATCTCAAATCAATAAGCTTTCTTTGCAATTCACCACCGTGATCGTATGGTTAACCAATCCATTCCCAAAATTATATCGAACTCATCGAAGGGCAACAACATTAAATCGGCCGGGAAACAAGAATCCCAATCATCAACGCAACCTTACACACTTTATTAACAAGTACACATCTACCCAAAGGGTTGGACACACAAATCACAAACTCGTGAGAATCAATCGCGTAGTCTTCATCAATACTAGAGTTTCACACACATATGAATGAGTCAAACCAGATCAATCAATGCAATCACAAAGAGTATCATAAAGGGTGAAAGTACCTGTGAATGACATCGGGAGGAAGCATCATCTCGGCTCGTAGCATAAGCTCTAGCTAGAGCTCTAGCTCTCGATCGTATTATGATGTCCTTCGACCCTCTCTCGTTGCCACCCACGCTGCTCGAATGTCCGAGTGGCCTCACCCCGCGGCGGGCACACCGCTTCTGGCCTAGTGTTCTCGAGTCGATTTTGCTCTGGGCTAACATCTGACACTCGAATAAAATGATCCGACGATCCACATTTAAAGCAGGACCGATCACTTAACTCTACAACTCCCGTGATGCCATTTCCCACAATGTTTACACTCGCCCGGCTCGCGGAACATTACCAACGCTAGCTACCAAGCGGCTCGGGAACTCACCGAGGTCGATCACGCCTAGGCAAGTCTGAAGCGGCTTTATGTCGACATCGGGTCATCTCTCGAACTTCTTGTGCACGGAATGGAAAGTTTTACTCGATGATCTTTTCCGAAAGTGTCTCTAGCTTCTACTTCGCCTTTTCTTTTCTCCTTTCCGAGCTCTTCGCTTTTACAAGCTCGCTCGACTAATGTCACAAACTCTTTGATTTCAAGAATGCCAACAAGTAACTTTATGTCTTCATCCAGCCGCCTTCGAATCTTTTACACATAATGGCTTCGTAGATATACATTCCCGAGCGTAACGGCTCAATCTGACAAACTTCCGCCCATATTCGTCACACCATGCTACCTGCTTTAATTCGTAAATTCTTTTCATTTTCGATCGATGAATCTCGATCGATATATTTCTTACTTAACTCAATTTGAAAGAAGTCCCAAGTTACTTTTTCTTTCGGAACCACGATACCAAAGTGTGTTCCACCGGTGATAGGCGTGTGTCGTAAGTAGAGATATAGCACACTTTAGGCATTCATCCGTGTACAGGATAGCTCATCAAGTACCCGAATAGTGTTATCAAGCCACATCTCTGGCGCGCTCTCATCATCATCATCATTGGCCTTGAATTCCTCGGCCCCATATTTTCTCGATTTTATCAACGGAGGCTCGCTAGATCTCATCGGATCTATCATCTAAGGGTGCCAAGGTACCGTGAGTTGGATTATTCGGGGTGGAGGTTGTTGTACAAAGTGGATTAGTCCGAATAAACCGGGTAAACCATTCATTCATCATCCGATAGAAGGCTTGTTTAGCCTCCCCTCATGGCTACCCGGAATCGGTCGAGAGTTTAATGGCATCGATCCACTTGCGAGACCAGCGCAATACTTCACATCATCATCACTACGGCTCTATCGTGGATCGGATCCATTTACTATATAAAATACAATTGAAATTGTCGTAAGTCACCACACTATCATATATACACTTCAAAGGCATGTATAGCTAGACTCATACACACTACGCTAGTCCTAGAATCGACTAAACCGTAGCTCTGATATCGATTAAATGTAACACCCTTAACCCGTATCCATTGTCGAACTACTGCTATGAGGCGCATCGAACTAGACACGCTTTAGCATAGTCATTTATGGAATAAACCCAATACGCATATTTAAATTTTTCCATATCAACAAATAATGTTCAAGACTTACGTTATAAACCGTGTTTCATAATGCAACACATCATTATTCATAATCCATACAAGTTTCGAATCAAGCTTCCACATAACAACACCAAATTTCGTATGTCCAACATATATATAATTACATCTATTTCATTAGCCGAATATCGACATATCATTTTATACATTCTACAATTATGCATATTAAAATGGATAGGTCTATGATACTCTATTAACCTTTCATTCACACATGTGACACTCGAATATTATAGCATTACTAAATATACACATCATGCTATCATGATATGCGCAATGTCCCTAAAACAAAAGCCATGTCCAACCATAATCATCAATTCATCCTACCTTATTAATTAATGGACACAGAGATCATTGAATAACCTACCAAACACACATGATATGTGACTAATCCAAAATATATATATTCAACTAATCCATTGACCATATATTCGGTCTTCAATTTAAAACTTCAATGATCAACACAAAGCATTAGTATATACAATTTCATAATCATCTCTGAATTATAACCAAACACATAATAATTTAAGAAGAGATATTCGCACGACATAGTATGCATACTTATACATATATATGATCATTTCTATATAACTACATTTAACTTTCAAGCCTAATATGCGTATGTCTTATACCAAAGATTAAAAGAGACCGTTATATCAAACATTCAAACGATGCTTAACACAAAAACAACAAATTTTTATTTACAAGGCCATATATATACATTTACAAAACCGAACATCATTCATTACTTATCAAAATTCAGCCTATACATGCCTTTGATTCAAAAAGTAAACATATATACCAAAGAGAGTGATAGTGTGGTCGACTTTCTTGATGATCCCCGAGCCCGTAGTTGAATCAACGATCTATAAAATGTAAATACAAACACATACAGAGTAAGCTCACTAGCTTAGTAAGTTTTAAGCAAAAGATAATTCACTAATCAAGCACTTAAACACTTTTAATCAATAATTATAGGACATTTTATATGTACATTTTGATATGAAATTTATTGTAACACCCCAAACCTGTGTCTATGCTCGCATTTAGATTTGGTTTGTCACACCGAACTAACATCCAAAATTTCTCTAATGATTTAAGTAAAATAAAGAATGCAAAACCTTTAGAAATAAGGTTTAATAAAAACTAATTACAATGATTATGAATTAAGAAAATACTTGTTTGAAGTCTTATATATATATATATTAGTCAAAAACCTTAACGTAGTTTTTAAAAGAATTTGAAAGAAATTGTAAAGTAATTTAGGTGTCCAAAATTGTTATAAAACACAATATTTTTAAGAAAACTTTATAGATTTAACATAAGCCCATATTAAGAGTCTTAAAACAAAATTAAATCCATCCACACATAAAAATCCATAAAATATAATTAGAGGCCTTATTACATCATACCCAAAAAAGAGTAATTAAAATAAGTAACTTAAATAAAGTGCATAGTTTATAAAACCTAAGCTCGTAGTATGGCCTCCACCAAGTCATCCCCTACCAAGTCCACATCAATTTCCATTACCCGAGATGGATAATAAAACGGGGTGAGTTACAAAGAACTCAATGTGTAACTCACTTACCACCATTATTGGGCCAGACTATCAAGGCATTAATTTGGGCTTGAGCCCAATTACAAAATTTCAACGATATAAATATGAAATAAATATATAAAATGCATGTAAAAATGAATTTCCCAAACCAAGCCTAATTTTCCATCCGCTACACACCCCCGCACTCAACCAAAGACACCTGTGGGGATCAAGTCAACCCACCCCGCCAAACACACCAATCGTAGGCATTTAGCCTTTTAAATAATATTGTAGTGCACTCATCGAACTAGATTGTGACATAGTCACCGAACTAGAGGCATTAAGCCAAATTTTGTGGCAGAGCCACCTAACTAGATTCATGGCCACAGTGCCTTACTTTCTTCATCATGTATCCCATCCCATGCAATTATGTATGAATAACAAACTTTAATCATAAATAATTTATCAAGTAACCCATAATACAAATGAGTTTTTAATTAAACTTTTCATTTGGGCCTATTAAACAAAATAGTATTTAGTCTGTAAGGCAATCCAAAATAACTTTGACCCATATTTCGAACTAGAAGGTTTTTTGGCCCATTTTATCGATCTAGCGCTTTTATGGCCCAATTTATCCATCTAGCGCTTTATGGCCCAATTTATCGATATAGCGCTTTATGGCCCAATTTATCGATCTAGCGCTTTATGGCCCACTTTATCGATCTAGCGCTTTATGGCCCAATTTATCGATCAAGCGCTTTTATGGCCCAATTTATCGATCTAGCGCTTTATGGCCCAATTTATCGATCTAGCGCTTTATGGCCCAATTTCTCGCTTAGCCATTTTCATGCATTTACACAAAAGTACTAATTACTACAACAATTCGATTTGGCCATTTTTACGATTTATCAAACTTCTTACGGTTTAGTATCTAACCCGAAAAGATAAGTGTGAAGTTACACACACCGGTTATAGTGAGAACTAGACTCTCCCGCCACAACACCTATACGTATCACGATAATTAGAACACTATAATTTATTAATGAAACCGATCTAAAAAAATAACGATCTAAAATTTTACCTCTGATTTTCAAACTACTTCTACTTCTGCGCTTTCTCCCGATTGATGGTTCGTTAATCGAATCAAATCCATTTAACAAATAATGGTTCGAGTATGAACTACTTCAAACAATTGATTCTCCTGATGAACGCCCACAACCCGATGGGAAATCCCGGATGACAAACAGTCCTTTGTTTATACTTAGGGGAATAACTAAACCACCCTCTTCCGAACACTATTCACCGCCTCTTTTCTTCCCTATTTTGATTGTCTTCAAAGACAAAAGATCGTTAATCCAATCTAATATTACATCGAAATATGACTAAGGGTTTAAGGGTGAAATTCACTTACCACAAAGATCCTTGTTCCAAAATATGAAAATCGATCAAACGCTCCTTTATCACCTTAAATCGATTCCAACGCTCTAAGATACCCACTAACACTTGATTTCGATCTTCCGCTATCGCACTAAAATATAACCATTGGAAACGCTTAATAGATGGAATGGTAAAATTTCTATCCAAGAAATCCTTTTACCATCATCAAAATTCTACCAACATATTTATTAACTAATCGTAAAATAAAAAGAACCCTTACCTATTATCCACGATTGGAAAAAGACGATTGAGAAAGATGTTTGTGCAAGATGGAGGATTCGGCTATATGACCAAAGAAAATAGAAAATGATTCGCCTATGGGTACATCAACATTCGCCATGAGAGAAAATAATAGAGAAAGTATGAGTATCAAGAATAAAAGATGAGAGAAGAATGATGATGATGTTGTTTCAATTTTCAAAGAGAATAAAAGAGAAAGGAAGAAAGAGATGAGTTTTGGGAGCAATGTATATTCGGCAATGGGGAGAAGAAAAGTAAAGAATGGCTTTTGGTGTTGGTAGAATCTGCACTATGAGAAAGGCACAAAATTGAACACTAAAGTGAAAAGCAAAATGACCAAATGGTCAAAATAATCAAGGCTTACCAAAAGATCAATTTCGCCAAAGGGAAAAGTTGAGAAGAGGAATGCAAAATTTTGCACAAAAACTAAAATGACCAAAAGCAAACTCCTAAACCTTACCAAGCTACTAGCAAAATTCGCCAACCTTCCCTAGCCATATTGTTGCCCAAATTCATTGGTCAAATGACCATGAATTTGTTTCCAAAACACTTTCCTTGATACTTGCCCTATGTCTCCACATCTTTCCATATTTTCTTGATTCCCTACCATAAATTCACTCTTACCTTATTCCTTTGATATACTAACCAAAAATAACAAGGTCAACACTTACCATAAATAAGCTTGGCCAACATTTACCATAGAAGAGTAAAATAAAAGTTGTCCAAATGTTATACAAGGGATTTGAACCACTCCTCATGCAATATCTCATGTGCCAACACCACCTTGCCATTTACTCATCTTATGCTACTCTTTAACACTTAATTTAACTTAAGTGTCAATGCCACTTGCTCCACTTCAATAAATTCTCAAACTAAAAATTATTCCATACCCGAATAATTCTATACTCTTCTTCATGACTATAATAGGCACCTAAAAGAAATAAGAAAATTTTCCTTCATAATCTAAACACCAAAACATGCAATAAATCGATACTTGAATTTTAGGGTGTTACAACTCTACTCTCCTTAAAGAAAATTTCGCCCTCTAAATTTACTCGGTTGAAAGAGGTGAGGGTATTGTTGCCGAATTGCATCCTCTCAGCTCCCACGTAGCTTCCTCCGCTCCGTGATTACGCCATAAAACTTTGACCAACAAAGATGGTTTTCTTTCTTAGCACCTTAACGCCTCTGGCCTAAGATTTCCACCGTTCTTCCTCAAAAGACAAGTCCGACTTCAACTCCACTTCTCCTACCGACACTATGTGCGAAGGATCCGATCTATAGCGCCAAAGATGGAAACATGAAAAACATTATGAATTTGGCTCAACTCCCGAGGTAATTCGATCCGATAGGCCACCGACCAACACGCTTCACCATACGATATGATCCAATGTATCTAGGACTCAATTTGCCCTTCTTCCCAAACCTCAAAATCTTCTTCCAAAGTGAGACCTTCAAGAAAACTTGATCCCCACAAGATACTCGGATACTTCTACGCTTCAGATTCGTGATACGACTTTTGTCTATCCAAGCTTCCTTTAACCGTGCTCGAATAGCTTTTACTTTTTCTTCCGCTTCGTAGATCACCAGACCTAACATCCGCCGCTCGGCCCAATTCACCCAACAACTAGGAGAACGACACCTACGCACCATATAATGCCTCGTAGGTGCCATCCGAATGCTAGATCGATAGCTATTGTTGTAAGCAAATTCTCGCTAACTAGAGAAAATCCTCCCAACTACCTTTGAAGTCGATTACACATCCCCTTAACATGTCTTCCAAAATCGAATTACTCTTTCTCGACAACCATCCGATCGAGGATGAAAAGCCGCATCAAGTTTAGCTTTGTTCCCAAGGCTTCATGTAAAGCTTTCCAAAACCGTGACGTAAACCTAGGATCCCTATCCGATATAATAGACACAGTACCCCATGCAACCTCACGATTTTGGATACGATAGCTTAGCCAACTTCAGAACGAGTAATCCGCATTTAACCGGTAGAAAATGAGCGCTTTCACAAACGATCAACAATTACCCAAACGGAATTTTTCTTAGTAGGTGTTAAAGGTAACCCACTAACAAAATCCATTGTTATCCGCTCCCATTTCCAAAGAGGAATCTTTACCGGTTGTAATAATCTCGACGGCAATTGATGCTTCGCCTTCACTTGCCGACAAGTTAAACATTTTCCCACAAATTCGTAAATCTCACGCTTCAACCCCGACCACCAATATTGTTCACGAAGATCCCGACACATCTTATTTCCTCCGGTGCATAGCATAAGGGCTACTATGCGCCTCCCGTGAGAATCATTTGTCTCAGATCTCGAGTCCTTAGGCATACAAACTCTCCCACAAAAACATAACACACCTTCCGTGTTTATGCTAAAATCCTCTATTCCACCATTTTCAACTTGTTGAATTAAAAGTCCCAACTTCTTATCCGATATCCTGCTTTTCCCCGATTTGCTCTAACCACAGAGGCGCCACCGCAGCTCCGCTTATCGACTACCATCCTCGCATAAACTCAAATGGGCAAACATTGTTCTCAAATCGATACCACCATTTACGACTTAACGCTGCCTCGCTACCACATTAGCTTTTCCAGATGATACTCGATTGAGAAATCATAGTCCTTTAATAGCTCCACCCATCTTCGTTGTCTCAAGTTTAATTCCTTCCGAGTAAGAAGATACTTAAGACTCTTGTGATCCTTATAGATGATAGACTTTTCACCGTAGAGGTAATGCCTCCAAATCTTTAGAGCAAACACTACCGCAGCCTAACTCCAAGTCATGAGTAGGGTAGTTTACTTGCATGGCGGTCTCAAATTGACGAGAAGCATAAGCCACCACTTTCCCACTTTGCATCAATACACATCCTAAGCCCGTGTGACGATCGCAAAGAAACTATAAACTCCTTTCCACTCTCAGTTGAATCAAGATCGCGCCTGCTAAAATCTTCTTCAATTTCTAAACTTTCTTGCTATTTATCTATCCATATATATGGTACTCCTTTTCGCAATAGCTTAGTTAGGTGCAAAGAATCAACTAAAACCCTCAACAAAGCGCCTATAGTAACCAAACCAAACCCAAGAAACTCAATCTCACGCCATCGACTTTGGTGGTTTCCAATCCAATACAAATTTCAATCTTCCGAGGATCCACCCTTATTCCTTCTACGATACCACATGACCCAAGAAAGTCACTTCCTTAACCAAAATTCACATTTATCGAATTTGGCATACAGCTGATTATTTCAAGTAATCGCAATACAATTCGTAAATGCGAAGTCATGCTCCTCTTCATTCCTTGAATATACCGTAATGTCATCTATGAATACCACCACAAACCGGTCTAAATATGGTTGAAAGACCCGGCTCATCATATCCATAAATGCAACTGGTGCATTGGTCAACCCAAACAGCATCACCAAAAACTCATAATGTCCATAACGAGTTCTAAAGCCGCCTTGTGAATATCCGCTTCTTTCACCTTAAGTCGTGATATCCCCGATCTCAAATCAATTTTGAGAAAAGGAAGCTCCCTTCAATTGATCAAACAGTCATCAATTCTCGCAGTAGGGTACCTATTCTTGATCGCCAATTTATTTAATTGTCTCGTAGTCAATACACATACGCATTGACCCATCTTTCTTCTTAACAAACAAAACCTGGTGCTCTCACAGAGACACACTGGCATTTAATAAAACCCCGATCCAACAATTCTTGAATTTGAGCTTTAAGTTCCGCCTAACTCCTTCTGGTGCCATTCTATAAGGAGCAATGGACACCGGAGCTGCTCTGCAAGAGCTCAATACCAAATTCCACTTCCCGATCCGGAGGTATGCCAGAAGTTCTTCAGAAATACATCCGAAATTCCTTCACTGCTTTCACATCTTCCATCGACAACTTTTTGGCATCTAAAGCACTAATAAAGCTAGAAATGCTCCATACCCTTCCGCATCAACTTTTCTCGCTTTAACGCAGATACCACATTTGCCAAGTAATTCCTTCTGCTCGCCTATCATAACTATTTCTTTATCCTCCACCGCCCTTATTGACATTTTCAAAGACAATCCAATTTGCCTGGTGCTTAACCAACCAATCCATGCCCAAAATGATATCGAACTCGATTTAAAGGCAATTCCATCAAATTTGTCAAAAATATTTCTCCTTGAATTTCTAAGGGCACATCTCTAAATAGTTTATTTACTAATACCGATCATCCTAAAGGACTAATTACCTTCATCTCACTATCTAAAATTTTAGAGTCTAAATTCAAGTTTCAGATATGGTGCTAGCAACATACGATCGGGTAGAACCAATATCTATCAAAGCAATAACAGTACATCAAAGATGAAGAACGCATCGCTTATCACATCGTGTGCATTGCCATCCTCACGCGCTGCCTAACCGCATATACCAATCCCGGGCCGCCTTGCATCCGTGTTGCCTCTAGGACCATTGCCTCGACCACGCACCTTGACCACGCCCAAATTTCATTACCACCACGACCGGTCCACAACCTCCTCTGGTTGCCGAATTCCTCTTACGGTGGTGCATCAAGATACGAGCTTCCCCGAGTTGTATCCATTCGACGAGGGAATTCCTATATTGATGATCCATCGACCGCATTTATAGCAAGCACCCGCTTTCTTCCAAAGACTCTCCGTAATGCCTTTTCCCACAATCAAGACAATCTCGACTGATTCACAAGCCATGTGTGTTCTACCTTGAGCTGGTTCATCATTTCGAGGCCTCTTCAGAAACCTTCTTGAAGAACCCGAATACTTCATATCTCTCTTGCCTCTAGCCTGCTCCTCGATTCTCGATGTTCCGAGTTTTTAGCCTCTTCGGTTATCTTGGCCTTTTTCCACAAGCGTGGCAAAAGTTCTAACTTGTTGTGGGGCTATCAAACCCGCAATTCATCGCTCAAGCCATCCTCAAAGCGCACACAACGCCATGATCCGCTGCCACTATTGTTCGAGCATACGACTCAAGCGCAAAAACTCGCCTTCATATGTCGCCACCTGCCTTATTCCTTGGACCAGATTCGTGAATTCCTTCCTTCCGCATCAACATAACTCGCTCCTACATATTTCCTTGGAAGGAAACTTTAAAGAATTCCCAATTAACTAATCGCAGCTTCAAAGGCCTTCTGACAAGAAGCCACCATTGGTATGCTTCGCCCCTTGACAAGGACACCGCCTCCCTTAGTTTTTGTTCCACAAAGTTGCACTCAAGATCGCCCATAATTCGCTTCCACCGCCTCAAGCCAATATTCAAATGACATTTGGAGCTACACCGAGACACTTCCAAAACCTCAAGACCACTTGATTTCAATCATTCCGACATCGACCCACGAGCCGCTGGCCCGCTTCTAGCTCCAAATGACTTTTCAAGGACTCGCAAGATTGCTCGTGGTCACCGCATTATCTTCTTCCATATGATCATGTGATCCCGCCTCACTTTTGAGTGACGCAGTGCATCCATTTTTCAAGATATGATCCGGCGCCGCCTGCGCTTGCGCTCTAACACCTCGCCCTCTACCACGGCCACGCCTACCGCTGGCCCACGGCCACGCCTACCGCTGGGCCCACGCACCACGCCCTCTAGTGCTCATAGTGACCGATTTAACTGATTAAGAGTTTTATGAATCGTAATACTATTGCAAAGTTGTTTATTAACGATGTTTTATGATATGAAAGAGATAGAGTTGTTTTCGCAACCATATCCTATTGTCTCAATCTCTACGATTTTCAACACCTAAAACTAGAAGTTCTAGAGTGTTTCTTATGATCATATCACAATGATAATAAACAATCAATATACAGATACTTACTTGACTTGGCGCGGGATGCTCATGGTGCCATACTACCTTTAAATCAAAAAGTCTAGAAATTTGAGTTGTTTCTCAAACAAATATCTTTGTTGAACCCAAACCACAAAACCGAGTTTTGAAACTGGCTCGATACCATTTATTGTAACACCCCAAACCTGTGTCTATGCGTTAAGACGAGATTTGGTTTGTCACACCAACTAACATCCAAAATTTCTCTAATGATTTAAGTAAAACAAGAATGCAAAACCTTTAGAAATAAGGTTTAATAAAACTAATTACAATGATTATGAATTAAGAAAATACTTGTTTGAAGTCTTATATATATATATATTAGTCAAAAACCTTAACGTAGTTTTTAAAAGAATTTGAAAGAAATTGAAAAGTAATTTAGGTGTCCAAAATTGTTATAAAACACAATATTTTTAAGAAAACTTTATAGATTTAACATAAGCCCATATTAAGAGTCTTAAAACAAAATTAAATCCATCCACACATAAAAATCCATAAAAATATAATTAGAGGCCTTATTACATCATACCCAAAATAGTAATTAAAGTAAGTAACTTAAATAAAGTGCATAGTTTATAAAACCCAAGCTCGTAGTATGGCCTCCACCAAGTCATCCCCTACCAAGTCCACATCAATTTCCATTACCCGAGATGGATAATAAAATGGGGTGAGTTACAAAGAACTCAAGTGTGTAACTCACTTACCACCATTATTGGGCTGCACTCATCAAGGCATTAATTTGGGCTTGAGCCCAATTACAAAATTTCAACAATGTAAATATGAAATAAATATATAAAATGCATGTAAAAATGAATTTCCCAAACCAAGCCTAATTTTCCATCCGCTACACACCCCGCACTCAACCAAAGACACCCGTGGGGACTCAAGTCAACCCACCCCGCCAAACACACCAATCGTAGGCATTTAGCCTTTTAAATAATATTGTAGTGCACTCATCAACTAGATTGTGACATAGTCACCGAACTAGAGGCATTAAGTTAAATTTTGTGGCAGAGCCACCGAACTAGATTCATGGCCACAGCCTTACTTCTCTTCATCATGTATCCCATCCCATGCAATTATGTATGAATAACAAACTTTAATCATAAATAATTTATCAAGTAACCCATAATACAAATGAGTTTTTAATTAAACTTTTCATTTGGGCCTATTAAACAAAATAGTATTTAGCCCGTAAGGCAATCCAAATAACTTTGACCCATATTTCGAACTAGAAGGTTTTTGGCCCATTTTATCGATCTAGCGCTTTTATGGCCCAATTTATCGATCTAGCGCTTTATGGCCCAATTTATCGATCTAGCGCTTTATGGCCCAATTTATCGATCTAGCGCTTTATGGCCCACTTTATCGATTTAGCGCTTTATGGCCCAATTTATCAATCTAGCGCTTTATGGCCCAATTTATCGATCTAGTAGCTTTATGGCCCAATTTCTGCTTAGCCATTTTCATGCATTTACACAAAAGCACTAATTACTACAACAACTCCAATTTGGCCATTTTTACGATTTATCAAATTTCTTACGGTTTAGTATCTAACCCAAAAGATAAGTGTGAAGTTACATACCGGGTTATAGTGAGAACTAGACTCTCCGCCACAACACCTATACGTATCACGCATAATTAGAACACTATAATTTATTAATGAAACCGATCTAAAAATAACGATCTAAAATTTTACCCTGATTTTCGAACTACTTCTACTTCATGTTTCTCCCCGATTGATGGTTCATTAACCGAATCAAATCCACTTAACAAATAATGGTTCGGAGTACGAACTACTTCAAACAATTGATTCTCCTTGATGAACGCCCACAACCCGTGGGAAATCCTGATTGTCAAAAATGCCCCTTTGTTTATACTTAGGGGAATAACGGAAACCACCCTCTTCCAAACACTATTCACCGCCTCTTTTCTTCCCTATTTTGATTGTCTTCAAAGACAAAAGATCGTTAATCCAATCCAATATTACATCAAATATGACTAAGGGTTTAAGGGTGAAATTCGCTACCACAAAGATCCTTGTTCCAAAATATGAAAATCGATCAAACGCTCCTTTATCACCTTAAATCGATTCCAACGCTCTAAGATACCCACGAACACTTGATTTCCGATCTTCCGCTATCGCACTAAAATATAACCATTGGAAACGCTTAATAGATGGAATGGTAAAATTTCTATCCAAGAAATCCTTTTACCATCATCAAAATTCGCCAACATATTTATTAACTAATCGTGAAAATAAAAAGAACCCTTACCTATTATCCACGCATTGGAAAAAGACGATTGAGAAAGATGTTTGTGCAAGATGGAGGATTCGCTATATGACCAAAGAAAATAGAAAATGATTCAATTATGGGTACATCAACATTCGGCCATGAGAGAAAATAATAGAGAAAGTATGAGTATCAAGAATAAAAGATGAGAGAAGAATGATGATGATGTTGTTTCAATTTTCAAAGAGAATAAAAGAGAAAAGAAGAAAGAGATGAGTTTTGGGAGCAATGTATATTCTAAGCAATAGGGAGAAGAAAAGTAAAGAATGGCTTTTGGTGTTGGTAGAATCGCACTATGAGGAAGGCACAAAATTGAACACTAAAGTGAAAAGCAAAATGACCAAATGGTCAAAATAATCAAGGCTTACCAAAAGATCAATTTCGCCAAAGGGAAAAGTTGAGAAGAGGAATGCAAAATTTTGCACAAAAACTAAAATGACCAAAAGCAAACTCCTAAACCTTACTAAGCTACTAGCAAAATTCGCCAACCTTCCCTAGCCATATTGTTGCTTCAAATTCATTGGTCAAATGACCATGAATTTGTTTCAAAACACTTTCCTTGATACTTGCCCTATGTCTCCATATCTTTCCATATTTTCTGATTCCCTACCATAAATTCACTCTTACCTTATTCCTTTGATATACTAACCAAAAATAACAAGGTCAACACTTACCATAAATAAGCTTGGCTGACATTTACCATAGAAGAGCAAAATAAAAGTTGTCCAAATGTTATACAAGGGATTCGAACCACTCCCCTCATGCAATATCTCATGTGCCAACACCACCTTGCCATTTACTCATCTTATGCTACTCTTTAACACTTAATTTAACTTAAGTGTCAATGCCACTTGCTCCACTTCAATAAATTCTCAAACTAAAAATTATTCCATACCCGAATAATTTATACTCTTCTTCATGACTATAATAGGTACTAAAAGAAATAAGAAAATTTTCCTTCATAATCTAAACACCAAACATGCAATAAATCGATACTTGAATTTTAGGGTGTTACAAAATTGATACAAAGTCAATACTAGTAATATATTAACTCAATTACTTATGCTTCACTACCATCAACTCCGCAACTCAAGTTAAAGCACAAAGTACATATATTACATGAATCGCATGTTTATAATCATATAAATTCAACATTCATATCAACTACATTATCACCCTAAAAATTCTGTATATATATATATTCATACACGCGATTATAAGCTCAAAATCACATAACACCGTTTTAACATAATATTTCAACTCGAGTAACATTAATCACAACTTACCTTAGTTCTAATGAATTCGTGATGGGACTTATGCTTACCTCGAAGTTTTTAACTCAATAGATTAACTATGTTACACCTCGAGCAATTTATAGTTCCTTCGCTTTAACGTATCACCGTGATTAAGCTCCGCTAGGCACGGCCCGAATATATCACCGGCACTAAGCCAACCCAAACCCTAGGCCCAAACACACGATTACGAATTTGATTTATTACACGGAGAAAAACTTTTGAACACCATTTTAAAACCAATTTAAGATTTGTTGACAACTTCTCGTTTTTGGTTATCTTGCGAAACTATACTTAGATTTAATTTGGAAATTTAGTTGAGTCCAGGTTATTATACAAACTTGAATGTGCCCGATGGCACGATAAAACATTTTCGTGTTAATTTAAGAAAACATGTGATTTTAATTCAATTTTAATAATATAGTTAACCAGAGTATCCAACTTATAAGAAATAACAAAAGTAAAGTTTATGGAGGCCTTATTACAACCAAATAAAAATAACCCAATAATGAAAATAAAATCGCTAAGTTTAAAGTCCAATATATTTAAGTCCACTGCATGGCCACCTCGAGTCCAACCGGCTCCTCAACCGCCATCTACGAGTCACCTGAAAAATGTTAAAGGAGAAGGTGAGTCACCAAAACTCAGTATGTAACCCTTCCCCCGTTTTAAAAAAAACAACATTTCATACACAACATATACCAGTTAATATGCAGAGTATCGTGTGCCCAACCTAGCCAACCAAACGCCTTTGTCTACCCCATGTGGTACCAAACCACTGGTGACCGTAGTCACAATGTGTTACCAAAACACCTGGTGGTGCCAAACCACCGGTGACATATAGTCACAATGTGCTACTAAAGCACTGGTGTCCGTGGACACAAATCGGGTGATAGGGCCAACCCATCGTGTGATACCAAATCACCGCGAGGCGATCCCATATCTCAAGTGGGGCCAACCCACGGTGGTGTTAACTCCACAGGACGAGTCGCTATGAGGTACCAAACCTGCGGAGGTACCAAACCTCACGGTGACATATAGTCACAGAGTGTGTTACCAAAACACTGGTGCTCGTCAAACACGAAACATCACCGCCCCCTCCTCTCATATAACCCATAGTAGGTAAACAGATTAACAAATGATCTCATGCATTTATCACATGTATCAATAAGCCATGCTTCCCAAAAGCATTAAAGTAATCTCATATTAACAGAGACTTACGGGATCCTCACTTGTACCGTTAAGGTACCAATCTGCATCTACATCAAGCGATTTACACACAAAATATATATATTTAACACAATATTAATCGCTATAAGTGTGTATGTACACACTGTCACCCTTGGATGTTCTAAACTGGAAAAAAGAAACGTTGGCCACCCTAGATCTGTGATCCCTATATTCGACCAAATACCCATATTAGTACCATGGCCTAATCGCCAACCAAGATTAATTTGAGAGGGTTCCTTGTGAACCCGAATTCTTACCTTCACACTTTTGGATACTAATCGCAATACTTGATTCCCAAATCGCTTTCGTCAATCACCATCGATTAGTAAGTAAAACTAATAGCCTTCGGCTTAATTGAATTAAATACTAAGAATAGAACCTTACCACTACTTACCCAATCCGATTGTTAAGGAATGAAAGATCCGATCTCACTACTTTGAGATCCCGAAGTACCTAAAAGGAATCGATTACCAAAGTGTTTAGGAACCTTTCTGCGAAATCAGCACTTACTCTTGTAAAAGTTTATGAATATGAATGAGAAGAACAATAGGCATTCGGCCTAGATACTTACTTTCTTAAATCATTTGCCAAGGAAGATTCAAGAGATCTATCCTACCTTTATTGTTCGGCCAAGGTGTTTCAAGATAGGGAAAAGAAACTTGGCACCAAGATGAGATATATATATTCGGCTAGAGAGAGTTTAACAGGAGAAAAGGGATTTCGGCAAAGGGTAAGGTATAGGTTCGGCTATGGTTGATTCCAATATCAATCAAGGCTGGACTTTGAGAAGAAAAGAAAAGGAAAAAATAGGTTGGAGAGGGTGTAGAGAATTCGGCCAAAAAGAAGGAAAAGTTGATGTTTTTGCTTGAGGGAGAATGAGAGAAAATCTAAAAGAAGTGAAGGCTAGCCGAATTTTGTGAAGTAAATCACTAGGCAAATTCGGCCTTATCCCCCTCCAACACCTTGCCGTCCACTCCTTTCAACAAGGAGTTCAAATTCGGCTAAACTCCCTTGTAAGTATTCCAATTAATTTGAATACCCCAAATACCTATTTTTCCTCTTGCCATCTCTAATTAATCCCATGATAATCCATGAGTAAAATAGCCTCCTTATTATCCAAATAAAAACCAAATTTTAAAAGCTCATATTATCTCTTATTAATAATAATAAAAAGAATTCAAGGAGAGAATTTCTCTCCCCTTGTGCCGTCCACTTAAAGAGCAAAAAGAAAGGGAATTTTGTGACTCGAACCAAGGCTCTCCCCTATCCCTTGTGGCGTCACATGCTAGCTCTTAAGTGGGCTTACTTTGCCACTTATTCTAGGCTCATCTTATGTCCAAATTATCCCCATTTATTCTTATAACACCCACTTGTTAAGGCTCCTACTTTTAAAGTTAAAACTGAAATTTTTCTATCAAACCAGGGCACACTCAAAGCCTTAAATTAAGCTCTATTATTCCATTAATAATATCACGTGATTCATAATAAGAAAATAATTAAACTCCAAATAACCCCATATTTGGGATGTTACGATTCTACCCCCTTAAAATAAATTTCGTCCTCGAAATTCCTTGATCAAAAGAGATGGGTGTATTCTGCGCCGCATCACCTCCTCGGGCTCCCACGTAGCTTCTTCCACTCCGTGGTTCCGCCATATCACTTTCACTAAAGGCACCGCCTTCTACGTAGAACTTTCACATCTCGGTCTACAATCTGAACGGTTCCTCTTCAAATGATAAATCCAAATTCACCTCAATCTCTACCTATCGCACAACGTGCGAAGGATCCGACCGTCACCGAGTCTCAAAGATTGACACATGAAATACGTCATGAATCGATTCGATTCTGCCGCCGACTCTAGCTGATAAGCTACCGGTCCTACTCGCTTTAAATCAGATATGGCCCGATGAACCTTGGGCTCGGCTTCCTTTTCGTCCAAATCTCAACACCTTTTTCCAAGCGACACTTTGGAAAGACTTTGTCTCCCAAAGCATACTCCATTTCCTTGCTTTTGAGATCGGGCATAAGACTTACGCCTATCCGATGCTTCCTTGAGACGAGACCGAATCACCTTGACTTTGTCTTGGGCCTCTGTTACCAATTCTGGACCCAGAACTAGTCGTTCCCCAACTCCGTCCAACATGTAGGAGTACGGCATTTTTCGTCCATATAGGGCCTCGTATGGAGCCATTTGAATACTCGCTTGATAACTATTGTTATAAGCGAATTCCGCTAATGGTAGGTACTCCTCCCAACTACCACTAAAATCCAAGACACAACCTCTTAACATGTCCTCTAAAATCTGTATCACCCTTTCCGATTATGCAGCCGATTGTGGATGGAAAGCCGTCTTGAAATCTAACCGTGTACCCAAAGCTTGATGCAATGCTTTCCAAAACCTTGAGCGTGAATCTGGGATCCCTATCCGAGATAATCGACACCGCACACCATGCAACCTCACTATTTCACCCACATACAGCTTCGCTTAGCTTGCGGAGTGAGTAATCCATTCTCACAGGCATGAAGTGAGCCGATTTAGTCGAGCGATCCACAATTACCCAAAGCGCATCCTTCTTGTCGGGCGTGAGGGTAGCCCACTAACAAAATCCATGGTGATCCTCTCCCATTTCCATTGAGGATCTTTATCGGTTGAAGTAGTCCCGATGGTAAGCGATGTTCAGCCTTAACCGCCGGGCACGTCGGACACTTCTCTACGAACTCCGTTATCTCACGCTTCAACCCGGGCCCCAGGCTGTTTCCGCAAGTCTCCATACATCTTGCTTCCCTGGGATGCATAGCGTATGGGCTGCTATGTGCATCTTGGAGAATTTTCTCGCCTTAATTCTGTATCCCTTGGCATACAAGCTCGTCCCTGAAAACAAAGCACTCCATCACTAGACGGTGTACCCTTCCAAACCACCATCCACGAACTTGTACCTTCTTAGCGCTCATGCCTTCATCCACTAACCGCTTTTCCTTAATCTCCTCAATCCATGTTGGCTTTACTTGGAGTTCTCGCCAAAAGACTCCCATCATCATATAGACTCAACCGAGCGAACATTGCTCGTAAGTCCGTTACAACCTTAGGCTCAATGCGTCGGCTACCACATTAGCCTTACCGGATGGTACTCGATTGAACAATCGTAGTCCTTTAGTAGTTCAATCCACCGACGCTGTCTCAGATTCAGATCCTTCTGAGTCAGAAGATACCTCAAGCTTTTGTGATCCGTGTAGACTATCGACTTCTCCCCATACAGGTAATGTCTCCATATCTTCAGAGCGAAGACGACTGCCGCTAACTCTAAGTCGTGAGTTGGGTAGTTAACCTCATGCGGTCTTAAGCGGCGGGATGCATAGGCTACTACCTTCCCATCTCGCATCAACACACATCCTAAACCGGTGTGAGATGCATCACAATAGATTGTGAATAACTTCCCTGCTTCAGGCTGTACCAAAACCGGAGCTTTCATCAAGATTTTCCTTAGCTTATCAAAGCTTCCTTCTTCGCTTCTCCGTCCATACAAATGGGACACCTTTCCTTAGCAACTTAGTTAATCTGTTGCTATTAGAGAGAATCCTCTACGAATCTCCGATAGTACCTGCTAAACCTAGAAAACTTCGTATTTCAGCCACCGACCTAGGTGGTTTCCAATCCAATCTTGCTTCAATCTTGCGAGGGTCAACTCTAATTCCTTGGTGACACTACATGACCTAAGAAAGCCACTTCCTCGGCCAAAATTCGCACTTCTTGAATTTGGCATATAAGCGCTTCTCCTCAATACTTGCGGAACTATCAGTAAATGCTTGTCATGCTCCTCCTCCGATCTTAGAATAGACCAATATGTCGTCTATGAACACCACGACGAATCTGGTCCAAATCATCGTTGAAATACTCTATTCATCAAGTCCATAAATGCGCGGTGCATTGGTCAACCCGAATGGCATTACCAAGAACTCGAAATGCCCATACCGAGTTCGGAATGCCGTTTGTGAACATCGCCTCCTTCACCCTTAATTGATGATAACTCGACCTAAGGTCAATCTTTGAGAATACCGGCGCACCTTTCGGTTGATCAAACAAGTCATCGATCCAAGGCAACGGATACTTGTTCTTGATCGTTAACTTGTTTAACTGACGGTAGTCGATGCACATCCGCATAGAACCGTCCTTCTTCTTGACAAACAACACAGGCGCTCCCCACGGAGATATACTTGGTCGTATAAACCCTCTATCCAAGAGCTCCTGAATTTGAGCTTTTAGCTCCACCAATTCCTTTGGTGCCATTCGGTATGGTGCTATGGACACAGGTGCCGTTCCAGGTAGCAAGTCTATACCGAATTCGAATTCCCGATCCGGAGGCAGACCCGGAAGTTCTTCTGGGAATACATCAGCAAATTCCCCAACCGTTCGGACCTTTTCAACTACTAACCCCTTAGCTTCCAAATCACAGATTTGAACCAAATACGCCTTACATCCCTTCTTGACCATCTTTTCAGCCTTCAAGGCAGACACTACACTGGATAGGTAGTTCCTTCTATCTCCTATCATGACCACTTCATCACCTTCAGCCGTCTTAAGAACCATGCGCTTAGCCGCGCAATCCAAATTCGCTTGATACTTAACCAGCCAGTCCATTCCAAGGATCAAATCGAACTCCCCCAAACGGTAGTTCCATTAGATCGACCACAAATACTACCCTTGAAGTTCTAAGTGCGTCTCTATAAAGTTTGTCTACTCTTACAGAGTGACCTAAAGGGCTAACTCGGTCATCTCCCTAGAAGCGGTTTCGAGTTTAGGTCCATAGTTCCTACCACACTACTAGCAATGTACGAGTGCGTCGAGCCCACATCAATCAATGCAACATAAGGAGAACCAAAGATTAAAAACGCGTGCGGTTATGACATCCGGTGCGTCACCTTCCTCGCGACACCTCGCTGCGTACACTAAGCCGGTGCCTAGCCTGCGTGTTGCCCTGAACCTCGCCTTGAGTTCCACGACCTCGGTTAGGACCGTTGTTTCTCTCTGCTGTTACCACGACCCTCCGTGGTCCTACATTTCTATCCCGAGCGCAGTTACGCCTCTGGTCGCTTCTTAGCTAGTTTCGGGGACAATCTCGACACGATGCTCCAAAGACCCACACTCAAAACATCCTTTATCACCGGTCCAACAACCTCCCCAATGGGTCTTTCCACAGCCGATTACACGAGTCGGCCTCTCGATTAGTAGTCGTGGGCCTTGCCGCTGATTGGGCCCACTTGGCCTAGCCTTTTTCGAGCACTCCCGCTGATCCGGTGACCCAAATCCTCTCTTACGATTGTTCTTACTATAGCTCGCTCACGGCCTCCTTGATCCCTTGGCTACCTTAGCCTTCTCCACTAGGGATGAGAACTCACGAACTGCTATGGGGCAATCAAGTAACCTTAAATCATCTCGAGTCCGTCCTCAAAGCGGACACGGCGCTCATGTTCGATGAGACACGATGCCCCTCGCATACCTACTCGACCTTAAAATTTCGCCTCATATTCGACACGGACTTAGTTCCTTGCACTAATCCCGAGAAAAGCCTTTCTCTGCTGTCGGTGTAGGTGATACCCACATACTTCTTCCGATAGGTGGTTGAAATACTCCCAAGTCAAATCATCTGCTGTAGCCCCATCTCGAACCGTAAGCCACCACCGATACGCTTCATCCTTTAGAAGCGACACGCCCTTTTAGCTTTTCTTCCTCGGTCGAGTCAAGGTCATCCATGATTCTTTCGATTGACTCTAGCCGATTCCACTGAACTGGTGCCACTCGACACACTTGAATACCTCCGCTCCGTTAGATCGGAGTCGCTCGGGGACAGATTTCCGAGCTCCTACATTTCCACCGACCCGACCACCATCTCCAAAACTCGCAACACGACTTGCGATACCGCCTCGCCACCGGTGCGATCCGGCTCCTCACTCTAAAAGTAAGAGGTGGTGGTGGCGAGTGGTACCTCATTTTCGTAACCTTTTCCCGACTGACGGGTTCGGACACCGTCATCCTACCCTACCACGTCCACACGGGCGTCCACGTCCTCTAGAACTCATTCTATCTACCGCGCTTTTAATCGATTAAGAAAAATTTTATGCGTTAGCATTTGTTTCACTTTATTACTCGCGACGAAATTTTATGGATAAGGTTTAATCGAGAGAGATTCTCTCGAGCAAACAAAGTTTCAGATTTCCTATCCTAGTTCACACGAAGAAGTTCATGCATCCATTCCTTAATACTTTCCATACCTATTCGCTCATCGGACATTTCGCCCATTTCTATCCGGGGTATTTTCGTCTCTTTTTCCTCTGAGGGTATTTTCGTAATTTTCTAGAACCAAAATATTTTGTTTGATGATTTTCAAAGCAAGATTTTTGAATGTCTGTAAAATCATTGAAATTTTTGAGCAAAACCATTGAATTAATATTTTATGGGTCGGGGCATTTTGGTCATTTTACTCCTAAGGGTATTTTGTAATTTTCACAAGTCAAGTTTTCCGAGAAAAACGTTGTAAAAGTGATGTTCTAGGATTTGAGAAAGTTATTGCACAAGTTTTGGAAACATTAGGGTTTGTTATTTCATTCTATTTGAAAAAAAACAAGGCTAATTCCCTTTTCGGGTTTTAATCATTGTGTTTAGCCTATGACCGAGCCCTCTGGTCGGGGTGAACCAAAGCTACGCACCTGTGTAAGTCGAGTGAAGAGGAGGTGGGTCACGCGGACCGCTTAAATACCAAGCTCCCTTTGAACCTTTCTAGACATGCGCATAGAGGTTACCACACCACCGAGCCCTCTGCGAGTTAGGGTGAACAGGAAGCTACGCACGGTGCAGGATACTGCGAAGAGGAGGTGAGTCACGAGGATCGCTTAAATACTGTGCTCTTCGGATCCAATCCTAGACATGCGTCTGGGGTTACCACACCCCAGCTCATTGACTAAGTCATAGGTTGGTTTAGTTCCTTAAGTCTTATGTTCTGTTTGTGTTTGAGTAATCTAACCTTAGGGTCCAAGTCCTATAAGTCTATCTACGTTCCATGCTTCCTACCCTTCTACAGAATATAATTCACCAAGAGGTTTAGATATACTTACAGGCGGATTGGTGCAGGAGACTCAGGCCATCTTTGTTCAAAAACCAAAAATCATTCCATAAGGCCTACCAAAACATTTTTGGGCCTTGGGACCCCACAGCCGAGCTTTGAACTGGGCTCTGATACCAATTTTGTAACAACCCAAACCCGGCCCAAACACCACGACCGAATTTGATTTGTTACGGAGAAAAACTTTTGAACACCATTTTAAAACCAATTTAAGATTTGTTGAAAACTTCTCGTTTTTGGTTATCTTGCCGAAACTATACTTAGATTTAATTTGGAAATTTAGTTGAGTCCGGTTATTATACAAACTTCGAATGTGCCCGATGGCACGATAAAACATTTTCGTGTTAATTTAAGAAAACATGTGATTTTAATTCAATTTTAATAATATAGTTAACCAGAGTATCCAACTTATAAGAAATAACAAAAGTAAAGTTTATGGAGGCCTTATTACAACCAAATAAAAATAACCCAATAATGAAAATAAAATCGCTAAGTTTAAAGTCCAATATATTTAAGTCCACTGCATGGCCACCTCGAGTCCAACCGGCTCCTCAACCGCCATCTACGAGTCACCTGAAAAATGTTAAAGGAGAAGGTGAGTCACCAAAACTCAGTATGTAACCCTTCCCCGTTTTAAAAAAACAACATTTCATACACAACATATACCGGTTAATATGCGAGTATCGTGTGCCCAACCTAGCCAACCAAACGCCTTTGTCTACCCCATGTGGTACCAAACCCTTTGGTGACCGTAGTCACAATGTGTTACCAAAACACTTTGGTGGTGCCAAACCACTTTGGTGACATATAGTCACAATGTGCTACCAAAGCACTTTGGTGTCCGTGGACACAAATCGGGTGATGGGGCCAACCCATCGTGTGATACCAAATCACCGCGCACGATCCCATATCTCAAGTAGGGCCAACCCACGGTGGTGTTAACCACGGGGACGAGTCGCTATGAGGTACCAAACCTCTGGAGGTACCAAACCTCTGGTGACATATAGTCACGAGTGTGTTACCAAAACATCTTGGTGCTCGTCGAAAGCACGAAACATCACTTGTAACATCCCAAAATAGGGGTTATTTGTGATTGAATTATTTTTCTTGTATTTGAATTTACGTGATATTATTCGTGATGATATAAGGCTTAATTAGGGGTCTTGAGTAAGCTCGGTTTAGTAGAATAATTCTTAGTAAGGCTTATTTAAAGAAGAGGATTAAATGAGCTTAGCACTTAAGTTAATTTAAGTAGCAATAAGTGACAAGATGAGTGCATGGCAAGTTGGTAATGGCGCATGGAGTTTAGCTTGAGGGGAGAGGTTCGAATCCTTAAATAGCATTGGGACAACTTTTATTTTTGCTTTGGTATGGTAAGTGTCGGCCAAGGATAATTAAGGTAAGGGTTGACCATGTTATTTTTGGTTAGTAGACTATAGGTTTAAGGCAAGTATTAACTTATGGAAGGGAATCAAGTAATTAAGGAAAATATGGAGACATGGGGCTAGTATCAAGGAAAACGTTTTGGAAAGGAATCTTATGCCTTTATGCCATGAACTTGGACGGCATTGTGGCTAAGGAGGGAGTTTTGGCCGAATATGCTAGTGTTGGTAAGGCTTAGGAAGATTTTTGGTCATTTCTTTCATTTGGTGCAAAAGTTGCAAAACAATTCTCTCTCAAACTCTTTTCTTTCTAGCCGAATTTTACCATTTGCTAAACTTAATACTTTTTGACCATTTGGTCATTTTATGCTCAATTTCTATTTTCTTCATCTCAATCTCTCAAACCGAAACCTTCATCAACCTTTTGTTCTCCCATTTGTTTTGATTAAACATCAAAAACCTCCTATACTTACTTCTTGCCGAAACTCTATTTCTTTTCCTATTCTTTTCTTTTTTGTCATAAAGCCGAATATACCTCCTTGTTGTGCGAAAATATTCTTCTCCTATCTTGATCAACTTTGGCCGAATATTGAAGGTAAGATAGTTATCATCGGGACTTCTCTAGGAATTGGTTTTGGTAAGGTGGTAAGGTTTATTCGAAGGATTATTATTTTAAGTTTCGTTTAAGCCAGAAGGCTAATAAACCTTATTGATGATGGTTGATTGTAGGGAAGTGAGGCCGATTCTTTTAGGAGTGTGTTGGATAAGTGTTGAAGGCTTTGGGTAAGATTTTAGGTTCACAAGGAACCTTTCTCAATTATTTTGGTTTGGCCGAATAGGCCATGGTTCTAATATTCATTTTTGGCCGAATATAGGGGCAAGAATACTTGTGTGGCCGATTTGTCTATTCGGGGTTTAGAACTCTTTTTGGTACCAGTGTGTATACATACACATCTTATAACTTTTAATATGCTAAGTGTTATTTTATGCCTAAACGTTTTGTGTAGACATGGATGAAATACCTTCATGGTATTAACAAGGATTTGGGTAAGTTCTTATTACTATGTGATTATTATTTGATGCTTTTGGGAAGCATGACACATTTGGTATGTGTATTATTTGATATATGGCTTATGATAAATCGATTGGATGTTGTTAAATAAATCTATCAACATGATTTGTGGTACATGCATATAAATGATTGTTATGGGTTGATGAGAGGAGGGGCGGTGATATTCGTGTCGACGGACACGGTGTTTTGGTAACACATCGTGACTACGGTCACCAGAGGTTTGGTACCTCCAGAGGTTTGGCACCTCATAGCGACTTGTCCCCGTGGTTAATACCACCGTGGGTTGGCCCCACTTTGAGATATGGGATTGTCTCGCGGTGATTTGGTATCACACGATGGGTTGGCCCCATCATCTATTTGTGACTTCGGTCACCGGTGTTTTGGTAACACAATTGTGTCTTTGGACACCAGAGATTTGTATCTCCGGTGATTTGGTATCACATTTGTGACTATCGTCACGGTGGTTTGGCACCACCAGTGGTTTGGTACCACAAGGGGTAGAAAAGCGTTTGGATGGTTAGGTTGGGTGCATTTAAACTTATGCATGTTAATTGGTTATGATTTGTGTATGTTATTGCATTAAATCGGGAAGGGTTACACATTGAGTCTTGGTGACTCACCTTCTCATTTAATTTTTCAGGTGATTCAGTAGACCACGGGTGAGGAGCCGGATGGACTCGAGGTGGCCATGCGATGGAGACTTTTAATAAATGAATTTTTAATTTTATTTATCTTTCTTTTAGGTTTATGTTGCTTATTTGTAATAAGGCCTCCTAGTATGATTTCATTATTGCTGCGTGTTTGAATGTTTGGTTTAAACTACTTGATGATGTTAAAACGGTTGCACATGTTTTCTCAAATTAAACGCAAAATGTTTTAAAGTACCATCGGGTACATTCGAAATTTGTAAACAACTCGACTCAGCAAATATTTTAAGTTTGGTTTTTAACAAAGAAAATTTAAATTGAAAGGCATTTCGACTAATTTCAAAATCGGTTTAAAAAAATGATTTTCAAAATCTTTTCTCTGTAGCAACCAAATTCGGTCATATTGTTTGGGCCGGGTTTGGGGTGTTACAAAATTGGTATCAGAGCCCAGTTCAAAGCTCGGCTGTGGGGGCCCAAGACCCAAAAATGTTTTGGTAGGCCTTTTTGAAAAATTTTGGTTTTTAATAAGCATGGCACCGAGTCTCCGGCACCAACCTGCTCAAGTAAGTATCTCTGATTTTTGTATGAATTATATTCTGTAGAAGGGTAGGAAGCATGGGACGTAGATAGTGATAGTATTTTAAACTTTAGGACTAGTTTACCCCAAATAAAGACATAAGACTTTAAAAGCCTAATTAAACCAACCTACGACCAAGTCGCCGAGTTAGGGTGTGGTAACCTTGAGTGCGCATGTCTAGGATTGGATCGGAAGAGCTTGGTACTTAAGCGGTCCTTGTGACTCACCTCCTCTTAGCGGGATTCCTACAGTGTGCGTAGCCGGTTCACCCTAACCAAGAGGACTCGGTCATAGGCAAAATCCTAAATAAAACCCGAAAGGGATTAGCCATGTTTTAAGGAAAACTTCGGTTTTAAAATCATTAAATTATTATTTTTAGATGGTAGGACAAATTTATCTTCGAAAATTTTCAAAATATTCTTGATTGACAAAATTACCAAAATACCCTTTAGGAAAAAAAAATGACGAAAATACCCCTGGGTTAGAAACGGACAGTAATGCCGAAGAGTGCATAGGTATGAAAGGTATAGGGAATGGATGTATTAATCTGTGTAAACCAAGATAGAAGACTTAAAACCTTGTTTGATCGAAAGAATCTCTATTAAACTCTTTTCATAAAATTTCTTCGCGGATAATCAAGTGAAACATGTACTAATTCATAAAAATTTCCTAATCAGATTAAAGCGCGATAGTTAGAATGAGCTTTAGAGGACGTGGCCGTCGTGGACGCGCGAAGGGGTAGGATGGCCGTGTCGTAACCTGTAGGGTCGGGTCAAGGATCTCGAGAATGAGATACCGCCACCACCACCCCCAACCTTTGGAGTCAAGAGCGAGGATCGACGGGTGACGACGCTGTTTGTGTCACAAGCGATGCTACGGGTTCGGAAAGGGTAGCTGGAATTGGTGGAGGTGGAGGAGCTCGGAAGTCGGTTCTCGAGAGACTTGAGCTAACGAGCTTAATTTTTCCGAGTATGTATGCAGTGTAGCGCCCAATACGGTGAGTATTGGGTGGAATCGACCGAAAGAATCATGGATGAAATAGATTTGACAAATGAGGAGAAGCGAAAGGAGCGGTGTCGCTTCTCAAGGATGAGTCATATCGATGGTGGCTCACGGTCCGAGATGGTGCTACGCAGATGATCTCACTTGGGAGTACTTCAAAGCCGCATACCGTAAGAAGTATGTTGGCTCAAGCTACATTGATGCTCAAAGGAAAGCTTTTTCGGGGTTAGTGCAAGGAATAAGTCCGTCCCGGAGTATGAAGCGAAATTCCCTAAATTTGAGTCGTTATGCTCGGGGAATAGTGGCATCGGAACATGATCATTGTGTTCGTTTTGAAGACGGACTTAGAGACGCGAGTTAAGGTTTTGATTGCTCCACAAAGAAGAACGTGAGTTTCTTTGTCTTGGTGGAGAAGGCCAAGGTAGCCGAAGGAATCAAGGAGTCCGCGAGGCAAAGTTATGATAGGAGCAAGTCAAGAGAGGCTTTGGATCGTGCGGGTCGGTGGTAATGTTCGAGAAAAGATTTAGGCGAGTGGGTCAAATCAGCGAGGGAGGTCCACAATGCTAATCAAAGACCGCCCAGTGTAACCGTTGTGGAAAGTTTCATTGGGGTGAATGTTGGACCGGAGGGAAAGGATGTTTCGAGTGTGGTTCGCTAGAACATCGTGTGAGGGACTCGCCCGCGTAAGCAAGCTAGGAATCGATCCGAAGGTCAAGGTCGTGCCAGATTCGAAAGGAGGGACCCAGCACGCGCAGAGGTCGTGGTTATGGTAGAGGTGGTTATGGCTCTAGTGGAGGTCGCGAGCAGCGGTGGCAGAGGTATTGGCAACACGGAGGCTAGGCGGCTGGTTTGGTGTATCTTTGCGGCGTCGTGAGGAAGGAGACGCACCGGACGTCATAACCGATACGTTTTTAATTTTTGGTGTTCCATATCACGCCTTGATAGATGTGGGTTCGACGCACTCTTACGTTGCTAGTAGTATAGTTGAGACCATGAGTTTAGTTTCTAGAGCGCTTCTAAGAGGATGACTGCACTTAGTCCTTTAGGTCACTCAGTAGAAGTAGATAAGTTGTATAGAGATATACCCTAGAACTCCAAGGGGTATGTTTGTAGCCGATCCGATGGAACCGCCGTTTGAGGAGTTCGATCCGATTCTTGGGATGGACTGGTTGGTCAAGTACCAAGCAAGTTTGGATTGTGCCGCTAAAGCGCATGGTTTTGAAGACGGTTGAAGGTGAAGAAGTGGTCATGATAGGTAATAGGAGAGATTATCTATCCAACGTGGTATCTGCGTTGAAAGCGAGAAAGATGGTCAAGAAGGGCCGTGAGGCGTTCGTAGTTCATGCGTGTGCTTTGGAAGCTAAGGAGTCTTCGTGGGAAATGTTCAAAGCGTAAAGGAATTTGTCGACGTATTTCTGAAGAACTTCCGGATTGCCTCCGGATCGTGAAGTCGAATTTGGTATAGATCCATTGCAGAACGGCGCCGGTGTCTATAGCTCCGTATAGGATGGCACCGAAGGAATTGTTGGAATTGAAGGCTCGGATACAAGAGTTGTTGGATCGAGGTTTCATTCGACCAAGTGTTTCACCTTGGGGAGCGCCGGTACTTTTTGTCAAGAAGAAGGATGGTACGATGCGGATGTGTATAGACTACCGCTTGATTGAATAAGTCGACGATTAAAAACAAGTATCCTTTACCGAGGATAGATGACTTGTTTGATCGGTGAAAAGGGGCTGCGGTTTTCTCTAAGATTGATTTAAGGTCCGGATATCATCAATCGAAGGTGAAAGAGGTCGATATCCATAAGACAAACATTTCGTACTCGGTATGGACACTACGAGTTCACGGTGATGCCGTTTGGTTTGACTAATGCACCAGCAGACTTTCATGGACATGATGAATAGGGTATTTCAACGCTTTTTGGATCAGTTTGTTGTGGTCTTTATAGATGATATTTTGGTGTATTCAAGTCGAGAAGAGGAGCATGATGCGCATTTGCGAGTGGTGTTGCGTTCGAGGAAAAGCAAACTGTATGCGAAATTTAGTAAGTGCGAGTCGCTTAAGGAGGTGACTTTCTTGGGTCACGTTGTTTTCACCGAGGATTAGAGTGGATCCTCGAAAGATTGAGGCGATGTTAGATTGGAAGCCGCCTAAATCTGTGGGTGAAATTCGAGTTTTCTAGGTGCGGCGGGGTATTACCGAAGATTTGTGGAAGGATTTTCTTTGATTGCCGCACCGATGACCAAGTTGTTGAGGAAAGGAGTTCCATTTGTGTGGACCGAGGAGCAAAGCAAGAAAGTTTCGACAAATTGAAGAAGATTCGATGAAGCTCGGTTTTGATTCAACTGAGGCGAGCAAGGAATTCACGGTTTATTGCGATGCATCACATATTGGTTTGGGATGCGTCTTTGATGCAAGAAGGGAAGGTAGTGGCTTATGCATCTCGCGATTGAGACCACATGAGGCTAATTATCCGACTCATGACTTGGAGTTAGCGGTGTAGTCTTCGCTTTGAAGATATGGAGGCACTATTTGTGCGGAGAGAAGTCGATAGTTTATACGGATCACAAGAGTCTTAAGTATCTCTTGACTCGGAAGGATTTGAATTTGAGGCGTAGATGGATTGAGTGTTGAAGGACTACGATCTGTTCGATCGAGTATCATCTGGTAAGGCTAACGTGGTGGCGATGCGTTGAGTCGTAAGGTTGTATCGGATTTAAGATCGATGTTTGCTCGACTTAGTACGTTCGATGATGGGAGTCTTTTGGCGAATTGCAAGTCAAGCCGACTTGGTTAGATCGATTAAGGAGAAGCGGTTAGAGGATGATGGTTTGAATGATCGGAGGTTGCAAGTCCGAATGGTGGATTAGAGGATTTTAGTCCGGTCAGTTGATGGAGTTTTGTGCTTTAAAGGAAGAGCTTGTATCTTAGAAGGATGTGGAGTTGAGACAAAGGATTCTTGGGATGCACATAGCGACCCCATATGCTATGCATCCGGAGGTAGCAAGATGTATCGGGATTTGAGAGAGCAATTTTGGTGGCAGTGCAAACGGAAAGTAATGGCGAGTTCGTGGGTAAGTGTCGACGTGTCAACAAGTCAAGGTTGAACATCAGTTGCCATCCGTTTACTTCAGTAGGTGAAGATTCCTCAGTGGAAGTGGGAGAGGATCACCATGGACTTTGTCAGTGGATTACCTCTTACGCCTAGCAAGAAGAATTCAGTTTGGGTGATTGTGGATCGTCTGACTAAATCAGCGCATTTCATACCTGTAAGGGTAGATTATTCGCTTCAGAGGTTAGCTAAGTTATATGTAGCCGAGATAGTGAGATTGCATGGTGTGCCAGTATCGATTATCTCGGATAGGGATCCGAGATTTATATCGAGGTTTTGGAGAGCGTTGCATCAAGCTTTGGGTACGAGATTAGACTTCAGCACAGCTTTTCATCCGCAATCCGACGGACAATCGGAGAGAGTGATTCAGATCTTAGAAGATATGCTCAGAGGTTGTGTTCTGGACTTCAGTGGCAGTTGGGAGGAGTATCTACCGTTGGCGGAATTCGCTTATAACAATAGTTATCAAGCGAGTATCAGATGGCTCCATATGAAGCTTTGTATGGGCGAAGATGCCGTACTCCTACGTGTTGGACGGAACTAGGTGAACGACATGTCTTGGGTCCGAGGTGGTGGTGACTAAAGGCGAGGACAAAGTTAAGGTAATTCGGGCTCGTCTCAAGGAAGCATCGGATAGGCAAAAGTCTTACGCCGATCTCAAGCGCAAGGAGATGGAATACGAGGTAGGAGATAAAGTCTTCTGAAGGTGTCGCCTTGGAAAAAGGTGTTGCGCTTTGGGAAAAAGGGAAATTAAGTCCAAGGTTCATCGCCCGTATATCTTTGTGTTGAAGCGAGTAGGACCGGTAGCTTATCACTCGAATCGCAGCAGAGTTGAGTCGATTCACGATGTCTTCCATGTATCGATGCTTAGACGGTATAGGTCGGATCCATCGCACATCGTGCGATGCGTAGATTGAGGTTAACTCCGACTTATCATTCGAGGAGGAACCGGTTGATTTTAGATCGTGATGTCAAGGTGTTGCGTGAGAAAGTCAGTACCTTTAGTGAAAGTGCTATGGCGAAACCATGGTACGGAGGAAGCGACGTGGGAACTCGAGGAGATGATGCGCAGCAATACCCCCACCTTTTACGATCGGGTAATTTCGAGGTCGAAATTATTTTAAGGGGGTAGAACTGTAACATCCCAAAATAGGGGTTATTTGTGATTGAATTATTTTTCTTGTATTTGAATTTACGTGATATTATTCGTGATGATATAAGGCTTAATTAGGGTCTTGAGTAAGCTCGGTTTAGTAGAATAATTCTTAGTAAGGCTTATTTAAAGAAGAGGATTAAATGAGCTTAGCACTTAAGTTAATTTAAGTAGCAATAAGTGACAAGATGAGTGCATGGCAAGTTGGTAATGGCGTATGGAGTTTAGCTTGAGGGAGAGGTTCGAATCCCTTAAATAGCATTGGGACAACTTTTATTTTTGCTTTGGTATGGTAAGTGTCGGCCAAGGATAATTAAGGTAAGGGTTGACCATGTTATTTTTGGTTAGTAGACTATAGGTTTAAGGCAAGTATTAACTTATGGAAGGGAATCAAGTAATTAAGGAAAATATGGAGACATGGGGCTAGTATCAAGGAAAACGTTTTGGAAAGGAATCCTATGCCTTTATGCCATGAACTTGGACGGCATTGTGGCTAAGGAGGGGAGTTTTGGCCGAATATGCTAGTGTTGGTAAGGCTTAGGAAGATTTTTGGTCATTTCTTTCATTTGGTGCAAAAGTTGCAAAACAATTCTCTCTCAAACTCTTTTCTTTCTAGCCGAATTTTACCATTTGCTAAACTTAATACTTTTTGACCATTTGGTCATTTTATGCTCAATTTCTATTTTCTTCATCTCAATCTCTCAAAACCGAAACCTTCATCAACCTTTTGTTCTCCCATTTGTTTTGATTAAACATCAAAACCTCCTATACTTACTTCTTGCCAAGAAACTCTATTTCTTTTCCTATTCTTTTCTTTTTGTCATAAAGCCGAATATACCTCCTTGTTGTGCCGAAAATATTCTTCTCCTATCTTGATCAACTTTGGCCGAATATTGAAGGTAAGATAGTTATCATCGGGACTTCTCTAGGAATTGGTTTTGGTAAGGTGGTAAGGTTTATTTGAAGGATTATTATTTTAAGTTTCGTTTAAGCCAAGGCTAATAAACCTTATTGATGATGGTTGATTGTAGGGAAGTGAGGCCGATTCTTTTAGGAGTGTGTTGGATAAGTGTTCGAAGGCTTTGGGTAAGATTTTAGGTTCACAAGGAACCTTTCTCAATTATTTTGGTTTGGCCGAATAGGCCATGGTTCTAATATTCATTTTTGGCCGAATATAGGGCAAGAATACTTGTGTGGCCGATTTGTCTATTCGGGATTTAGAACTCTTTTTGGTACCAGGTGTGTATACATACACATCTTATAACTTTTTAATATGCTAAGTGTTATTTTATGCCTAAACGTTTTGTGTAGACATGGATGAAATACCTTCATGGTATTAACAAGGATTTGGGTAAGTTCTTATTACTATGTGATTATTATTTGATGCTTTTGGGAAGCATGACACATTTGGTATGTGTATTATTTGATATATGGCTTATGATAAATCGATTGGATGTTGTTAAATAAATCTATCAACATGATTTGTGGTACATGCATATAAATGATTGTTATGGGTTGATGAGAGGAGGGGTGTAACACCCCAAACCCGGCCTAAACGTTACGACCGAATCTGGCATATCACATGAAAGGAATGTTTAAAAACTGTGTATTCGTTAAAAGCTCATATTCTTTATAGTTGTGGTGAGAAATCGAGTTTAAGAAATTTTGAATAAGAAATGGTTTATTATCATTTTAGGAAAATCCCATATTGATCATTTAATAATAAGCAATAAACAAATTGAAAGCTGAAACCAAATAAAATACCCAAGGCCTTATTACATAACAAAAACTCAAATAAAAATAAGTCCAAATAAAAGAAACGAATTTACGAGTGAACATATGTATGGCCTCCACGAGTCCACCTCAGCTCCCAAATCCGCGATCTAATGATTACCTGCAAAATTTAACTAAGGGGTGAGTCATCGAGACTCAGTGTGTAAATCCCCATCCAACAGGCCCTTACACAATTTCATATGAAAATATGCATATCATGCACCCAAACCTAGCCATCCGCAACTCCTTTTTCTACCCCGTGTGGTACCAAACCACTGGTGGTGCCAAACCACTGGTGACTTAAAGTCACAATATCCGTCAATACATGTGGTGCCAAACCACTGGTGGTGCCAAACCACTGGTGACTTAAAGTCACAATATCGTCAATACATGTGGTGCCAAACCACTTTGGTGACCAAGTCACAAAGCAAATGATGGGGCCAACCCATCGTGTGATACCAAATCACCGCGCAGACGATCCCATATCTCAAAGTGGGGCCAACCCACGGTGGTATTAACCACGTGGACGAAGTCGCTATGAGGTGCCAAACCTCTGGAGGTGCCAAAACTCTCGGTGACCGTAGTCACAATGTGGTACCAAACCACTGTGCCCGTCGACACGAATATCATCGCCCCTCCACTCATATAACCCATGCAATATGACATAATAATTCGTGTATGCAGTATGTCATGTATGCTAGACATATATCAAATATAAGTATAACATGAATTACCATCATAATCAGATAGACATAAAACAACATAATCACCCTAATCAACCTCTAAGGGTATATCGGTAATTTACCCACCAAGGGCATTTTCGTAATTTACCCACCAAGGGTATATCGGTAATTTACCCACCAAGGGCATTTTCGTAATTTCGTGCACTGGAATGGCCTTTCCAGAGGTGATGTCGCCGAAGCGACCCAACTACCATTTCTCGGTCGAAATGGACTATTGGGCCTAAAGCTCAATTTCGGCCCATTCGGGCCCCACACTCGTGTGGCCCACCTAACACAAATCTAGCCACGTTTATGAGATTCACCTAGTCTAGTTCACTATATACTACACCATCATACATTTTACTATATTGGGCCCACGGGCCCATTGGGCCCCTTCGGCCCATCGCGCCCAAGCAGCGATTTCCAACCCACAAGAATACTCACGATGGCCTCAACTATCGCGTCGAAGCCCCCACGTGCGCGCTCGCACACTCGTGTGGCTACTATTGCCATGATCGGCACCCGGCATTTGCCGCTCACGCCTAGAGTAGAGAGAGTTACACACTGATAGGACTGCGGGGCTAATCCGCTCCGATCACTCTTGTGCCCAAACGCCCTCCAAGATGTGTTTACTCTCCTCCTAGGATGCTCCTTATATAGCTAGCTCTTCACCTTCATTCTTTGTGTCTTTCCGATGTGGGATCCCTTCATCGATGAGAGTTTAAATTCAATGAAACTCTTGCCGTCAGCATCGCAAAATAAATACTCCCTTGCTTCTCATGAGATTCGAACCTGGGCTCCCTTGTAACATAATCCACGCTGCTAGCCACTTGGCCACAAGCTCCTCTTGTGTCTTAAACCATGCGCAACTAAATATAGACTATAGCCAAATTCTGAGGTCCAAGTAAAAAGAAAACCAAAATGCAAAAGCCAAGACTTGAACCTTGGACCTCCTTCCTTCCCTGTGGCGTCATTCCCTTGCTCCCTAAGTGGCGTCACTTTGCCACTACACCACACACTCCACTTGTGTCATTTTTCCCCACATTTTATTCTTAAGGCCTACTCGCCAACTTCAGGTTTTTTTCACCTAAAACCAAAATTTCCCCAAAGCTAATATTTGATCCGGGACTTCATAGAAGCCCTCTAACCTTCCAAAATAACTTACCTAATAAGTCTAACTTGCATTAATGCCGTTCTCAAAAATTTAAATCAAGGCCCATTGGGCCCAATCCTACTAGGCCCAATTTCGGGATGTTACAAATCTACCCTCCTTAAAGAAATTTCGTCCTCAAATTTCCAACTACAGAACATTCGTACCACCTAACCTACAACGTTGTGCTCACGTGCTGCGCACTCTGATTCCAATAACCTAATATACTTTTAACTAGAATTTAGAAATCCTACACATACTAAAAAAAAACCTAACCATTAAAGCGCACAAATATTTCAAACACGCAATCAACTCTATATCCGAACATCACATCCAACCCAAACACACAGAATAGATATTCAAAATACGACATATAACAAAGCAAAGTATCAGAAACTTACTGATGCGGATTGGTGCAGGAGACTCGGGTGCCATATTTCAAAAAAAATAGATATATTTTCTAAACCATTTTCCAAACCAACTTTTGAAAACATTTTTGAACCCAAACCCACAGCCGAGTTTTTGAACCTGGCTCTGATACCATAATTGTAACACCCCAAACCCGGCCTAAACGTTACGGCCGAATCGGCATGTCACATGAAAGGAATGTTTAAAAGCGTGTATTCGTTAAAAGCTCATATTCTTTATAGTTGTGGTGAGAAATCGAGTTTAAGAAATTTTGAATAAGAAATGGTTTATTATCATTTTAGGAAAATCCCATATTGATCATTTAATAATAAGCAATAAACAAATTGAAAGCTGAAACCAAATAAAATACCCAAGGCCTTATTACATAACAAAACTCAAATAAAAATAAGTCCAAATAAAAGAAACGAATTTACGAGTGAACATATGTATGGCCTCCACGAGTCCACCTCACTCCCAAATCCGCGATCTAATGATTACCGCAAAATTTAACTAAGGGTGAGTCATCGAGACTCGGTGTGTAAATCCCCATCCAACAGCCCTTACACAATTTCATATGAAAATATGCATATCATGCACCCAAACCTAGCCATCCGCAACTCCTTTTTCTACCCCGTGTGGTACCAAACCTTTGGTGGTGCCAAACCACCGTGACTTAAAGTCACAATATCCGTCAATACATGTGGTGCCAAACCTTTGGTGGTGCTAAACCACCGGTGACTTAAAGTCACAATATCCGTCAATACATGTGGTGCCAAACCACTGGTGACCAAGTCACAAAGCAAATGATGGGGCCAACCCATCGTGTGATACCAAATCACCGGCAGACGATCCCATATCTCAAAGTGGGGCCAACCCCACGGTGGTATTAACCACGAGGACGAGTCGCTATGAGGTGCCAAACCTCTGGAGGTGCCAAACCTCGTGGTGGTAGTAGTCACAATGTGGTACCAAACCACTGGTGCCCGTCGACACGAATATCACTTTGCCCCTCCACTCATATAACCCATGCAATATGACATAATAATTCGTGTATGCAAGTATGTCATGTATGCTGAGACATATATCAAATATAAGTATAACATGAATTACCATCATAATCGAGATAGACATAAAACAACATAATCACCTAATCAACCTCTAAGGGTATATCGGTAATTTACCCACCAAGGGCATTTTCGTAATTTACCCACCAAGGGTATATCGGTAATTTACCCACCAAGGGCATTTTCGTAATTTCGTACCTGGAATGGCCTTTCCAGAGGCCCAGTGTCGCCCCGAGCGACCCAACTACCATTTCTGGTCGAAATGGACTATTGGGCCTAAAGCTCAATTTCGGCCCATTCGGGCCACACTGCCTTCGTGTGGCCCACCTAACACAAATCTAGCCACGTTTATGAGATTCACCTAGTCTAGTTCACTATATACTACACCATCATACATTTTACTATATTGGGCCCACGGGCCCATTGGGCCCCCTTCGGCCCATCGCGGCCCAAGCAGCCCCAACCCACAAGAATACTACTGATGGCCTCAACTATCGCGTCGAAGCCCCACACGTGCGCTCGCACGCTCGTGTGGCTACTATTGCCGTGATCGGCACTTCGGCATTTGCCGCTCTACAGCTAGAGTAGAGAGAGTTACACACCTGATAGGACTCTGGGGCTAATCCGCGCTCCGATCACTCTTGTGCCCAAACGCCCTCCAAGATGTGTTTACTCTCCTCCTAGGATGCTCCTTATATAGCTAGCTCTTCACCTTCATTCTTTGTGTCTTTCCGATGTGGGATCCCTTCATCAGTAGAGTTTAAATTCAACTGAAACTCTTGCCGTCCAGACCGCAAAATAAATACTCCCTTGCTTCTCATGAGATTCGAACCCAGGCTCCCTTGTAACATAATCCACGCTGCTAGCCACTTGGCCACAAGCTCCTCTTGTGTCTTAAACCATGCGCAACTAAATATAGACTATAGCCAAATTCTGAGGTCCAAGTAAAAAGAAAACCAAAATGCAAAAGCCAAGACTTGAACCTTGGACCTCCTTCCTTCCCTGTGGCGTCATTCCCTTGCTCCCTAAGTGGCGTCACTTTGCCACTACACCACACACTCCACTTGTGTCATTTTTCCCCACATTTTATTCTTAAGGCCTACCTGCCAACTTCCAGGGTTTTTTTTCACCTAAAACCAAAATTTCCCCAAAGCTAATATTTGATCCCGGGACTTCATAGAAGCCCTCTAACCTTCCAAAATAACTTACCTAATAAGTCTAACTTGCATTAATGCCGTTCTCAAAAAATTTAAATCAAGGCCCATTGGGCCCAATCCTACTAGGCCCAATTTCGGGATGTTACAAGGGGGCAGTGATATTCGTGTCGACGGACACCAGTGTTTTGGTAACACATCGTGACTACGGTCACCAGAGGTTTGGTACCTCCAGAGGTTTGGCACCTCATAGCGACTTGTCCCTGTGGTTAATACCACCGTGGGTTGGCCCCACTTTGAGATATGGGATTGTCTGCCAGTGATTTGGTATCACACGATGGGTTGGCCCCATCATCTATTTGTGACTTCGGTCACGGTGTTTTAGTAACACAATTGTGTCTTTGGACACCAGAGATTTGGTATCTCCAGTGATTTGGTATCACATTTGTGACTATACGTCACCAGTGGTTTGGCACCACCAGTGGTTTGGTACCACAAGGGGTAGAGAAAGGCGTTTGGATGGTTAGGTTGGGTGCATTTTAAACTTATGCATGTTAATTGGTTATGATTTGTGTATGTTATTGCATTAAATCGGGAAGGGTTACACATTGAGTCTTGGTGACTCACCTTCTCCTTTAATTTTTCAGTGATTCGTAGACCACGGGTGAGGAGCCGGATGGACTCGAGGTGGCCATGCGATGGAGACTTTTAATAAATGAATTTTTAATTTTATTTATCTTTCTTTTAGGTTTATGTTGCTTATTTGTAATAAGGCCTCCTAGTATGATTTCATTATTGCTGCGTGTTTGAATGTTTGGTTTAAACTACTTGATGATGTTAAAACGGTTGCACATGTTTTCTCAAATTAAACGCATAAAATGTTTTAAAGTACCATCGGGTACATTCGAAATTTGTAAACAACTCGACTCAAACAAATATTTTAAGTTTGGTTTTTAACAAAGAAAATTTAAATTGAAAGGCATTTCGACTAATTTCAAAATCGGTTTAAAAAAATTGATTTTCAAAATCTTTTCTCTGTAGCAACCAAATTCGGTCATATTGTTTGGGCCGGGTTTGGGGTGTTACATCACTGCCCCCTCCTCTCATATAACCCATAGTAGGTAAACAGTTAACAACAGATCTCATGCATTTATCACATGTATCAATAAGCCATGCTTCCCAAAAGCATTAAAGTAATCTCATATTAACAGAGACTTACCGGGATCCTCACTTGTACCGTTAAGGTACCAATCCGCATCTACATCAAGCAGATTTACACACAAAATATATATATTTAACACAATATTAACTGCTATAAGTGTGTTTGTACACACCTGTCACCCTTGGATGTTCTAAATCCGAAAAAAAGAAACGTTGGCCACCCTAGATCTGCTGATCCCTATATTCGGCCAAATACCCATATTAGTACCATGGCCTAATCGGCCAACCAGTTAATTTGAGAGGGTTCCTTGTGAACCCGAATTCTTACCTTCACACTTTTGGATACTAATCGCAATACTTGATTCCCAAATCTGCTCGTCAATCACCATCGATTAGTAAGTAAAACTAATAGCCTTCGGCTTAATTGAATTAAATACTAAGAATAGAACCTTACCACTACTTACCCAATCCGATTGTTAAGGAATGAAAGATCCGATCTCACTACTTTGAGATCCCGAAGTACCTAAAAGGAATCGATTACCAAAGTGTTTAGGAACCTTTCCTGCCGAAATCAGCACTTACTCTTGTAAAAGTCGACAGAATATGAATGAGAAGAACAATAGGCATTCGGCCTAGATACTTACTTTCTTAAATCGTTTGCCAAGGAAGATTCAAGAGATCTATCCTACCTTTATTGTTCGGCCAAGGTGTTTTAAGATAGGGAAAAGAAACTTCGGCACCAAGATGAGATATATATATTCGGCTAGAGAGAGTTTAACAGGGAGAAAAGGGATTTCGGCAAAGGGTAAGGTATAGGTTCGGCTATGGTTGATTCCAATATCAATCAAGGCTGGACTTTGAGAAGAAAAGAAAAGGAAAAAAATAGGTTGGAGAGGGTGTAGAGAATTCGGCCAAAAAGAAGGAAAAGTTGATGTTTTTGCTTGAGGGAGAATGAGAGAAAATCTAAAAGAAGTGAAGGCTAGCCGAATTTTGTGAAGTAAATCACTAGGCAAATTCGGCCTTATCCCCCTCCAACACCTTGCCGTCCACTCCTTTCAACAAGGAGTTCAAATTCAACTAAACTCCCTTGTAAGTATTCCAATTAATTTGAATACCCCAAATACCTATTTTTCCTCTTGCCATCTCTAATTAATCCCATGATAATCCATGAGTAAAATAGCCTCCTTATTATCCAAATAAAACCAAATTTTAAAAGCTCATATTATCTCTTATTAATAATAATAAAAAGAATTCAAGGAGAGAATTTCTCTCCCTTGTGCCAATCCACTTAAAGAGCAAAAAGAAAGGGAATTTTGTGACTCAGACCAAGGCTCTCCCCTATCCCTTGTGGCGTCACATGCTAGCTCTTAAGTGGGCTTACTTTGCCACTTATTCTAGGCTCATCTTATGTCCAAATTATCCCCATTTATTCTTATAACACCCACTTGTTAAGGCTCCCTACTTTTAAAGTTAAAACTAAAATTTTTCTATCAAACCCAGCACACTCAAAGCCTTAAATTAAGCTCTATTATTCCATTAATAATATCACGTGATTCATAATAAGAAAATAATTAAACTCCAAATAACCCCATATTTGGGATGTTTACGAGTTGTGTCATTGACTTGTGGGTAGTTGGGAAGAGTTCTTACCGTTGGCGGAGTTTGCGTACAACAATAGCTAGCAGTCAAGTATTCAGATGGCGCCCTATGAAGCATTGTATGGGCGGAGGTGTCGTACACCTACCTGTTGGATGGAATTAGGGGAACGTCAGATTTTGGGTCCGGAGTTGGTTACCAAGACAGAGGAGAAGGTAGAGTTAATTTGGGCTCGATTAAAGGAAGCGTCGACCGATAGAAGTCTATCTTTGACACAGCGTAAGGACATAGAATTTGCATGGGTGACAAGGTGTTCTTGAAAGTGTCGCCATGGAAGAAAATGCGAGGTTCGGACGAAAAGGTAAATTAAGTCCCGATTTATCGGACCTTATCGTGTGTTGAAAGCGAGTGGGACCAAGAGCTTATGAGCCGAACTACCTTACGAGTTAAGTTAGATTCACAATGTATTCCACGTCTCTATACTAAGGCGTTACCGCTTGGATCCATCTCATGTGGTGCCGTGGAAGAAATCGAAGTGAGACCCGACCTATCCTTTGAAGAGGAGCCAATGGAAATCTTGGACCGTGATGTCAAGGTATTGCGTAGGGAAGACGGTTCCGTTGGTCAAGGTTCTATGGCGGAATCACGGTTCGAGAAGGCTACTTCAGTAACTAGAGGAAGCGATGTGACAAATAGTACCCACATCTATTTTGACCAGGTAATTTTGAGGTCGATTTCTTTAAGGGGTAGAAGCGTAACATCACGAATTAATGGGCCTATGCGTTTAGTGTGGGGATATGTTTAATGTGTTAATTTAAGTGTTAGGGGTCCAAATTGGGCTCAGGATGGGGTCGAGGCCTTGATTAAATTTTCTGATGGGACACTAAAGGGTTTAAAAGATAGTATCTATGGTTTAAACTACAAAGTGGGCTTGGGGCTCAGTAACAAGTGGCGCTGCAAAGGAGTTATAAGGTGGCGCCATTAGCAGTTGAAGGGGCCCAAGCTTTGACCGTAAGGAGCCCATGTCTTTGGGTCATTTTTAGCACTTAAAAGGGGAGCAAGAGGGACGGCAATGAGGCTTAAAATTTGGAGGGATTTTGTGACTTGGATAATGGGGATAAGGTGCTGATAAAATAGGGGAAAGTGGTGTTATCTAGGTCTCTTACGGAGGAGTGAATGGATTAAGATAGAGGAGAAAAGATAGGAGCTATCTCTTTGAGTGTGATGATGGCCAAATTTCCATCTCTTGGAGGGGGGAAGAAATCGGTTTCCATATGCCATAAGGGTGCCGAAATTTCCCCTACTATTTGATTAGTTGTTAGTTATCAGGAAGGGCACTTTCGATTTTTGATAGGTAAGTGCCGAAATTTTCTATAAATAGGGGGGCTATCTCTTCAATTCCGGCATTTGAACCCCATTCTTTTAAAGCTTTTCTCTCATTCTCTATGCCGAAACCCTCAGCCATTCTCTGCAATCTTTCCTTTTGATTCCTTCAGAAGCTGAAACCTCTCACTTCACACTTTTTTCCATTCTTTTCCTCTTGTGCCGATTTCTCCATAAAGCCGGAATCATTTAGAAGTAGCCGAAATCTTCTGTAGAGGTGAGTATCAACTTGTGTTAGTATTTTTGCAATCTTTTTCGGCTTTTGAAGCCAAAGCCGAATGGCTAGTTGGTAGTTAGGGCCATCCTTAGTTTGACGTTTTCTCTGATCTTGTGTTCTTTTTCTTTGGCGGCATTTCGGGATTTGAAGGAGATCTAATCGTCTAGGTTTCTAAGCCAGAAATCGGTAGCATACGAATCATATTATTTTCGAGATTTCAAGGTAAGGTTTTTGGTTCTCCTTAAGTTGATCAATTGGTTTCTTTTAGTTATTCGTGTCTTAACCTAATGGTTCGTTAAGCAATCATCGTAGTACCTTTTGACCAAGATCACTCATGGACTCGAATGTCAGCAAATCAAAGGAAGGAGTTGGATCTGTAGTCCAAGCCCCAAAGTTCAAGAAATGCACGGTGTCTGCTGTTCGAGATTGGCCACCGGGCTGTGGACTGGCTTCTGAACAACACCTTAGGCAAATAGCGGTTGTGTCGGCTACGGATAGTGTCGACATAGAAAGTGTCGTCTTAACCGTAATCAGGTGTGTAGATCTCTATCACACTACTTAATCTGTATATATACATATGTTATGGGCTAAAAGCCGGAAAAATAGGTTGTATGAACAGTCGTGTTACCCAAAAAGGGTAGGCAATGGATGCCAAGTACGTGATCATAGAAACTTCTCTATGTGTATCGATGAATGTGCTAGATTGTAAATCCTTAAGTGGTATATTGTTTGATTTTGCATGAATGTACATATGGGATGGGATTAATATGACTAAGGGGGAAGAGCATGATAATAGGTCACTTGGTGATCGGTGGTTAAACCACAAATTGAAATGTTAGGTCACAATAGTGATCGGTGGCTAAGCCACGTTAAATTCATTCCTAATTATTAGGAATAGGCAGCATGTCTGTCGATGTGGTGTGTAGCGGTTGGTGGGTTGATTGTAGAAATCCCCAAGGTGTGATGGTTGGTACGGGCTGGTGTGTAGAGGATGGATTTCTAGGCTGGGGTGGGCCATGTAGCATACATATGTTTTGTTGCCATTGTGTATGGGCCAAGGCCCATAATGTGTTTGTGGGCCTAAAGCCTTTTATGTGTTTTCAGGATTTGCACACTGAGTCTTGGTGACTCACCCATTTATTTTTCCCTGACTTTTCAGATTAGCAGTAGATCGTGGACATGGGAGCCGAGGCGGACTCGATGGGCCATCAAGTTTTATTTTATTTATCTTCATGAACTATTTTCGGTTTTCTTTAAGTTTTAATTTTGGGACTATTTATGTAATAAGGCCCCATGGCTTGGGTTATCGCTTTACATTTGTTCATGTTTATAGTTTGAAAGTTTATGTTCAAGGACTTAAGTCATAAAAAGTAATTAAATGGGTTTTCCAAACATGTTCAACGTAAAAACAAAGGTTTTCAACAAATATCTTATTTTTAACAAATGCCTAAGTAAAGAAAGCGAGATTTTCAAAACCGTTAAAGCAAAGTTTTTACAATAAACCTCGTAGCGTACCAGATCTGGTCGTAGTGTTTGGGCCGGGTTTGGGGTGTTACATATGCCCTGTTTCCAAAAGGCCTAAGACACGGGTGTGTCTGGAGCCGTGTGAGGCACACGGTCTGTTCACATAGGCGTGTGACCCCTATATGGATGAAAATTTCTATGTTTTCCAAAAAATTCGTATGTGATCGGTTTAGTCTCGAACCACTTCTAAAGCATGCTTAAGGCCTCGTGAGGCTCTTATAAGGGACAAATTGAATTGTGTTGAATGGTATTTGAGTATGAATGCATAAATGTATGAGTATTGTATATTAAATGATGTGTATTGATCGGTAAAACCTCGTAACCCTACATCGGTGACTGATACAGGTTAGGGGTGTTACAGCTATGATGCGTGTAACACCCCTTACCCGTATTCGATGCCGAAGCAGTGCTGAGGCATTACAGAACTCACATCACAAGCAATCACACAATTCTGACTCATAAAATTTGCGTCCAAATTAATACCATTCATAATTGATCATAAAGCTTCTTATACGAGCCTACAAGGCCCAAAACATGTTTTGGAGGTGGTTCGGGAGTAAATCGAGAACTCAGGGAATTTTTATAAAACTAAGAAAATTTTTGCTAGAGGCAGGGCTCACATGCCCGTGTAGTCCAATGGACATGCCCGTGTGACCCCGGGACATGCCCGTGCTTCAGACCGTGTTCAAATTAGGGTGCTCTCTAACTTGTGCCACACGGTTGAGCCACACGCCCGTGTGCTAGGCCGTGTAGCACGTACGGGTGAGACACATGCCCATGTCTCTGCCCATGTGCTCAATTCTGGACATTCTGTTTTGCAACAATTAAGGTGCAGGGGACACATGGCCGGAACACATGCCCATGTAACACATCGTCTAGACACACGCTCGTGTGCCTGCAATGTGGACAAAATAAAGGTTATTTACCAAGCCAATTTGCCACCCTCACTTGCACACATCAACTCAACATCACATGGCACAAATTCAAGCATATGAGAGAAACCAAACAACCACAACCAAGACAATAACATGTCATCCTCATGCAATTATTTATCATACTTAGATCATCAAACTCTCCATACCAAATTATGCAAGATTCCACATATACAAACATTTCACATTCTTGTCATAAATCATATTTCTATCATTCACCAAGTAAACCATATTGATATGACCAGAGACATTTGCATATATATATATCTATACTTAGGCTTACAACCATGATAGCCCAAATAAGCCAATCTACATGGCCAAATAAATCATGAAACATATAACAAATTGACCTAGTCCCTATACATGCCATAGACTTAAAATACTTGAATTCATTTATACCCAAAATGAATGACTTGATAGTGTGATAGGATCTCTGGCGATTTCCAACCCGAGCTAGCTCAATAACCCTATAAGATATTGGAAAGGAAGGGGGTAAGCTATATATATAGCTTTAGTACGTCCGTCTGAAAATAATAAGCAACTTTTACCAATCATTTACCAAGTCCGATAATATAAACACAAGATAATATAAATTGATGTAAAACTCACGATTATAATTTATTCGATCACATTGTTTGCTCTATCAATTTGCAAGCATATTTTAACATGTTTTGACATTAGCCTAATAACCGTAATCTCTCCATTATAACAAATTACCACAATCAACCAATCATTTCATACCTCATAATAAACATGCACATTAATTATTAGTATTCACCTCTCAGGCATATACTTTAACATCTTTCAATTGTTTAAAGCTCATATCTTTTCATATTCCATAATCATTTTAATAGGCAATTATGCCAATATTTCCTTTTTCTCATATCCGATAAATCACAAGTTGTGTGAATGTATCATGCTATATCATAACTCAATTTGGCCTAAAAGCCAATTGCACGATCACCAACCGAATTTACCATGTATTTCGTACATCACATGTAACACCCCTAACCCGTATCCGTCGCCAGATTAGGGTTACGAGGCATTACTAGATTAACCACAAATCAGCACACTCATATAAATCATTTTATTTCAAGTAATTTATAAACAATCCATGCTATCAAGTTCAAACATATACTTATCATTTGTTTAAATAAATTTTGAAATTTAACTAACATGTATCAACGCTGAAATACTTCTATTTAGTAGACATAATGATAGACACAAACAAACATTACATGCATGTTAATTCAAAAACTTAGTAATCCATCATTTTAAAAGTCTAAACCGAATGTACCATATTTAACGATATACTTTCATTGTTTACTTAAACATTAACGAGCGTATCACAAATCTATATCAACGATTTCACATAAAGCAGTTTTGATCGAATAGCCAAAAATTAATATTCATTTGGGCAATAGGTTATAATGGTCGAATATGCACATTGCCTATAAACATTTTACTAACAAAATATCAAACATTTTAAGCCAAGTATACATATATGCCAAAACCTTACTTAACCAAATCTAGGGTATACCAAATACAATACTAATGGCCGAAAGCATCCAACCATATTATTGATCAATCTCTTATAAATAACATAACAAAATTTACCAAACCTAAACATATCTTATACATGACCTAAAACATATAAAATCAACCCTCATACATAAACATACCCATATCATGTCCAAATATGCACACTCAAGAACATACCCTATAATGCCATTCATAACATTCATGAAAGTATATTTACTAAATCACACAAAAACACCAAGACCAAATGCTCACAACGATAATTTCATTCAATTCCTTCAATCCTCTTAACTGAATACCACACATAAACCCATTAAGATTATACTCCAAATTAAGATAATACCATGGCGAATCTATTTAAAACCAAAATACCACGATTTAGCCATTTTCGCATGGCATACTTACAAATATATATCATTCAAAATCAGCTCAAAAGTAACATATCTTATACATGCCATAGTTTCAAAAGAAGTACGACTTATGAAATACAAAAATCATTGATAGTGTGATAGACTTGACGATGATCCCCGAGCATGAACCTTAACTCCAAAATCTAATAACAACACGGCAACCACGTAAAGTAAGCTATCATAGCTTAGTAAGTTATAAGCAATTACAAAACAATATATAATAAACATTATAAAAGAAAATTTTCATATATCATAATCCTTAATACCGAATGTCCCAACTTTTAATAATAACATTCATCTAAATCTATAATCCTCTTCTCACCTCAAAACTAATATATATACATATACTACTAAATCTCATACTCATATTTCAATCCATACAAATCATATATTGGTATGTATAATACTGAATTATCATTTCAACAACTAAGCTTACTTATCATCCCAAAAGATGAAATATCAATGCATACCTGATGCTTTTATTTGTTTAGTACATTCGATAGTTATTATAATAAAAAGATCAGCCAACCTGCACAGTTCATGCGAAAAAAAATCTATTTACGTATCACAAGATTAATATCGACATACTAAACAACTTGCACACTTAGTGCCAAATTCTGGTAACATATCGCACACTTAGTGCCATTACATTTAATTTCTCGCACACTTAGTGCTAAGTAACCGATTTTGCACACATAGAGCTCGGTATTTAATCTCGCACACTTAGTGCTCATTGATCGATTCAGCACACTTAGTGTTCAGTATTTAATTTCATACCCTCTTGCATTTTCCGATCTCACTTCTCATTTATACATACATAAAACTTACATCTCAAATTGAATAAGTACAAATTCACTTATTTCATTTCTATACATTCAAACTTATCATTGCGAACATATGCATCACTTACGATCATGTTCATCCCTCATTTTAGTACCACATACGGATATATCATTAACATATATACTTATCCCTCATTTGATTATACCATATATATATATAAAATTCAAATCAACTCATTTAACTCATAATTTCTTACCACATTCGGCAATGTTTATTACATATATATATATACTTATATTTAATTTACTAACATCATTATAAAAAAAATTTCAATTCAACCCAATTGCTTAAAAACTTACCTCGAGTATCGACGGACCACGTTTTTCGACTATTCGATTAACTTCTCTTTTCCCCGATCCAATCGCGATCTTTTTTGTTCTTGATCAAAATAATTTCAAATTAAGCTCATTCAACATATTTTCATTTAATTTAGTCCAAAACGCATAAATGGGCAAATTACATTTTACCCCAAATATTTCACATTTTCACAATTTAGTCCCTATTGCACAAAACACAAAATATTCAAAATTTGACCACACTTCTTTAGGGGCGAGAATATTCATAGTCCTAATACAAGCTCATACATTTCATTTATTTTGCATTTTAGTCCTCAAAATTTTATTTTTGCAATTTAATCCAAATTACTCAATTTCATCAAAAATTCAAAAACAAAATTTGTTAATCTAACACATATATATCATATTTCATCATCAAACATCATAAACAACAAACTACCATCAATGGCATAACACAAAATCATCATCAATTTCAAAAGTTTAAGCATAGGTCTTATAGCATTCAAGGCAACGATTACAAAAACGTAAAAATTATCAATAACTTGAAACAAAACTAACCTCAATCAAGACCTTCAATGGCCAAATATTTCAAAGCTTCAAACCTAGTTTTCTTTCCTAGTTTGATTGGTGAAAAGATGAAGAACATGGCTTTATTATTTTATGTTTTATGATATAATAACTTAATAAACATTTTACATTTTATCCATTATTACTAAATATATAAAACACATATAATAAGGTCATTCTTAACCATTGCCGTCCACTATCATCAATAGTGGCTAATTATCTTTTAAGGACTTTGCATTATAATGACATTAACAATTTAACACATACACATTAATTAGCAAATTTTACCTTTTTTACGATTACGCCCTTATATCAATTAAACACACAAACAATATTTTTTTATACGAAACTTTCACACATGCTAATTCACATATAATTAACACGGAAAATAATATTTAAATATTTTTCGACTGGATTCGTGGTCCCAAAACCACTATTCCAATTAGGGTCGAGAATCGGGCTATTACATCGCAAGTATAGACCAAAAATCACAAGGCTTTCACAAAAACATTCTCGTGGAAACCATGAACTCACAATATCATCAAGTTGATGCTTATAAACTTTACGTACACACCTGTACTAATTCATAATACTTACATGCTCTTTCTTTTCTTTGACATACCCGTTGAATTTCCCGTTGAACCACTTGGAATACTATCGGATACTCGGGATTCTAGTACACACAGTACCATACCAATGCCATATCCCAAATATTGTCTTACATGTAATCTCGTATCGATGCCAATAGCCCAGCTATGGCCTTACACGAAGTCTCATATCGATGCCATATCCCAGATATGGTCTTACACAAAGTCTCATATCGATGGCATATCCCAGATTTGGTCTTACACGTAATCTCAATAACCCTAATGTCATGACATTTGTATCTTATCTATTCCTAAGGTTTAACTAAGACTTTCGCTGTATCGAATCTCTGTCGGTCATTTCCTTAGTATCGTACTCAATAGCATTCACGTTTCATTTCAATATTATAGCATTTACCACAATTATATCAATTAAGCATTTATACACATATAATTTAATGCTTATTAAACATACGAACTTACCTCGGCATAGAAATGACAAAAATGACCTAACCGTCAAATACTTGTTTTCCCCCGTTCTAATCCCAAATCTTGTTTTTCTTGATCTATAACATCACATTTAACTTATTTTGTAACATCCTAAATTAGGGGTTATGTGTTTGGAGCATAACTCAAGTGTTAGTAGGCTTTAAGTGTGGTTGGTGATGTTTTAAGGGTTTTTAAAACTCTAGGATCAAAAGGGAGTGCATTGGAAATTTTTGAAATTTTTAGGTTAAAAGGGGAAATTGGGCTAAGGAGGCCTTAAAGAAAATTTCAGGAATTTATAGACATGAACTTGGGCTTAGTAAAGTGGCTTGGGAGGCTACTTTAGGGGCTTGGAGGCCTGCGTCAAAAGGGAATGCAGGGGGGAAGAGGTTCGAGTAACGCGGGGCGCATCAGAGACATTTCTTTTTGCGTCTGGAAGGGGAGCAAGGCCAGGGAGGCCTTAAGGGTAATTTGTGGGCGTTTTAGGACATAGAGATGAGCTTGGTAAAGTGGCTTAAGGATGCCACTTAAGGCACAGGAATAGCGCCAACAAAGTGGAGTTCGAGTAGCGTGGAAAGCAAATGGGTGTTTTAATTTTTCTTTTAGCGTTAGAGAGGGGAGCAAGATAAAGAGGCTTTAAAATTAGTTGTGGCGAGTTTATGTCATAAAAAATGCCACGGCAGAGTGGCTTGGAGCGCTATATGCGGCTTGCGGCAACAAGGGCCTTGGTTCGAATCCGTTGGCGGCATGGGCGTGTTTTTATTTTGCTTTGGCGTTAGGAAAGGGGAGCTAGGGAAATAGGTGTTAAAAGGAGTTCGGGGTGAACTATATCACGATCGAGTGCCTTGGCAAAGTGGCGGGACGTTACTGCGATTGAGGTTCCAACGAGTCCCGGGTTCAAGGCACGCGGCGCGGTTGGGTGTTTTAATTTTGGCTTTTGGCGCCAGGAAAGAAGGAAGCGAGTGGGCGGCACTTGGGACTTCCAATTTGAGGAGGATTCTAATTCTCCTATTAAATTTCGGCTAGATAAGTAGTAGATAATTGTTAATTTATTTTTATTTAGATTATTCTTTTATAGGTAGATAAGAGATGATTTAAGAGGGATTAATGATGGATAATTTTTATTCTATTAATTAAGGTGGATTTATTTTAAGTTGATAAATAGAAGATAATTATAGATTTATTTTATATATTTTGAATATGTGTTCAAGAGTTATTATAGGAGAAGGAAGTGGAATTTGAGAGGAGGTAGGAGTGCCGAATGTAAGTAGTATAAATAGGGGTGACCATCCTTTAACTATTCTTGTCTTCATTTTATTTTCCTTGGCAGAAAATTGTTCCTCTAATTCTCTCTTTGAGTAGAATTGCTTCTCACTTCTTCTCCTATTCTTTCTCTTTTCTTCAACTTTCATTCTACATATTTTCTTGGATAGCCGAATAACCCCTTGCCATTTAGAAGCCATAGCCGAATTCCATAGTGGCCTCATTCTCTCTTCTTGTCGCAAGACTTAAGAGCCGAAAGCGTTAGTGTGAGGCTTTCTTCTAGCCTCTTCAAGTAACGTGTAGGTAAGGATTCGGGTTCAAGAGATAACCCTTTAGATTTAATTGGTTTGGCCGAATAGGCCATGTCACTAACTTCCATGTTTGGCCGAATATAGGGGCAAAGAAAGCTTGTGTGGCCGATTTGTCTTTTCGAGATTTAGGACTATCATTGGTGACAGGTGTGTACATACACACTTTATGATTAATTAACTGTGCTAAATGTTTGTGTATGCTAAATCTGGTTTATGTAGCTTTGGATTTAATACCATAACGATATAAGCGATGATTCAGGTAAGACTCTGTTCGTATGAGTTTACTATTTGATGCTTTTGGAAAGCATGGCATATTTGGTATATGCGATTTAAATACATGTTGGCATGAATTCTGTTATATACATATCATGGACTAATGTGGGTTGATGAGAGGAGGGGGAAGTGATATTTGTGTCAACGGACACCAGTGGTTTGGTACCACATTGTGACTACGGTCACCAGAGGTTTGGCACCTCTAGAGGTTTGGCACCTCATAGCGTCTCGTCGGTGGCTTAGCACCACGGTGGGGTTGGCCCCACGATTTACATTATGGGATTGGCGCGGTGATTTGGTATCACACGATGGGTTGGCCCCATCATTTGATTTGTGACTTGAGTCACGGTGGTTTAGCACCACCAGTGGTTTGGCACCACAATATGGCGGATTTCGTGACTTTAAGTCACGGTGGTTTGGCACCACCGGTGGTTTGGTACCACATGGGGTAGAGAAAGGTGTTTGGATGGGTAGGTTGGGTGCATGATTTAGTGCATGTTAATTTGTTATAAATTGTGTATGATTGTTGCACTAAATTGGGGAAGGGTTACACATTGAGTCTTGGTGACTCACCTTCTCCTTTAACATTTTTTTGGGTGACTCGTAGATGGCGGTTGAGGAGCTAGGATGGACTCGAGGTGGCCATGCGAGTGGAATTTTAGTTTAATGAACTTTAAATTTTAGTTTATTATATTTTTATCGTTGGATTTATTTTAATTAAGTTGTAATAAGGCCTCCTAGATATATTTTTATTATTTTATGTTTTGGAATAATTTGTTCAAACTACTTCTTAATATTAAATTAAGTACACATGTTTTCTAAAAATTCAATCGCAAAATGTTTTATCGTGCCATCGAAGTACACACTGAATCGGTAGCAATCTGACTTAATGAATATTTTTAAAATAAACCTAAGTGTGGTTTTTATATACTTCAAATGTTTTTAAACAAGACACTATCTTCTATCAAAGAGTTAATTCGGCTTGAAGGGATTTTCAAAAATGTTTTCCTCTGTAACATACCAAATTCGGTCATAATGTTTGGGCGGGTTTGGGGTGTTACATATTTAATCATTATACTATTCAAATCAGCCCAAAATCACATTATGGAAAAATTACATTTTTGGCCCTAAAGTTTGACATTTTTAAATTTTAGTCCCTAGGCTCGTAAAAGGATTTTCATTCAATTTCATTACACCCAAGCCTAGCTGAACCTATATCATGCTCATAAAAACCCACATTTTTCATTTATTCACACTTTTACTACTCATTTTACAACTTTTACAAACAAGTCCTTTTAAGCCTTTTTACCGAAAATCACTTAGCAGAAGTCATTTAACAAACAACAAACATGCATTTTCCACCATCCAACATCAAAATACATACATGTTCAACATGGGTAAAATTTTAGGCTTTGACATCTTTTCAAATTGGTGGTAGAAATAGATAGATCATGTTACAAGGATTTCAAAAACCTAAAAATCATTAAAAACGGGGCTAGAACGGACTTACAATCGAGCTTGGAAGCTTGAAAAACCCTAGCCATGGTTTCTTCTTGGTACATTCGGCCATGGGGTAGAAGATGAGCAAAAATTGGCTTTTAATTTGGCTTTTTAATTCATTTTAATTACCAAATTACTAAAATGCCCTTACTGAAAAACTTTAGAAACATACCTAACCATGTCCATTTTTGTCCACAAACCTAACCAATGGTCTAATTACCGGTGAAGGACCTCAAATTTAAAATCTCATAGCAATTGGACACCTTTAACATATAGAATTCAAGTTTTGCTCTTTTTGCAATTTAGTCCATTTAACTAAATCGAGTGCCCAAACGTCAAAATTTTCGAACGAAATTTTCATGAAATCATTCCATAAAACTATAGACCATAAAATATAATAAAAATGAATTTTTCTTGTGTCGGATTTGTGGTCCCGAAACCCTTTGTTCGACTAGACCCAAAATTGGGTTGTTACAACTCTCCACCTTTTAGGGATTTTCGTCCCGAAAATCTTACTAGAATATAAATTCAATTTCCACGTAGACTCCTCTATCTCGTGACATAGCTAAAGAACCCTCACTAAGGTTATGCTTTTATTTCCCAACTTTTTAATCTCTCGTGTCAAAATTCCGATCGATACAATCGCAACATAGATACACAAAACACATTTTGAATCTTTTTCCAAGGCAATACTTTCGAAAGCATGCTATTGTTGAACGGGAATTTCATATCCTCATGTTTCAAATTCACATACGTTTTCTGACAATCTGAAGTGGATTCTAAACTGCCACGAATCATTTTTACTTTCTGTACGATTTCTGATCGGATAGTCTCTGAAACATATAACTCAAGTAATCTATCATGTTACATACACGATCACCAGAACATCTATTTCAAATAACTGTACATTTCATTACTCCCTGAATGAATAAACGAGCAACTACTAAGCTTCGTACAAAATTTTTTGCGTAAGCTCTGAATTATTAGTGCGCAAATTCTATCTCGGAATAATGATAATAGTGATCAAGTCGACCTAAAATCCAGAATCAAAAGTCATCTCACACTGTACTCGTTTATTTTCCACTCACTATCACATTCCTGAAGTTCTCAATCTTGCAAAGAAAACATCGCTTTAGCTTCTAATTTAGCTAGATTCAAACCGTCATCAAATAAGATTAATCATGTATCATGATCGTGTGTCGAGAGTCTTAATATTTATATAATGAATGATCTAACCTAGAAACTAACTATCACCACGATTGAGGCAAGCGCACCTATCGAACAGTAGTATAGCTTAGTGGTAAGACCGGAATGTCGAACCCAAAGGAACCAAAAGTACTAATATTGACTTTCTTTTTATTATTTAGCCTAAGAATTAAGGGAATTGTTGTTTACTCTAAAATTAACTAACTATTAAGCTAAAGATGCTAAGACACGGAGAATGAATTGGGAAAATACTTGTGGGAAAAACCAATTGATTAAGACAATACCCAAGGAAGAATCCACCTAGACTTCACTCGTTATTTAACTCTGAACCAGATGATTTATTCACTTTACTTGATCCGTAGGATTCCCTAATTTATATTAATACCTCTCTCGAGGCTACTAACGTCTAACCCTAGGTTGATTAATTGAAATCTCTTTCTAATTAAAACCCCTAGGATTGCATTAACTCGATTTATGGACTCCCATATTCGGTTTGACCCTAATCCGGAAGATTTTCGTCATCCTATCTCTAGGGTTGTGATCAACTCCGCTTAACTATGCTAGATCCACTCTTAGACAGGGAATATTCCTCCACTACCTAAGCACATCAATACTTGAATCAATATCCTGAAATATGAAAACAAGAATTAAGAACACATAGTTAAGAACAAATCAAGTATTTATCATATAGTTCAGAAAACAATAACAGGATCCGTCTTAGGTTTCATCCCCCTCAGGTATCTGAGGGGTTTAGTTCATAATAATAAAACAATACATCTCAGAAGAAAATATAAAATAAAACATAAGAAAACCCTAAAACCCCATGAAGGAATTGAAGGAGAGAACCTCCGTCTTGAGTATGATTTCGGCTTCTTGAGATGAATCAACTGCTTTCTTCGAGTAAATCCCACAATTCTAGCCTCTCTGGCTTGGCTCCTTGGCCTAACTGGACGCCCTCTTCAAGGTTGGCCTTTAGGGTGTTTATATAGGCTTTTGGAATGTCTTTCTTTGCCTAAGTACCCTATTCCGAGTGAAATTCCTCTTTGTCATGGTAGGGACACGCCCGTGCAACACACCCGTGTGAATCAAATCCAGGCCGTGGTCGAGCCTGCTAAAGGGGCACGGCCGTGTGGCTTGGGCCCAGGCCGTGTTGATTTCCTACTTTGGCCTATTTGGTTTTTTTAGCACGTTTCTCGTTCTTTTCATCCTCCTATGCTTTCCTAAGTATAAAACATGAAATTAAAGGATTAAGAGCATCAAATTCCACAAGTCAAGGGATAAATCATCCAAAAGTACGCTAAATGTGGGATTAAAATATGTATATATTACGGTTTATCAAATACCCCCACACTTAAGCTTTTGCTTGTCCTCAAGCAAAATTCTCAACTCACAATTAAGAACTAACTTTCCTCAGTTCATGATTCTCATTAACAATGTCTCATCATAATTCATAGATAATTCATACATGGATAATTCAACTCAAAGAGTCCTAAAGATTCAAACAATCTAAGTCATATATTTTTGTTGCATGAAAATATAGGTGTTTCCCCTCATCTAAATAATTACCTCTAATTCAAAATCGACAAGGGTTGACATCCTCAATAAAGATTCACTCAAATCACTCGAAGTGTTTAAGGTTCAGGAAAAAGCACCCATAAGTCAAACATGAAAAGTTAATCCCATAGGCTTGCATGAAAATCAAATCTCCACCACTATAATATGAGATGATACACAAATCAAAAGGTCTTTAAAAAGGGTTGTACTTGGGCTTGGGTTAAAGGTGTGGATAAAGGCTTGAATTAGAGGTTAGTATCGAGACTGAATTGACAAATTACCTAACTAGAAATTTGGACTAATACTGAATAATTACATCAATTGAAAACCCAATACTAATAACATGATCTTCTTCTCAAATTATGAAATTAACTTCTTAAGCTCCAATAACAAAGATGTAATAATGAATAGATTCCTAATAAATATTTTTTTTGTTTTTTTTTTTGTTTTTTTAAGAACAAATATTTAAGTACAATAATATATAATTCGATAACTAAAATAAAAGAAATAGTTAAGTAATCGATCAAATCAAATCTCGATATAAGGGTAGTCAAGAGAGATGGCGATAACAAATACAAAGTGGGTTTTGGGTTAATATTAATGGGTGAGTCAAGAATTGGGTTGTTAGTCTCAAAAGGGGTTCACAAGGGGTTAATTATGAAGGTAGGCTTTTTATGGAGTAAGTGGGTTAAAACCTAGGTGCCTTTATCATCTCTGTATATCAAATCAAAAATGTGGTCTTGACATGTATAATTGAAGCAAGTTCTAAAATGAAAAATCAATGTTGACACACTCATAATCAATAAAGTGAGCAGGAAAAGAATGTATGCTCCAAAAGGCTCAAGATCTCACAAAAATTATGGGCTTTTTTTATGTCAACCTTGTAAATTTCAAACTTCAAGGTAATAATTAGATTCAGGTAGACAACCTAACAATTTTTAATTCTGAAAATAGACTCATCACTGCACAATTAACTATGACTTAATCAGAAACATATCAATGAAAATCATACATCAAAAGAAATTTCATTCTAACAGTAATATGAGAAAATTACTTAAGAATAAGACATAATTCAGGGATTTTCAAATAATACTATATTTAACCCCCCCACACTTAAGATGTACATTGTCCTCAATGTACAAAGATAGATAATAGCAATATAGTAATAAAATCATAAGATAGGGAGTGAAGTGAAACTTCTGAATTTTGGATGGAGTCTTGAAAAGAAAGCGGTAAAGTTGGAGAGAAAGCTGAAGGTGGGAAGGATACTCCGGTGGTGGTGTGGTCGTTCGTTAACAGCCCCTTGAACCTAAATAAAAGAAATGAGAATATAATAATATAAACTAAATACGAGAAATATAAAAGAAAAGAAATTAAAAATTAAAATAAGAGAAAAGAAAAAATAAATGGACTCAAAGGTCCCACGGAGCGTGTAGAGGATCATATGCCCGTGTTCTTTATCGATTATCGACCACGTCCGTATCGCACGCGGCCGTGGTGTTTTATCATGACCCGTGTTTTTGGAAAAAGTTTTCCCTATTTCCACACGCCACGGCTATGCCCGTGTGCAAGGCCGTGTAGGTAGGGAAACCTGCGCCTAAAAATTTGGTTAGTTTTTAGTTAGATTCTAAAATTCAAAAATATGGACGTTTAGTGGGGTTAGTGCTTGGGTTGCCTCCCGAGAAGCGCTTGTTTAAAGTCTTGAGCTAGACTTACCTGTTATTCGTATGGCCATGGTGGTTTACGGAGTCGAAACTCCTTTTTCTTACTATCAATTCTATCAACATATGGTTTGAGTCGGGTAAAATTTACCTCAAAAGTGTCGAAATTAGAATGAGTTACCTCGACTGTTCCGTATGGACAGACCTTAAGTATCGTAAAAGGAGTCGCACCGTTTGTATTAAGCTCTGAAGTGGCTATTCGAGGGTCGGTTGTATCTAACAGTACCTGTTCCCCAACTTTGAAGTGATTGGTTCCACCTTTAATACTCGATGTCCTAGCCGTGTCAAGAACCTGAAGAGTGATCGTTTCGTCACTTACACGAAATGTGAGCTCACGTGGTAGTTTATTTCGTAGAATTGATGGGCATACTGCGTTTAGCTCCACATGCGACGTATCGTCTAACTTCCATTTGTTTGTCAAAAACTCTTTTAAATATTTTCGTGAATCTGGCATCTGCGAAAGAGCTTCAAGAAACGGCAAGTTAATATGTAATTTCTTTGGAAGTTTAAGAAATTTACCGAATTTTTCCTCTGTGTGATCTTTCTTTATCGCATTGGGGTATGGCACACGAGGTTGGTACTCTGTATTTACCGGTTTTGGTTTATCATGGCTTACCTCAACCTTACCTTCCTCTACCATATTCTCTTGCTTCAATTTTGGTTCATCTAACCCTTCACTATCATGAGCAGTTATTGCTTGAGGTTGTTCTCTTGGGTTAGTTTTGGTGTTGCTACGCAAGATACCTTGTGGTCTTTCTGAGATTAGCTTAGCTAGCTGACGTAACTGGTTCCTGATCCCTTGAATTGATGCCTGCTAATTTTTGAGCATTGTCTCATTGTTTTGAAAACGGGTTTCTGACACCGCGATAAATTTTGTTAGCATCTCCTCAAGGTTCGGCTTCTTTTCCTCTTGGTAAGGTGGTTATTGAAAACACGGAGGAAGTTGCGGTCTTTAATTACCTTGACCACCCCACGAGAAATTGGGATGGTACCTCAACCCTGCATTATAAGTGTTACTATAAAGATTATTTTGAGGTCTAGAATAGTTACCCATATAGTTGACTTGTTCGCTCTGTGCTAGGGTTGTAGGATAGATATTACGTGTTGTTCACCCCTCCTAGATTTGAGTCACATTGCATTATTGGGTGTACTGCGTAGAACCATACAAACCATCAATTTTTATTTAAAAACTCTACGGTTAGATAACATGGTGATCGCGTTTAAGTTGAAAACACCGATCGCTTTATTAGGCTTTATCCTCATGACTTGCCACCGATAATTATTGATTACATCTCTTGGTTTGAGCGGTATGTTCTATTTCTTTGTCAAAAATCAAGGGTCCTGACTGTAACATCCTAGAATTAGGTGTTCTGCATTTTATGTTTTCCTGTGTGCTTGGCTTGTTCTGCTTGTTATTTAGATGTGCTTGGGGGTCCTAGGGAGGCTCGGGTTATAGCCATAGCCTTGGTAAAATTTTGGTTTTTGGGCATAAGGGGGAGAGCTAGGCGAATTAGGCTTAAGGATATTCATTTGCGTTTGATGACACAAGGAAGCATGTGGCCTAGTGGTTGTGGCGTCATTGGCAGAGCAAGGGGGAAGGAGTTCGAATCCCGCCTGTTGCATTGTGGAGCTTTATTTTTTTGTGCTCAAAGAGAGGAGGAGGTAGCATTTGGCTGGGACTCTTCTAGGAGGAGTTTGAATGGGTCAAATTATTTGAAATGGATGGATGAGGGGTGCTTGAGGAGTTGAAGTGGTCAAATTGGTTTGAATGGGTGATGGGGAGCAAATTGTGGAGTAAAATAAGGGATTTGGAGTGTGGTGGAGGTGTTGGCCGAATGTGGGGGTCTTGGATGGGAGAATTTCGGTCATGAAGGGGTCTAGTGTAGGAGTGTTTCAGTTTTGAGGTAGTGTAGGAGGTGTGCCATTTTTTTTCTTTTGGTTCCTTTGGGCATTGTTGTTTTCAACTTTCGGTCATAAGGGAAGGGGGTATGCCGTTTTTGCCATTTGGGAAAAGAGGAGTAAAAATCGAAACCCTTTTGAGATGCTTTTCTTTCTTTTCCAATTTAGTTTTCATTCACTTCTTTTTACCAAAACCGTAGCACATTTTCTCCCTTTTTCTTCTTCTTCTTCTTCTTCTTCTTCTTCTTATTTTTGGTATTAGCCGAACCTCTCTTGCATCTCCTACAATTTGTTTCTTCACCATAACCAAAACCTTTCTCCTTCGTTTCTCTACATTCTTCGCTAAATCGAAACTCTCTTTCTCTTCTACACTGCTTCTACTTTCTTCACTTTTCTTTTCGTCCCCCTTGTTCTTCTCTTGAGTCGAAACCTTGTTGACATTTGCTGCTTGTGCCAAATCTTCTTAGACTCCATTCGGCTTCTCTCTGTTGAAGGTAAAGAACTCTTCCTTTGTTCTTATTATCTCCTTACTCCTTCTAAAGAAATCGACCACTTATTCGTTGATCATAAACAGAATTGGTTTCTCTTCCGAAGTTGGTTACTCCATCTCTTGTAACCCGTTCTTTCTTTATTTGTTGAAGCCAAACCCCAAGAACCAAAGGGCTAGTTGGTTGCCGAAGGTCTCCTCTTCAATCGGGTTCTATTTGTGCAAGGTAAGGGAGACTCTTTCGATTCTTTCTCTATTTTCTTTTGAATCTGTATGGTCGTAGCCGTATGGCTATTTTGTTCTTGATGTTAGTTCACAACTAATCTCTTCTTTTCTCCTATTATCGTGGCATGTTCGCTTCGGATTAGAATCTTTAGCAAATTCTATCTGTGTTCGGTTCATTCTTTGACCAAGGTAAGAAAGTTCTCTTGATTTTGGTTTACCTATTTCCTTTTCTCTTTCGTTGCCTTAACCCAATCTCCTGATCAAAGATTCTCTTCATGGATGCGAGTGCCAGTCAAACTAAGGAGGGGAGTGGACTTGTAGTCTCTACTCCTAAGTTTAAGCGACATGCTGTGTCGGTGGTTCGAGACTTTCCGCCGGGTTATGGTAGAGAGCCGACATCTGTTTGGGATAGGCAAATCGCTGTTGTTCCTGCCAGTGAGAGTGTCAACGATCTAGAGTGTTTAGTTCTTTGCGTAATCAGGTGTGTAATGCTCACACCATCTTTTATTATTTTTGCATTAATAACTACGTTGGCTGAAAGCCGAAACGACTGTATAGACAGTTGAGATACCCTTGTGGGTAAGGTTGGAGACACCAGGTAAGTACCTTTATGATTCCGTCTTTCGAATAACATGGCCTAAATATATGCATGATTTGATTGTCTGTTGTACATTGGGAATATGATTGCATTCATCACAATATGATAATATGTTGCATAGGCTCTGGGATATGATATTGTAAGGGGAAGTGTAATTCAGTGACTCTGTCACAGTGGTTTGGTACCACAATGGTTTGGCACCACGAATATTTATCATTGACTGTCACAGTGGTTTGGTGCCACAGTGGGTTGGCCCTACATATATATTTTATCGTTGTTTGGTACCTCTGTCACATATATGGTTTAGTACCAAAGTGGTTTGGTACCACAGTGGTTTGGTTGGTGCTTGGTGTGTGTTTGGTAGTTCAGGTGATGTAGGGGATGGAATACTAGGTTGGGCTGGGCTGCATTGCATACACTTTTTAATATGCCATGTTGTGAGGGCTACGGCCCAATGTGCATCTATGGGCTTAAGGCAAGATTGCATTCGTAAGGGGAATTACACACTGAGTCTTGGTGCCTCACCCCTCTGCTTAATTTTGCAGGTAACCCCTAGTTGCGGATTCAGAGCCGAAGTGGACTTTGAGGTGGCCGTGCATTACTTCCTTCATAAATTTTGTTTCTTCAGTTAAACTTACTTTTAGTTTGGGAATTTATTATGTAATAAGGCCTCCGGGATTTTATAATTTGGTTTTCAACTTACTACGGTAACTTATACTATAGGAAACGTAAATTGGGAGTTTTCTAAACAAAATGAAAACAAACATTTCTTTTAACAATGACACACGAATATCTAGTAAGTAAATAATTAAACTTGGAATTTTCCTAAATCTACACAAACTATTTTTTTTTAATGTCACGTTTCTGAGATCCTATCATTTCGGCATTCATATCACAAGAACCTGTTTTTGACTGTTAATAAAAGGTTTCAAGAAAACCTTAAAAGCGAATCTGAGTTTTAATGAAAACAAAACGCGAAATTTTTAAAATTTCAAAGTTTCCTTAAAAAATATCTTTTCATGTGACATACCAGATCTAGTCGTAACATTTAGGCCTGGTTTGGGGTGTTACAATTTTGGTATTAGAGCCTAGGTTGCAAAACTCGGCTGTGGAATGGGTTCAAAAATGTTTTCAAAGTTGGTTTAGAAAAATACACGTTTTTGGAAGTATGGCACCGAGTCTCCGACACCAATCCATACTGTAAGTCTTCTGACTATTGCTTGATTTCTTATGAAAAGATTATATTATGTTGTGGTTGATAGTTTTAAGAGATTCAATTTTATAGATTGAGACCTTTAGAAATATGTTTTGCGGAAAACTACTTCTAATTCTATTTTCATAAGACTATCCGGTAATAAATAGCGGAAGATATACTAATTCATAAAATTTTAATCAGATTAACTCGATTCTGTAATCATGAGCGCTAGAGGGTGTGGATGTGGTATACGCGATCGTGGTAGAGGTCGGGGTATTGAGGTTGGACCCTCGAAATCAGGGCATGAGTCATAAGACGAAGCGCCAGCATCACCAGTAGCGAAGCGGGATCTCAGGACTGATCTGGAAGGGATGATGCTTTGTCCCAAGCTATGCTGCGTGTTCTGGAGCGGGTTGCTGGGGCAAGCACGAGATCAGTAGCTCAGAAATCTATTCCTGAGCGACTTCGAGCAAATGGGGCCGAGATATTTAGAGGTATTTTTGGTGTGACTCTAAACGTAGCGGAGTACTGGTTGGAAGCAGTTGAACGAATCATGGACGATCTTGACTGTACGGCAGAGGAAAAGTTGAAAGGAGTAGTGTCCCTCCTTCGAGATGAGGCATACCAGTGGTGGCTCACGGTAAGGGATGGTACATCAGTGGACCGTATTACCTGGGACTTCTTTAAGACAGCGTTCCAGGGAAAGTATGTTGGGGCCAGTTATGTGGACGCTCAGAGGAAGGCATTTTTAAACTTGGTCTAGGGGAATAAGTCAGTGGCTGAGTTCCTGCGTTTAAGTCACTATGCTCGGGGTATTGTTGTAACCGATTACGAGCGATGTGTTCAGTTTGAGGATGGTCTGAGGGACGAGTTGCGAGTACTGATAGCTCCGCAATGGGAAAGAGAGTTTGCTATTCTGGTTAAGAAGGAAAAGATAGCTGAAGAGGTAAAGCGGTTTGAGAGGCAGAATCGGGATAAGGATAGGGGTAGGAATAAGAGGAATTTTGGGTCGTCAGGATCTGCTGGGGGTTTTCAAAAGAGGCCTAGGTTTGAGGGTTCGGGTCGAGTTGTGAGGCCTGTTGCCGTTGGTCGGTCTCAACCGTGTGCTCGATGTGGGAATTTTTATTCGGGGGAGTGTTGGGTAGGTAATAGAGGATGCTTCAGGTGTGGATATATGGATCATCGGGTAAGGGACTGTCCACAAGAGCCAGACAGGGCGCGGCCAGTAGGTCAGGGATATACACAGTCCAGAAGAGGTGGGCAGCAGCCACCGAGAGGTCGTGGTCCGGCCAGAGGAGGAAATGGATTTGGTAGAGGGTGTCGAGCACCGGGCAGAGGTGCTGGGAGTGCAGATGCAAGACAGCCTGGGTTGGTTTATGCAGCTAGACATCGAGAGGATGGCGATGCACCGGAGGGCCGTGAAATAACGATGCGTGCGTTCCTTATTTTTGGTGTGCCCTACGACTTTGATTGATATTGGGTCTACACATTCATATGTTGCTAGTACTCTGTCTGGAACTTTGAGTATAAAATCTAAGGTTGCTTCTAGAGAAATGACTGTGATTAGCCCTTTAGGACAATCTGTAGTGGTGAACAAACTATTTAGGAGTGTGCCTTTAGAAGTGCAAGGGATTGTTTTCCCGGCTAATTTTATGGAATTGCCGTTCGGCGAGTTCGACTTGATTTTAGGCATGGACTGGTTAGTTAAGTATCAAGCAAACTTGGATTGTGCTGCTAAGCGCAGGATATTAAAGACTCTTAAGGATAAGAAGGTGCTGGTGATAGGTGAGAGAAGGAATTACCTGTCCAATGTGATGTCTGCATTAAAGGCTGAAAGGATGGTGCGAAAAGGGTGTGAGGCGTTCTTAGCTTTCATTAGTGTTTTGGAGGTTAGAGAATTATCTGTAGGAGATGTTAGAACGGTGAAAGAGTTCTCGGACGTCTTTCCAGAAGAGCTTCCAAGGTTACCTCCGGATCGCGAGGTGGAGTTCGGCATTGATCTACTTCCTGGAACAGCTCCGGTGTCTGTTGCCCCATATAGGATGGCGCCGAAGGAGTTGGTAGAACTTAAAGCTCAGATTCAGGAATTGCTGGACCGTGGTTTTATTCGACCAAGTGTGTCTCTGTGGGTAGCACCGGTGTTATTTGTTAAGAAATAGGACGGGTCGATGCGGATGTGCATTGACTATAGGCAATTGAACAAGTTGACGATTAAGAACAAATACCCGTTGCCAAGGATTGACGACCTGTTCGATCAGCTGCGAGGCACTTCGGTCTTCTCGAAGATAGACTTGAGGTTAGGCTATCATCAGCTTAAGGTCAAGGAGGCAGATATTCATAAGACTGCTTTTCGAACTCGTTATGGTCACTACGAGTTCTTGGTGATGCCGTTCGGGTTGACGAATGCACCAGCTGCATTTATGGATATGATAAACCGGGTATTTCAACCCTATTTGGATTGGTTTGTCGTAGTGTTCATAGACGATATCTTGATATATTCAAGGACAAAAGAGGAGCATGATTCGCATCTTTGGATAGTTCTGCAGATTTTGAGAGAGAAGCAACTGTATGCCAAATTCAGCAAGTGTGAATTTATGTTGAGGGAAGTTACCTTTTTGGGACATGTTGTGTCTGCCGAGGGGATTAGGGTTGATCCCCGAAAGATTGAAGCTATTTTGGATTGGAAACCGCCGAAGTTAGTAGCAGAAATTTGAAGTTTCCTTGGGTTAGTTGGGTACTACAGAAGGTTCGTTGAGGGATTCTCGTTGATTGCTGCACCATTAACCAAGCTATTACGGAAAGGGATACTGTAACAGTCCGAATTCGACCCTAATCAGAACAGTGGTTTCAGGACCATGATTCCGAGTCAGTAAAATTTTTTAATATTTTATATTAAGTCTATAATCTATGATTGAGCATGTGTTAAAATTTTGTGAGTTAATTTGCCCGTTTGTGTGTTTAATTTAAGAAAAAGGACTGAATTGCATAACTGGTAAAAGTAGCTTTTATTAAATTAAAATGGTTAAATTGATTTGACTTCTTATATGTGGGGACTTAAGTGGTAAATTAACCAACTTTCTTATAAGTGGAATGACATTTGGCTTTAAAATTATTATGATATGTTTTAATTATACATTATATTATATGTTAAAAAGGTTATATATAAAATATGATAATAATATAATAAAGAAACCATGTGTTCATCATCTTTATTCCACCATTAAAAGCCAAAACTAAAGAAAGGAAGAAAAGAAGAAACCTAAGCAAACTTTCGGCCATAGTTGAGCTTAATCAAGATCAAGAACAAAAGGAGGTGGGATTGGATCGGGGAAAAACTAAATTGAACGACTAACCAGGAAGTTGAACTCGTTGATATTCGAGGTAAGATTTAAGCAATTGGACTAAACTAAAATTTTCTATATATATAAAGTATATATGCTAAATGATTTTAGGCATGTTAACTAATATGATACCGAATGTGAATTGTGGAAATCTAGCTTGAGTTGGTCGAATATAAGACTTGAAATTTGTATAAGTAGTCTATGCTTAGTAGTCATTGAATATATATATGAATGAAACATGAGATGGATATGTGAATGAAACAAAAAATGATGATGAGGATATTATATGAAAAGGTCGGATATATGTTCATATATGATAAAGTTTGCCGAATGCAATAGTGGGTATCAAGATTGTATGAACTTTTGTAAATTTATAATTATACGGGTATATATGTATGAATAAGTACATATGTGTGTGTGTGCATGTTATAATGGATTATGGTACTATGTATGCAGAAATTATGACCAGGGCACTAAGTGTGTGGAACAGCTCTGTGGCGAGTGTGCGGATATATATTAAGTAACGACACTTAGTGTGCGATCGTTCTTGAGAAATTGGCACTAAGTGTGCGGAATAGACAGTGTAGTGCGGCACTTAGTGTGCGATACATTACCGAAACAAAATTTACGTAAGTGCAGGAAGGAGGTTCGGTTAAGAGTTTCTATTTTTAGTACAATTACATGTACGAAAAAGTGGAGTATATTATTATTCGTAATGCATGAATGAATGAGTTTGGTGTGGTAAGTGAACTAAAGGTAAGTATCATTTCCATTAACTTATGAGTGATAGAAGTTGATGTGTATATATGAAGACTTGTTAAGTGTGTAACATGTTTATAAACCGTTATAAGGTGGGTATTTATTTAACCTTTGAGGTTTTGCTTTTGATCGATGGTTGTAAATGAATAAGGATAATTTCTTTTAATTTCGAATAAGCTTATATGAATGGAAATTATTTGCTTAATTCTTACTAAGCTGTGGAAGCTTACTTTGTTTTTGGTTGATTTCTTGGATGCGTAGGTTACTTTTGGAAGCTCGACTTGTGCTCGGAAATCACCTCGGAAGCTCACCATACTATCATCCCTTTTGGTGCTCTTTTGGAATAGCAATTTTTGACTATTATGGCATGTATAGGCTAAGATACTTTTGAATTGAATTCAAATGGAATATGTGTGTATTTATGCCATGCGAAAATGGCTAAATTATGGTAACTTGGTCTTGTGTGAATTCGGCTTTGATGTTTTGCTTAATATGAAAGTGCATTTTCTATGTGTTTGTATTTGATGTATGAAAAGGTGGCTTGAATGATTTTAAGGTTAACATTCTTGTTATGTGATGTCAAATATGGTATTGGTATAATTAGGTAAATCTTGAGTTGTGCAAACTAGTCGTGATAGTCACATATATGTATAATGTGTTTGGTTTATATGTTTTAGGTTAATTATAGGTTAGGTATGGTTTTGATAACTTGACCATGATAATTGTATGAGGTGTGGTTGTTTATATGTTTGGATATATTCGGCAATTGGTGTGAAATTGGTATAACCTAGATTCCATAAGTAACATTATAGTATATGCATATTTGATGTTGATGATAGACAAATTTGTTTTAGTAAAATGAATAGTTCTTTTAGTAAGTTTGATCTTATTCAAAAGATATATGAAATTGATATTGAGTATTGGTCTTGGTATATGTATTGTATCGATAAGTATGTAATATGTTTTCATATATATATATATATATTTGAGTTAATTTAATAAGTTGGTGTTAATATGCTTGTGTACTTGGCTATATGAAGCTTTTAAAATATTCGATGGTTGAAATGGTATACATTAAATTTTATATATGTGAAAGTAAGTAGAATGAAATTGATGTATGTTTAATAGTGAATTCGAACTTGTTGTGAGACATGTGTATTAATACCTATGCAGGTTGGGTTTTAAATCGGTAATGCCTCTTAACCCTAATTTGGTGATGGATACGGGTTAGGGTGTTCTGAGATACCATTTGTATGGACCGATAAGCAATTTGGAAAGGTTTAAGAAGTTGAAGAAGATTTTGTATGAGCACGGTGTTGATTAAGCTTTGAAAGGTGGAAGGGAATTTGTTGTGTATTGTGATGCGTCGCATGACTGGGGTTAGGATGTGTGTTGATGCAAGAAGGAAAGGTGATAGCGTATGCGTCTCGGCAATTAAGACCACATGAAGTGAATTATCCCACTCATGATTTGGAGTTAGCTGCGGTAGTGTTCGCTCTGAAGATTTGGAGACACTACTTGTATGGAGAGAAGTCAATTATCTACACCGATCATAAGAGCCTGAAATATCTCCTTACCCAGAAAGAGTTGAATTTAAGGCAGCGAAGGTGGATTGAATTGTTGAAAGACTATGACTGCTCGATTGAGTATCACCCGGGTAAAGCTAACGTAGTGGCGGATGTGTTGAGCCATAAGGTAATATCAGATTTGAGGGCAATGTTTGCTCATCTTAGTTTGTATGAAGATGGAAGCTTGTTAGCCGAACTTCAAGTGAAGCCTTCATGGGTAAGTCTGATTAAAGAGAAACAGTTGTCAGATGAATTGTTAAGTTCTCGACTTCAGCAAGTGGAAGGTGGTGAGACAGAAGATTTTGGTTGGAACAGTGATGGAGTATGGTGCTTTCGTGGAAAATTTTGTATGTCGAAGGATTCTGGGTTGAGACAGATGATTCTGCGGGAGGTGCATAGTAGCCTATACGCTATGCATCCCGGTGGGAGTAAAATGTATCGAGATTTGCGTGAACAGTTTTGGTGGCCAGGTCTAAAGCAAGAAGTTACCAAGTTTGTGAGTAAGTGTTTGACGTGTCAACAGATTAAGGTGGAGCATCAGTTGCCTTCGGGGTTGCTACAACCAGTGAAGATTCCACTTTGGAAGTGGGAGAGGATAACGATGGATTTTGTTAGTGGGCTACCTCTTACGCCTACTAGGAAAGATTCAGTGTGGGTGATTGTCGATCAGTTGACGAAGTCTGCTCACTTCATACCGGTTCGTGTTGATTACTCACTACAGAAGTTAGCCAAGCTGTATATAGCAGAGATTGTGAGGTTACATGGGGTACCAGTGTCTATCATATCAGACAGAGACCCTAGGTTTACATAACGATTCTGGAAGGCGTTACATAAAGCGTTGGGTACAAGACTGGATTTCAACATGGCGTTTCATCCCTGAGATGATGGTCGATCGAGAGAGGTAATTTAGATTACGGAAGACATGTTGAGAGGATGTGTTATCGACTTCAGGGGTAGTTGGGAGGATTTTTCTACCGTTGGCAGAGTTTGCATACAAAAATAGCTATCAATCCAGTATTCAGATAGCACCCTACGAAGCGTTGTATGGTCGTAGGTGTCGTACCCCTACCTGCTGGACAGAGTTAGGTGAGCGACATTTGTTGGGTCCGAAATTGGTTTCAGAGATGGAGGAAAAGGTTAAGTTGATTCGGGCTCGGTTGAAGGAAGCTTCCGACATGCAAAAATCGTATGCAGATCTGAAGCGTAAAGAAATAGAATTTTTGGTGGGTGATCGGGTGTTTCTGAAAGTTTCACCTTGGAAGAGTGTTTTAAGGTTTGGACGAAAGGGAAAGTTGAGCCCCAGATTCATCGGGCCTTATCGAGTATTGAAACGTGTGGGACCAGTAGCTTATCAGCTTGAGTTACCTCCGGAGTTGAATCGGATACATGATGTATTCCATGTTTCAATGTTAAGGCGCTATCGTTCAGATCCATCTCACATAGTGCCGGTGGAAGAAATTAAAGTAAGACTTAATCTGTCTTTTGAAGAAGAACCAGTGTAGATCTTAGATCGAGATGTTAATGTGTTGAGAAGAAAGTCGATTCAGTTGGTTAAAGTTTTATAGCGGAATCACGGTCTGAGAGGAAGCCACATGGGTGCGAGGAGGATGTGATGCGACAGAGAATACCCTTACCTCTTTTGATCGGAGTAAATTTCGAGGTAGAAATTTCTTTAAGGAGGTAGAAGCTGTAACATCCTAGAATTAGGGGTTCTGCATTTTATGTTTTCCTGTGTCCTTGGCTTGTTCTTCTTGTTATTTAGATGTGCTTGGGGGTCCTGGGGAGGCTCGGGTTCAAGCCAGAGCCTTGGTAAAATTTTGGTTTTTGGGCATAGGGGGAGAGCTAGGCGAAGTAGGCTTAAGGATATTCATTTGCGTTTGATGACAAAAGGAAGCATGTGGCCTAGTGGTTGTGGCGTCACTGGCAGAGCAAGGGGGAAGGAGTTCGAATCCCATATGTTGCATTATGGAGCTTTATTTTTTTGTGCTCAAGGAGAGGAGGAGGTAGAATTCGGCTGGGACTCTTCTAGGAGGAGTTTGAATGGGTCAAATTATTTGAAATGGATGGATGAGGGGTGCTTGAGGAGTTGAAGTGGTCAAATTGGTTTGAATGGGTGATGGGGAGCAAATTGTGGAGTAAAATAAGGGATTTGGAGTGTGGTGGAGGTGTTGGCCGAATGTGGGGGTCTTAGAGGGGAGAATTTCGGTCATGAAAGGGGTCTAGTGTGGGAGTGTTTCGGTTTTGAGCTAGTGTAGGAGGTGTGTCGTTTTTTCTTTTGGTTCCTTTGGGCATTGTTGTTTTCAACTTTCAGTCATAAGGGAAGGGGGTGTGCCGTTTTTTCCATTTGGGAAAAGAGGAGTAAAAACCGAAACCCTTTTGAGAAGATTTTTTTTCTTTTCCAATTTAGTTTTCATTCACTTCTTTTTACCAAAACCGTAGCACATTTTCTCCCTTCTTCTTCTTCTTCTTCTTGTTTTTGGTATTAGCCGAACCTCTCTTGTATCTCCTACAGTTTGTTTCTTCACCATAACCGAAACCTTTCTCCTTCGTTTCTCTACATTCTTCGCTAAACCGAAACTCTCTTTCTCTTCTACACTGCTTCTACTTTCTTCACTTTTCTTTTCGCTCCCCTTGTTCTTCTCTTGAGCCGAAACCTTGTTGACATTTGTTGCTTGTGCCGAATCTTCTAAGACTCCATTCGGCTTCTTTCTGTTGAAGGTAAAGAACTCTTCCTTTATTCTTATTATCTCCTTACTCCTTCTAAAGAAACCGACCACTTATTCGTTGATCATAAACCGAATTGGTTTCTCTTCCGAAGTTGGTTACTCCATCTCTTGTAACCCGTTCTTTCTTCATTTGTTGAAGCCGAACCCCAAGAACCAAAGAGCTAGTTGGTTGCCGAAGGTCTCCTCTTCAATCGGGTTCTGTTTGTGCAAGGTAAGGGAGACTCTTTCGATTCTTTCTCTATTTTCTTTCGATTCTGTGTGGTCGTAGCCGTATGGCTATTTTGTTCTTGATGTTAGTTCACGGCTAATCTCTTATCATGGCATGTTCGCTTCGGAATAGAATCTTTAGCCAAGTCTATCTGTGTTCGGTTCATTCTTTAACCAAGGTAAGAAAGTTCTCTTGATTTTGGTGTACCTATTCCCTTTTCTCTTTCGTTGCCTTAAACCAATCTCCTGATCAAAGATTCTCTTCATGGATGCGAGTGCCAGTCAAACTAAGGAGGGGAGTGGACTTGTAGTCTCTACTCCTAAGTTTAAGCGACGTGCTGTGTCGGCGGTTCGAGACTTTCCGCCGGGTTGTGGTAGAGAGCCGACATCTGTTTGGGATAGGCAAATCATTGTTATTCCCGCTAGTGAGAGTGTGAACGATCTAGAGTGTTTAGTTCTTCGCGTAATCAGGTGTGTAATGCTCACACCATCTTTTATTATTTTTGCATTAATAACTGCGTTGGCTGCGTTGGCTGAAAGCCGAAACGACTATATAGACAGTTGAGATACCCTTGTGGGTAAGGTTGGAGACACCAGGTAAGTACCTTTATGATTCTGTCTTTCGAATAACAGGGCCTAAATATATGCATGATTTGATTGTCTGTTGTACATTGGGAATATGATTGCATTCATCACAATATGATAATATGTTGCATGGTGATAAACCGAAATAGTAACATATTTTAATCCCACATTTAGTATGCTTTTGGATGAATTATCCCTTGATTTATGTAAAAAGGTGCTCTTAATCCTTTCTTTTCATGTCTTATACTCAGGAAAGCACCCAAGGATAAAAAGAATGAGAAACAGGCTCAAAACGGACCAAAACGGGCCAAAGAGAAAATCGACACGGCCTTGACTTGGACCCACACGGTCGTGCCAAGTCAATCATCTAGAACACGGTCTAACCCTGACTCACACGGCCGTGTCTCATTAAAGAAATCCGAACACGACCTGGCCACGATTCACACGGGCGTGCACCATGGTCGTGCTTCTGCTGTGGAGAAGAGCAATTTCATTCGGGAAAGGATACTTGGAGAGAAAGAAACGTATTTCAAAAGCCTATAAATACACCCTAAGTATGACCTAAGAGGGGGAGCCCAAAGCCATCATCTAGGGGCGTCGTGCTAGGCTAGAGCAGACAGATTTGTGGGGATTCACTCAGGGATAGCCAGTTGATCCATCTCAAGAAGCCAGAATTATACTCAAGACGGAGGATCTCTCCTTCAATTCCTTCAGGGGGTTTTAGGGATTTCTTATGTTTTGTTTTATCTTTTCTCTTGAGATGTTTTCCTTTATTGTTATGAACTAAACCCTTCGGATACCCGAAGGGGATGAAACCTATGATGAATCTTGTTATTGTTTTCTGAATTATATGATAAATACTTAGTTTGTTCTTAATTATGTGAGCTTAATCCAAATTTAATGTGCTTAGGTGGAGGAGGAATAGACCACGCCTAAGAGTAGATCCAACATAATTAAGCGAGAGTTGATCGCACGCCTACTGAGATAGGGTGGCGATATTTTGCCGAATTAGGGTGAAACCTATTATGGGAATCCATAGATCGATTTCTTTGCTATTCTAGGGGTTATTATAAGAGAACGAGAGTTCCACTAATTAACCTAGGGTTAGGCGTTATTCGCCTCGAGAGAGGGTTTAATATACGTTAGGGAGTCTTACGGATCAAACTAAGTGAATAAATCGTATGGTTCAGAGTGTTAGATAACAAGTGAAGTCTAGGTGGATTCTTCCTAGGGTATCATCTAAATCAACTGAGTTTTTCCCAGGTTATTTTCCAAATTCATTTTTCTTTGTCTTAGAGTCTTTAGTTTAGTAGTTAATTAATTTAGATTAGATAAACAATCTCTCTTTATTTTTAGGCTAGATAATAAGAAGAAAGTTAGTATTAGTACTTTTAGTTCCTTTGGGTTCGATAATCCGATCTTGCCTAAGCTATACTAATGTTCGATAGGTGCACTTGCCTCAATCATTGTCAGAGTTAGTTTCCAGGTTCGATCATTCTTTTTATAAATTTTAAAGCTCTGATTCACAGCGATCAAGTTTTTGGCGCCGTTGCCGAGGAACTAAAATATTAAGAAAGCTCTATTTTTATTACTTTAGCCATTATTTTTTATTTTCCGCAATTTATTTTTATTTTTATTGTTTTTTTTAATTTTGCTAAATTTTCTTTCTTTCTTTTCCTAGCAGGTACCTCTAGTTTATGACTAGAAGGAACCAAGAGTACCTTTAGTATACGACAGTGATATTGACGCTACTGTTCACAAGAATCGCTGAGAAATTAGGTGAGCCCTAAATTACACGGAAGAAGAGCGAGAAGACAGATCCAATCCTAATGAAGGGGTGGACGAAAATAACCCACCACCACAAGATGTGAGAGAAAATAATGCTCCTCGTACTATGTTTGATTATGCTAAACCTCATTTAACAGAGCGAATCAAGTATTGTTAGGCTGCTATAGCCGCTAATAATTTTGAATTAAAGCCTAACACTATACAAATGATTCAACAGTTTGTTCAATTTGATGGTTTGCAGGACGAAGATCCAAATACTCATATAGCTAACTTTTTAGAGTTCTGTGATACCTTCAAAATAAATGGCGTTTCTGATGATGCCATACGACTTCGGTTATTTCCCTTTTCATTAAGGAATAAAGCTAAATAGTGGTTAAACTCGCTACCACGAGGGTCAATCACTACATGGGATCAAATGACCGAAAATTTTTTATTAAAATATTTCCCACCGGCCAAAATGGCCAAATTACGGAATGATATCTCTTCTTTTGTGCAGATGGATTTAGAGACATTATACGATGCATGGTAGAGATATAAGGATCTCTTGAGAAGGTGTCCACACCATGGTTTACCTTTGTGGCTCCAAGTCCAGACTTTCTATAACGGTGTAAACCCCTCAACGAGACAACTAATTGATTTAGCCGCTGGTGGAACCTTGAATAATAGAACTCTTGAAGCAGCCTACGAGTTTATTGAAGAGATGTCACTGAATAACTATCAGTGGCAGGTTACAAGGACCAAACCAACAAAATCGGCCGGAGTTTTCAACATAGATGCTGTAACCATGCTATCAACACAGGTAGAGATGATGAATAAAAAGCTTGATAGTTTGTGTTCTTCGCAGCACATCCAAAGAATGCTGATGCGACACAAGTGGAAATGTGGCGAATCGACTACCCACCCTACCAACCAAGACGTAAAGCGAATAGATGAACTATATAGGTAACAATTTCAGATCTAATAATAACCCATATAGTAATAATTATAATCCAGGTTGGAGGAACCACCCAAATTTTTCGTGGGGAGGACAAGGAAATCAATGAAATCAAAGACAACAACCTCCTCAAAATTTCCAAAATCAGCCCTATCCACAGGAAAAGAAAGCTGAATCTTGAAGAGACACTGAACAAATTCATAGCTTCCAAAGAGACCCATTTCTGAAAGACTGAGACAACACTTGATGACCAGCAAACATCGATCAAAGTGATAGAGAAACAAGTTGGAGAACTCACTAAGACAGTTGGACAACTTATGAAATGGTTTCCAAATTCGATCGGTGATTTTCTCTAAAGCAAATGAGCAGTAAAGACGATTTACATATTGAGAAGTGTAAAGGAGTTAGTTGAACCAAAGAAAAAATACTACATGAAGATGACAAAGCAAAGGATATGAGAGTTGGGGATGTAACTCCAATACGCAAAGAAAGTAAACCACCAATCCCATATCCAGTATAGATTAAAGAAAGAACGATTAGACGCCCAATACGGTAAGTTTCTTGAACTCATTTAAACAGATACATATTAACTTACCTTTTGTTGAAGCCATTTCACAGATGCGACGACGTCATAAAATTCTTAAAGGAACTCCTAACGAATAAAAGGAAGCTTGAAGAAGTATCCATGGTGGAGCTTAATGAAGAATGTTTAGCCATCCTCCAAAAAAAGCTACCAATGAAATTAAAAGACCCAAGAAGTTTTACTATTCCTTGTTTAATTGGTAGTTTAAATATTAAGAAAGCATTAGTCGATATAGGTGCAGTATTAATTTAATGCCTTATAAAATGTTTAAACGACTAGATCTTGGGGAACCAAAACCCACTAGGATGAGTATTCAGTTAGCTGATAGATCTATTAAATACCCTAGAGGAGTTATCGAGGATGTCTTGGTAAAAATTGATAAATTTATTTTCCCCGTTGATTTTGTTGTGCTTGACATGGATGAGGACATTGAGGTTCCCTTAATTCTAGGGTGCCCTTTTTTAGCTACTGCTAGGGCTATTATCGATGTAGGTGATGGTAAACTTGCATTAAGGATAGGCGATGAGGAAATTATTTTTCAAATTTATGATGCCATGAGATATTCTAGAGAACAAGATGATTCATGTTATTTTATTGACACCACTGATCATATCATTCAAAACTCATTACAGGAAATTCTACATGATGACACGATGGAACTGTGTCACACTCAAGAAGAGGGGGAAGAAGATGAAGTCCACGAGCTAAATTCAAAAATACCATCATCAAGACAAACGGAAAAAGAAAGCATTGAATTCGATGATGATTTAAAACAAAAACCCTCTGTTGATGAACCACCTAAATTAGAATTAAAGCAATCGCCAAAACATTTAGAGTATGCATTCCTTTGGGAAAATTATACGTTACTGTAATTATCTCTTCAGAGCTAGAACCTCAGGAAAAAGAGGAGTTGATACAGGTACTAAGAGAACATAAAAAAGCCATAGCTTGGAAAATCTCTGACATTAAGGGAATAAGCCCAACATTTTGCACCCACAAAATTTTAATGGAAGACAAGTACAAGCCATGCGTGCAACCACAAAGACGATTAAATCCCAACGTAAAATAAGTTGTGAAATCCGAGGTAATTAAACTTCTAGATGCTGAAATAATTTATCCTATTTCTGACAGCAAGTGGGTGAGTCCTGTGTTGGTTGTCCCAAAGAAAGGAGGCATGACCGTGGTAGCTAACGAAAAGAATGAACTAATTCCTACCAGATGATTCTGAGTTGGAGAGTTTGCATAGATTACGGTGAAGCTGAATGACGCCACTAGAAAAGATCACTTCCCTCTACCCTTCATTGATCAAATGCTAGAAAGGTTATCAGGACATATGTACTATTGCTTCCTAGATGGACTCTCCGGTTATTTCCAAATCCCAATAGCACCTGAAGATCAAGAGAAGACAACGTTCACATGCCCATACGGTACGTTTGCTTATCAAAGAATGCCTTTTGTATTATATAATGCTCCTGCTACCTTTCAACGTTGCATGTTGGTAATCTTTGATGAACTTGTAGAAGATATTATGGAGGTATTTATGGATGATTTCTCAGTATACGGTAATTCTTTCCATCTTTTCCTTAAAAATTTAAAACGAGTCTTGATATGATGTGAGGAAACAAACCTTGTTTTAAATTGGGAGAAATGTCACTTTATGGTACAAGAGGGAATTGTATTAGGACATAAAATTTCAAGTAAAGGGATTGAGGTAGATAAAGCAAAGATTGAAACCATAGAAAAATTACCTCCTCGTAGTTCAGTTAAGGCCATTAGAAGTTTTTTAGGACACGCAGGATTTTATAGAAGATTCATTAAGGATTTTTCTAAAATAGCTAAGCCTTTAACAAAATTACTAGAAAAAGATGTTCCTTTCAATTTTGATCAGAATGTTTAGGCGCATTCAAGTATCCTTAAGGATAAAATAATAAATGCTTGATTATAATTGCACTGATTGGAATCTACCTTTTGAACTAATGTGTGATGCAAGTGATTTCATGAGAGGTGCGATTCTGGGACAACGAAGAGGCAAGCATTTTCACCAATCTATTATGCTAGCAGGACTTTGACACCGCACAGAAAACTACACCACCACGGAGAAGGAAGGCGCTATTGTAGTTTTTGCTTTTGACAAATTTAGACAATATTTATTATTACCTAAAGTTGTCGTTTTCACTGACCACTCAGCTCTTCTTTATCTATTAACTAAACCTGATGCAAAACCACGACTCATAAGATGGATTTTACTTTTACAAGAATTTGATTTGGAAATACAGGATAAGAAATGAGCTGAGAACCTTGCAGTTGATCACCTCTCTAGACTCAAAAACCCCCATATCGAAGAGCTAAATGAAGGAGAGATAAATGATTCATTCCCAGAAGAACAACTCTTTTCGATAACTCATTCTGAGGTACCATGGTTTGCAGATATTGCGAATTATTTAGCCACTAACATCTTGCCAAAAAAATTAACACATCACCAAAAGAAGCGATTCTTTGCTGATGCAAAAAACTATTTTTGGGAAGATCCCTTTCTTTTCCGAATATGTGTAGATCAGGTAATTCGAAGATGCGTTACAAGGATAGAAGCAAGTAAGATTATAGAACATTACCATTCAGGACCTTCAGAATGACACTACTGGTGGCATTAAGGCAAAGACACATAAGATACTCGAATCGAGGTTTTATTGGCCCACTATATTCAAGGATGCCAACAGTATGTCGCTTCATGTGATAAATGTCAAAGAAGCAGTAATGTCTCTAAACGTGATGAAATGAATCAAACATATATGCTATCATGTGAAATATTTGATGTATGGGGTATTGATTTTATGGGGCCATTCCCTAGTTCATTCGGAAATAAATACATCCTAGTGGCAGTTGATTACATGTCAAAATGGGTGGAAGCCGAAGCTCTACCTACTAATGATGCTAGAGTAGTAGTTAAGTTCCTCAAGAAACTGTTCTCTCGATTTGGAATGCCTAGAGCTATCATTAGTGATAGGGGCACTCATTTCTGTAATACTCAATTTGAAAAAGTCTTAAAAAAGTATGGAGTACACCACAGGATAGCTACCCCATATAACCCTCAAACCAGTGGGCAAGTTGAAGTAGCAAACCGAGAACTTAAGTGCATTCTAGAAAAAACGGTTGAATCAAACAGAAAAGATTGGGCATTAAAAGTAGATGATGCCTTATGGGCCTATAGAACAACATTTAAAACCTCTCTAGGGACATCCCCATAAAAACTTGTATACGGGAAAAGCTGTTATCTACCATTCGAGCTAGAACACAAAGCTTTTTGGGCCATAAAGTTTTTAAATTTTGATCTTAGCACTGCAGGAAAGAAAAGAATGATACAGATGGACGAGCTATACGAATGGAGAGCTGAGGCCTACGAGAACTCGAAACTATACAAAGAGGCAACTAAGCGACGCAACGACACTCGTCTAAAGAAGTTGAAACAATTCGAGGTAGGGGACTTGGTCCTACTGTACAACTCAAGGCTTAAACTATTTCCTGAAAAGTTAAAATCAAGATGGTTAGGCCCATTCATGATCAAAACAATTTTTCCATACGGCACAATCGAGGTAACTCACCCCACTAAGGGCACATTCAAGGTAAATGGTCACCGACTAAAAATTTATAATGGTGCAGATTTTAGAGATATGAGAGAGGAGCTTCTGCTCCAGGAACCTTCTTTTATAACCGAAAACAGGGAAAGTCTTGCTTAAGACTATAAACAAGCGCTTCTCGGGAGGCAACCCGAGCACTAACTTCCCTAACATTATACTTTTAACTGTTTAGCATCTAACTTCATACTAATTAATCTAATAAAGTGCAGGTTTTAGACCACACGGCCTTACACACGGGCATGCTTGTGGCCGTGCAGAAGCCAGGGGATAAACCATAGGCGTGCCAGCGGCCGTGCACGAAAAAGAAGAATCTTTTTCCTCAACACGGGCTGCGATAATATCCCACGCCCGTATCGACTACCCGTGCGAGGTTACTGACTTATTAAGAACGGACTAAACACGACCGTCCCTACTAACTGTGTGAGGTTACTGACTTATCAAGCACAGGCGTGTCATAAGCAACACGGCCGTGGCAAATCCACCTGAACGCGCCTAAAATTTGAAATCGCGAAAAACACGGGCACTTTAAAATAGAGCACGGGCGTGGCGATTTCCCGTGTCCCCTCCCCTATTTAACCAAATTAAACCGTCACATTCCCAAAACCAACCCTAAAATCTGTTTTCAGCACCCCTTCTCCCAAAATCCGGCCACACCCATATTTCCCACCTTACTAAAACCTCCTCAACTCCCATTTCATCCCCAAAAACCTTACAAAAACCGTCCGCACGCCCTCACCACCACCGTGCTGCCAAAACGCCACGCCCCTTCCGCCACTGTGTTCGTGCTGGAAACACGTGCCACCGCCGTGCTCCGCCCGTGCTCGAAAGCTTTACACCATCAAAATCCCTGGTTCCCTTTTTCTTAACTTAAAACTTGATAAACATTATGTCACTTTGCTTCATTATTCATCTTTTGTTTAGTTTTAGTGTAAAAGAATGATTTCTATTTAGGAGCTTGTCTCAAAAATATTTATCGTGATGAATTGGTTGCTATTTGTTAGAGTTCATGTTCGTTTTAGGAATAAATTCTTGCATCTTAGAACTAATAAGACTGATAAATTTCTTTGCTTGAACATAATCACTGCTGTCAAATAATTTCTGATGATTAACATGCATAAGATTCTAACTGTTTAAATTTTGCTCGATTTAGCGTAGAATATTCTGGATATATTATTGTTGAGAATCGATCATAAGAACTTGCTTCATATTTGATTACTAATTTCAGGTACCATGTCATCATCGCGACCCAAACAATCCATAGCCACCCCAACCAAGAAACGAAAGGGGCCCGGATCATCTTCAGCAAGTGCCTCTTCCGAGATACGACACCAATTCCTCCAATTTTCTCAGGAAGCTCAGAAAGAGCGTTACAACACCTTCCGGCAATGACCCCTTGGCACCGGTAGGTGCATTGACTGGGACATTGTGGAATAGGTCGGGCTAGCAGTCGACATTCGGGCCCTCATCTCGACCGAGCCATGGGAGCAATTTTTCTCTATCATCGAGCCCACATATTTGGAACTCACTCTCGAGTTCTGCACCACTTTTACCTTACAAACAGTGATGGCCCAATATGATGACCCAGACACAGTCCAATTCTGGTTAGGGGGCACGGTACGTCGACTGAGCGTACCACAATTTGGCACAACACTCGGACTCTATACGGAGGAGTTTATAGCAGACAATCCACTCTCCGAGTTAGACCGTCAACTCCACTGCACCCCCTTTACTGCTGGCGCAGCTTAGCACCCACCATGAATGTCTACGACCCCAGTCGCTCGAAGGCAACAGCCCTTGGCCCATCCCTACGGTATATTCACGCTATTCTCGCTCATACCATCACAGGACGACGTGAGAGCACAAGTGTGGTAAACAAGCACGATGTCTACTACTTATCGTGCATGTTAGAAGGGCACATTTTTGACCTAGAAGACTTCATCGCCTGTGCAATTCAACATCAGACAGAGCCGCACAGGAAGGGGATTTTATCGATGGGCCCATACATAACACGGTTGGCTTGACACTTCAGCCTCCTTAATACCGACGACAAGATATCATCCCTCACGATGATTAGACAGATGGCACCTCAAGCCATCCAGACGATGCTACACATGAGGATGATTAAACATCGTCGAGGGACCAACCCACCTCAATACCGATTAGTGACAGACCATGCGGGCGAGGGGAGCCCGAGGACACATCGATGATGTCCCACCACCATCACAGGAGGCACCGATTTCGAGCAAGCGGCTATCCCATGCAGCAACTTCATTGGCGGATATCTCTGCACGCCTAGACCAGTATTATGTTGACAACACTCGACGATTTGATAGGTTGGAGGCCACCCTCCAACAGATATGCCAGCACCTCCATATCTCATCGTCGCCTCAACCACCCAGCGACCCAGTTGATGATGAGGACCTTTGAGTCCCTACATTTTTTGTTTTCTTTTCTTTATTTTCAGTTCTGTTGTTTTAATTTTAACTCTTTTTTTACTTTTATATTTCATAACTTTATTCATGTTTTTATTGGCTATCTAACCATAGAATCTTGCTAACAAACACTTGCTTAAATCCGCCCCATGACATCTAACTGATGACTTCGCAGAACAAACAGAATTAATTTATCACTCAAGGAACGAAACATTGTTTCTACACAGTCATCTCAATAAGTCAAGTTTCCACACCATTATACAAGGATGCCATCTGAAAATTCAGGGAGTTTCACTTCTTCCCATATCTTACAATTTTATAATGATATTATCTATCTATGTACATTGAGGGCAATGTACATCTTAAGTGTGGGGGGTGAATCTTAGACGTAGTACCAAACTTTTTTCATTATTCACAAAATCCCTGAATTTAGTCTTGTTTGAAAGTAATTTCCTCATATTACTAATTAGGATGAAATTTCTGATGATTTATGATTTTTATTGATATGTTTTAGATTAAGTCATTGATAATTGTGCATTGATAATTAAATTATAAAGTATACTAGAGAATCAAGCATAATAAGTCTATTTTTCTGAATTAAAAATTATCTAGGTCGTCTACCTGAATTTAAATATTACCTTGAAATTTGATATTTACAAGGTTGATGTCAAAAATACTCACAATTTTTGTGACTTTTTGAGCCTTATAGAGCATAAATTCTTTTTCTTGCTCACTTTATTGATTATGAGTATGTCAACACTGATTTGTTATTCTAGAACTTGCATCGATTATACATGTCGAGACCACACTTTTGATTTGATATACAGAGATGATAAAGGCACCTAGGTTTTAACCCACTAACTCCATTAAAAGCCTACCTTCACAAATTAACCCCTAGTGAACCCCTTTTAATCCTAACAACCCTATTTATTTACTCACCCCATCGATATTAACCCAAAACCCTTTGTAATTGTTATCACCATTCTTTCTAACTACCCCTATATCGAGATTCGATCCGATTAGTTGCCTAATTATGAATTTTAGTAATTTATCCTTTATTATGTATTTATTATGTACTTAAAAAAAGCGACAAAGTATATTCATTATTAGTTATGTGATTAAACGAGCTTATACATTTATTTAAATTCCAAATATTGAAGAAGAAGCTCGTATTATTAGTATTATTAGTTTTCAATTGATGTAATTATTATTATTAGTTCATTAGTTGTTAGTTAGGTAATTTGTCAATTTAATCTCGATTCTAACCCTCTAATTCAGCCTTATTCCACACCTTAACCCTAGCCCCGTTACAACCCTAACAAAGACCTTTTGATTTGTGTTTCATCTCATATTTCAGTGGTGGAGATTTGATTTTCGTGCAAGCCTATGGGATTAACTCTTCATGTTTGACTTTTGAGTGCCTAAATTTTGAACCTTAAACACTTTGAGTGATTTGAGTGAATCTTTAGTGAGGATGTCAATCCTTAACAATTTCGAATCAGAGGTAATTATTTAGATGAAGGGAAACACCTATGTTTTGTGCTACAAAATATAAGGCTTATAGTGTTTGAATTTTTAGGACACTTTGAGTTGAATTATCCATGTATAAATTATCCCTGAATTATGATGAGACACTATCAATGACTATTATGAATTATAGGAAGTTCGTTTTAATTGTAAGTTGAGAATTTTGCTTGAGGACAAGGAAAAGCTTAAGTGTGGGGGTATTTGATAAACCGAAATCGTAACATATTTTAATCCCACATTTAGTATGCTTTTGGATGAATTATCCCTTTATTTATGTAAAAAGGTGCTCTTAATCCTTTCTTTTCATGTCTTATACTCAGGAAAGCACCCACGGATAAAAAGAACGAGAAACGGGCTCAAAATGGACCAAAATGGGCCAAAGAGAAAATCGACATGGCCTGGACTTGGACCCACACGGCCGTGCCAAGTAAATCATCTAGAATACGGTCTAACCCCGACTCACACGGCCGTGTCTCATTAAAGAAATCCAAACACGGCCTGGCCACGATTCACACGGGCGTGCGCCATGGCCGTGCCTCTGCCGTGGAGAAGTGCAATTTCATTCGGGAAAAGATACTTAGGGAGAAAGAAACATATTTCAAAAGCCTATAAATACACCCTAAGTATGACCTAAGAGGGGGAGCCCAAAGCCATCATCTAGGGGCATCTTGCTAGGCCATAGAAGGCAGATTTGTGGGGATTCACTCAGGGATAGCCAGTTGATCCATCTCAAGAAGCCAGAATTATACTCAAGATGGAGGATCTCTCCTTCAATTCCTTCAAGGGGTTTTAGAGATTTCTTATGTTTTTTTTTATCTTTTCTCTTGACATGTTTTCCTTTATTGTTATGAACTAAACCCTTGGATACAGAAGAGATAAAACCTATGATGAATCTTGTTATTGTTTTTCGAATTATATGATAAATACTTAGTTTGTTCTTAATTATGTGAGCTTAATCCAAATTTAATGTGCTTAGGTGGAGGAGGAATAGACCCTGCCTAAGAGTAGATCCAACATAATTAAGTGGAGTTGATCGCACGCCTAGAGATAGGGTGACGAGATTTTTCCGGATTAGGGTGAAACCTAATATGGGAATCCATAGATCGATTTACTGCTATTCTAAGGGGTTATTATAAGAGAACGAGAGTTCCACTAATTAACCTAGGGTTAGACATTATTCTCCTCGAGAGAGGGTTTAATATACGTTAGGGAGTCTTACGAATCAAACTAAGTGAATAAATCGTATGGTTCAGTGTTAGATAATAAGAGAAGTCTAGGTGGATTCTTCCTAGGTATCATCTAAATCAACTGAGTTTTTCCCAAGTTATTTTCCAAATTCATTCTTCTTTGTCTTAGAGTCTTTAGTTTAGTAGTTAATTAATTTAGATTAGATAAACAATCTCTCTTTATTTTTAGGCTAGATAATAAGAATAAAGTTAGTATTAGTACTTTTAGTTCCTTTGGGTTCGATAATCTGGTCTTGCCTAAGCTATACTACTGTTCGATAGGTGCACTTGCCTCAATCATTGTCAGAGTTAGTTTCTAGGTTCGATCATTCTTTTTATAAAATTTAAAGCTCTAATTCACAGCGATCACATGGGCTCTGGGATATGATATTGTAAGGGGAAGTGTAATTCAGTGACTCTGTCACAGTGGTTTGGTACCACAGTGGTTTGGCACCACGAATATTTATCCTTGACTGTCACAGTGGTTTGGTACCACAGTGAGTTGGCCCCACATATATTTATCAGTGACTGTCACAGTGGTTTGGTACCACAGTGGGTTGGCCTCACATATATATTTTATCAGTGACTCTATCACAGTGGTTTGGTACCACAGTGGCTTGGTGCCACAGGTGTTTTGCTGGTTCAGGTGATGTAGGGGATGGAATACTAGGTTGGGCAGAGCTGCATTGCATACACTTTTTAATATGTCATGTTGTGAGGGCTAGGCCCAATATGCATCTGTGGGCTTAAGGCAGTTGCGTTAAGTGAGGAATTACACACTGAGTCTTGGTGCCTCACCCCTCTGCTTAATTTTCCAGGTAACCCCTAGTTGCGGATTCGGAGCCGAAGTGGACTTTGAGGTGGCCATGCATTACATCCTTCGTAAATTTCGTTTCTTCAGTTAAACTTACTTTTAATTTGGGAATTTATTATGTAATAAGGCCTCCGGGATTTTATAATTTGGTTTTCAACTTATTACGGTAACTTATACTATAGGTAACGTTAAATTGGGAGTTTTCTAAACAAAATGAAAACAAACATTTCTTTTAACAATGACACACGGATATCTAGTAAGTAAATAATTAAACTTGGAATTTTCCTAAATCTACACAAACTGTTTATTTTTAAATGTCACGTTTCTGAGATCCCCTCATTTCGGCATTCATATCACAATAACTTGTTTTCGACTGTTAATAAAAGGTTTCAAGAAAACCTTAAAACTGAATCTAAGTTTTAATGAAAACAAAACGCGAAATTTTTAAAATTTCAAAGTTTCCTTTAAAAAAATCTTTCCATGTGACATACCAGATCCGGTTGTAACGTTTAGGCCGGGTTTGGGGCGTTACACTGACGGGTTTCTTCTATTCATAAACTAGAGATACCTATTAGAAACCAATAAAAGAAAAATTAGCAAAGTTAAAAATAAAAATATAAAATTGGCTAAAGTAATAAAAATCAAGTGTTCCTAATATCTTAGTTCCCCGGCAATGGCGCCAAAAACTTGATCGTGTCTCGAGAGTCTTAATATTTATATAATGAATGATCTAGCCTAGAAACTAACTATCACCACGATTGAGGAAGGCGCACCTATCGAACAGTAGTATAGCTTAGTGGCAAGACCGGAATGTCGAACCCAAAGGAACGAAAAGTACTAATACTGACTTTCTTTTTATTATTTAGCCTAAGAATTAAGGGAATTGTTGTTTAATCTAAAACTAACTAACTACTAAGCTAAAGATGCTAAGACACAGAGAATGAATTGGGAAAATACTTGTGGGAAAAACCAATTGATTAAGACAATACCCAAGGAAGAATCCACCTAGACTTCACTCGTTATTTAACTCTGAACCAGACGATTTATTCACTTGACTTGATCCGTAGGATTCCCTAATTTATATTAATACCTCTCCCGAGGCTACTAACGTCTAACCCTAGGTTGATTAATTGAAATCTCTTTCTAATTAAAACCCCTAGGATTGCATTAACTCGATCTATGGACTCCCATATTAGGTTTGACCCTAATCCGGAAGATTATCGTCATCCTATCTCTAGGGTTGTGATCAACTCCGCTTAACTATGCTAGATCTACTCTTAAACAGGGAATATTCTTCCGTTGCCTAAGCACATCAATACTTGAATCAATATCCTTAAATATCAAAACAAGAATTAAGAACACATAGTTAAGAACAAATCAAGTATTTATCATATAGTTCAGAAAACAATAACAAGATCCGTCTTAGGTTTCATCCCCCTCAGGTATCTGGGGGGTTTAGTTCATAATCATAAAAGAATACATCTCAGAAGAAAATATAAAACAAAACAAAAGAAAACCCTAAAACCCCCTGAAGGAATTGAAGGAGAGATCCTCCCTCTTGAGTATGATTTCGGCTTCTTGAGATGAATAAACCGGCTTTCTTGAGTAAATCCCACAATTCTAGCCTCTCGCGGCTTGGCTCTTAGCCTAGCTAGACGCCCTCTTCAAGGTTGGCCTTTAGAGTGTTTATATAGGCTTTGGAATGTCTTTCTTTGCCTCTAAGTACCCTATTCGAGTGAAATTCCTCTTTGTCACGGTAGGGACACGCTGTGTGAATCGAATTTAGGCCGTGGTCGAGCACGCTAAAGGGAGACCGCTAGTGGCTTGGGCCTGGTCAGAACACCCCAAACCCTACCCAAACAATATGACCGAATTTGGTTTACTACAGAGACAAGATTTTAAAAATCATTTTAAACCGATTTTGAAATTAGTCGAAATGCCTTTCAATTTAAATTTTCTTTGTTAAAAACCAAACTTAAAATATTTCTTTGAGTCGAGTTGTTTACAAATTTGAATGTAAGATGGTACTTTAAAACATTTTGCATTTAATTTGAGAAAACATGTGCAACCGTTTTAACATCATCAAGTAGTTTAAACCAAACATTCAAACACGCAGCAATAATGAAATCATACTAGGAGGCCTTATTACAAATAAGCAACATAAACCTAAAAGAAAGATAAATAAAATCCAAAAATTCATTTATTAAAAGTCTCCTTTGCATGGCCACCTCGAGTCCATCGGCTCCTCACCCGTGGTCTACGAATCACTGAAAAATTAAAGGAGAAGGTGAGTCACCAAGACTCAATGTGTAACCCTTCCCGGTTTAGTGCAAAAACATACACAAATCATAACCAATTAACATGCATAAGTTTAAATGCACCCAACCTAACCATCCATACGCCTTTTCTACCCCTTGTGGTACCAAACCACCGTGGTGCCAAACCACCAGTGACGTATAGTCACAAATGTGATACCAAATCATGGAGATACCAAATCTCTCGTGTCCGAAGACACAATTGTGTTAATAAAACACTCGTGACCGAAGTCACAAATAGATGATGGGGCCAACCCATCGTGGTGATACCAAATCACCGGCGAAAATCCCATATCTCAAAGTGGGGCCAACCCACGGTGGTATTAACCACGAGGACAAGTCGCTATGAGGTGCCAAACCTCCGGACGTACCAAACCTCTGGTGACCGTAGTCACGATGTGTTACCAAAACACCGTGTCCGTCGACACGAATATCAACGCCTCTCCTCTCATCAACCCATAACAATCATTTATATGCATGTACCACAAATCATGTTGATAGATTTATTTAACAACATCCAATCGATTTATCATAAGCCATATATCAAATAATACACATACCAAATGTGTCATGCTTCCCAAAAGCATCAAATAATAATCACATAGTAATAAGAACTTACCCAAATCCTTGTTAATACCATGAAGGTATTTCATCCATGTCTACACAAAACGTTTAGGCATAAAATAACACTTAGCATATTAAAAGTTATAAGATGTGTATGTATACACACTGGCACCAAAAAGAGTTCTAAATCCCGAATAGACAAATCGGCCACACAAGTATTCTTGCCCTATATTCGGCCAAAAATGAATATTAGAACCATGGCCTATTCGCCAAACCAAAATAATTAAGAAGGGTTCCTTGTGAACCTAAAATCTTACCCAAAGCCTTGAACACTTATCCAACACACTCCTAAAAGAATCGGCCTCACTTCCCTACAATCAACCATCATCAATAAGGTTTATTAGCCTTCGCTTAAAACGAAACTTAAAATAATAATCCTTGAAATAAACCTTACCACCTTACCAAAACCAATATCTAGAGAAGTCCCGATGATAACTATCTTACCTTCAATATTCGGCCAAAGTTGATCAAGATAGGAGAAGAATATTTTCGGCACAACAAAGAGGTATATTCGGCTTTATGACAAAAAGAAAAGAATAGGAAAAGAAATAGAGTTTCGGCAAGAAGTAAGTATAGGAGGTTTTGATGTTTAATCAAAACAAATGGGAGAACAAAAGGTTGATGAAGGTTTTGGTTTTGAGAGATTGAGATGAAGAAAATAGAAATTGAGCATAAAATGACCAAATGGTCAAAAAGTATTAAGCTTAGCAAATGGTAAAATTCGGCTAGAAAGAAAAGAGTTTGAGAGAGAATTGTTTTGCAACATTTGCACCAAAAGAAAGAAATGACCAAAAATCTTCCTAAGCCTTACCAACACTAGCATATTGGCCAAAACTCCTCCTTAGCCACAATGCCGTCCAAGTTCATGGCATAAAGGCATAGGATTTCTTCCCAAAACATTTTCCTTGATACTAGCCCCATGTCTCCATATTTTCCTTAATTACTTGATTCCTTCCATAAGTTAATACTTGCCTTAAACCTATAGTCTACTAACCAAAAATATAACATGGTCAACCCTTACTTAATTATCCTTGGCCGACACTTACCATACCAAAGCAAAAATAAAAGTTGTCCCAATGCTATTTAAGGATTCGAACCCTCCCCTCAAGCTAAACTCCATGCGCCATTACCAACTTGCCATGCACTCATCTTGTCACTTATTGCTACTTAAATTAACTTAAGTGCTAAGCTCAATTAATCCTCTTCTTTAAATAAGCCTTACTAAGAATTATTCTACTAAACCAGAGCTTACTCAAGACCCCTAATTAAGCCTTATATCATCACGAATAATATCACAGAAATTCAAATACAAGAAAAATAATTCAATCACAAATAACCCCTATTTTGGGATGTTACACAGGCCGTGTTGATTTCCTACTTTGGCCTATTTGTTCCGTTTTTAGCCCCTTTCTCGCTCTTTTCATCCTCCTATGCTTTCCTAAGTATAAAACATGAAATTAAAGGATTAGGAGCATCAAATTCCACAAGTCAAGGGATAAATCATCCGAAAGTATGCTAAATGTGGGATTAAAATATGTATATATTACGGTTTATTATATCAAATACTCACAAAATAATCAAAGGTTTTCCATTCATGTATTTGCAAATATATCTACTTTCCCAAAGGTTAATCGAAAACCACTCACAATCTTTCAATAGTTTAAGCCATCTATGCTGTTTTAATTTTAGATCCTTCTGTGACATTAGATACTTTAAACTCTTGGGATCAGGAAACATATGACATTTTTTGTTGGACAACCGATGTCATCAAATTCTTAACACAGACATAAAAAGTGACCGACTTTGAATCACCCGTCGGACAGTTCCTTTCATGTGACTTTAACCGTCTGAAAGCATAAACTATCACTTTACATTTTTGTATTAAAACACATTCCAATCCGTTCGATAGTGCGTCATGGAAAATCACAAATTCTTTACTCAATTTAAACTGAACTCAGAATCAGTGCTTCGGTTTACATTACCTTCAACCATTTTCAACTTTTCTAACACTTAACAGACCATTCAAACTTTCATAAATGTGATAACTTTTATCAGTTAAAGCTGAAGTTTGATAACTTTTATCAGTCAAAACAGCTTTAACTCATAATAACATCATCCAATTAGAACTGATCTAATAGATACGTCCTTGTATCACACCCTTTTTTGAATATAAATTCTTCGTTCAGACTATTCGTCAATTTACCCATGAACGTACAAGATTTTATCTTCTTACTTGAGGATAAACTTAAATGCATATAACTCAAATTACCTTTCAACTGACCAGCTCGCTCAGATAAAAACAACTGATTCGATCTCAACTATCAAATAATATCATATCAAAATACTCCCTTCTTCATGCTGTTAAAACAACTCAAACATACAATCTTTCAAAATTTCCTCACATGCTAGTCAAAGATCTTTACAATTGCATTAGCTCAAGGAAATAAAATATCCTGATTGAACTCATTGATCTTAATCAAACTTACCTGAGAAAAGAAAACCATCATACAATTTGAGCTTGAGCTTCTACTATCTATACCTTTGTCAATATCAATTCCTTTCACAAAAATTAGAGAAATCTTGATACCAGAATCACCACGTTCCTATGATCGAACCAGAAATACACCAATAATAGACATAGTTATCACAAGCCAAAGAGCACACTTTAAAGATGAGCCATGATTGATAATTTACGAAATAAGGATGATAAGAAAACCGAGATAAAGAAATACAAGATACGATATCATACTGGAAGTCTGAGAACATAACTCATAAGAAAATAATAAAGATCTTGATGATTCCTCAGAGAAAACCAGAAGAAAAACAATGCTTATACGCTCTGGAATCAATTGTAACAGAGATAATATATTTTCCAAATATATATACAAAACAAAACAACATCCAGTAGAAACAGAAGAATAGCCTCACATAAATTTTCACCAACAACTTTTATTTCAAACGTAATAGAATAGAATCCCAAAGAGTGATATAAGAAATGCTGCTCATCAACCAACTAGACTAACATCGCTTTCATCTATCATTATAATCAGCTAGCATTCTCATACGATAAGAATTTCATTAGAGAACGAACAATCACATATATCTCTGAGGATAAATGAATATATAGAATACCCAGGAGAGATCATCATAATCTATTCAATTAAAACTGTTACACTCAGACATCTTTACAATTCAAATATCATTTCTCTGACTAATTCTGTCATCACTAATCTCGTATTATTCCATTCACTAACGAAAATCAATCCGAAAGAAATTCTAGCAAATACATACTTTAGAAATCATACCTGAATGATTCGATTAGCCGAGATTAACTTTTTCTTTAATCGTGACATCGCGAAATCCGAATGATCCTTAGAATAACCTGGCATCTTTTCCAGAATTGTATTCACTTGCCAAACTATTCTTAACTCTGACCACATTATTAGTCATTCCACTACTGAACTCTTTAGTCTCTTACTTGTGAGCTCCTTCAACTTAAATCTCGTGAAATTTCGTTATAAAGTACCACATTGGTAAGGGGTGAGGTCGTAAAGCCTCTAACTCGACTCTCATAAATACACACATATAACTTAGCAATCATCATCAACATAACATCTTCACAATCATATAATTCACTTCAAGCTAATTAACATACATATTTATGTCACACGAACTTTCTGATTACCTTTATTCAAACAAGTTTACTTAAACATACATTCCATAAATTTTGAGTAAGTTTACTTATCACATTCACTTAATCAAAAAATTTGGCACATAACATCATATGAATGCCAAATAAACATAGATGAACTTATCACAATATAAACTTTCATTTCATTTCACCTTTTCATATTTCAAGAATAATTCCCATTGAACTATTATAATTTCGATGGATACTCGAGTAGTATACTCATGGTATACATGTCATCAATCCGTCAATTCGTATTCAAAAGTTCCCTTTTTGGACATATTCATAGAGCACATTATCGAGCCACATATGATATAACAGGATTTCCAGTCCAGGCTAAATCCTTTGAGTAACGTATGCTCTAAAGGGCTTACTCTGGATTACCCGTCCGGGCTAAATCCATTTCATAACATATGCCCAAGAGGGCTTAATTTAGGATTACCCTTCCGGGCTAAATCCTTTTTGCAACATTTAAAACATTTTATCCGTTTCATAAAATCACCATAATCCATCGAAATACAACGTTCAACCGGAACAATGACATTTTATCCATATTTCTCAACTTATGGTTATTTCATTTTGTACATCATCACATACATATCATGAACTCTTATTCATACCTTTCCAAGTTTCAACTTATCACAAACACATTTTTAAATATCTTAGTATCACTTTTAGTGTTTTCGAGAGTAGCTCTCGTTTGGAAAGCATCTCTGTCTCAACAAAACAATTTCATCAGAGTCGAGATATATCACACTATCACAGGTAGTAATATGGCATGTATAGCTAGACTAACATACGCTACGTTAGTCTGAGAATCGACTAAACCATAGCTCTGATACCACTAAATGTAACACCCCTCACCCGTATTCGACGCTTGAAAACATGGTACGAGGCATTACCGGACTCACATCACAAGCAATCACACAATTCTTACTCATAAAATTTGCATCCAAATTAAAACCATTCATAATCGATCATAAAGTCACTTATACGAGCCTACGAGGCCCAAAACATGCTTTGGAGGTGGTTCGGGACTAAACCGAGAACTCAAGGAATTTTTATAAAACTTAGAAAATTTTTGGTAGAGGCAGGGCTCACACGCCCGTGTGGTCTAAGGGACACGCCCGTGTGACCCCGGGACACGCCCGTGCTTCAGACCGTGTTCAAATTAGGGTGCTCTCTGACTTGTGCCATACGACCGTGCCACACTCCCGTGTGCTTGGCCATGTAGCACACACGGCCGAGAAACACACCCGTGTCTCTGCCCGTGTGCTTAATTCTGGACATTCTATTTTCCAACAATTAAGGTGCAGGGGACACACGGCCGAAACACATGCCCATGTGGCAGACCGTGTGTCACACACGGTCTAGACACACGCCTGTGTGCCTACCCGTGTGGACAAAATAAAGGCTATTTACCAAGCCATTTTGCCACTCTCACTTGCACACATCAACTCAACATCACATGGCACAAATTCAAGCATATGAGAGCAACCAAACAACCACAACCAAGACAATAACATGTCATTCTCATGCCATTATTTATCATACTTAGACAATCAAACTCTCCAAACCAAATCATGCAAGATTTCGCATATACAAACATTTCACATTCTTGTCATATATCATATTTCTATCATGCACCAAGTATACCATATTCATATGACCAGAGACATTAGCACATATATATCTGTAACACCCCTTACCCGTCTTCAAGCCGGGACAGGGTTCGAGGCATTACCTAACTAATCTTGCTTAAACATCTCGAATAGGGTTACAAAGTCTCGTTTAAACCAATCACTTACTTATACTTGCCCTAAGAGGCCCTAAACATACTTCTGAGAGGTATCGGGACTATTCCGAGGACATTTACGAGTTCGAGAAACTTTTCAACAAGACAGGGGTCACACGCCCGTGTGAGTCTAAGGACACGCCTGTGTGCCCCTAAAACATGCTCGTGTCTACCACTCGTGGTCGAAACTGACTAATTTCACACGGCCTCGACACGCCCGTGGCCTTGGCCCGTGTGCCAAACCTTGGCATTCTGACTAATCCACACAGCCCACACACACACTCGTGTGTTTCAACCGTGTGGCGATTTAAATTCCAAGTGCAAGGTGTAGACTTCACACGGCCTGGGCACACGCCCATGTGCTAGCCGTGCCGCTCACATGGTCTAGACACACGCCCGTGCGTCTACCCAGGTGGAAAATTAGAAGGCTATCTACCAAGCCCTTAGCCACCCTACATTGCAAACATACATACTCTAATTCCATTGAACATAATTCATGACCCAAAGACACATCTAAATACTCAATTCATCATTCATACACAAGGGCATACACTTCAAGAAAATCAGTTCCATTAAGCAAAAGAATTTATTAAGTATTTGCCTAACTTAAGGCCATTTACAAAATGACTTTAGTAACATACATAGCCAACACTTTGGCTAACAATTACAACTTAACAAAATACTCGAGTCCTATACATGCCATACTCAAAATAAGTCTAAATTGTTATACCAAAGTGATGTCGATAGTGTGATTTCCAAACTCCTACGTCCACGATCCTCGAGTTATCTTGGCAATACTACAAGGAAGAAGGGCAATGAAAGGGATAAGCATAAAGCTTAGTAAGTTTGCATGAATATAAATAGCAACAATAAGCTCATAAAATAATCCATCCATGACATTAACTAACCGTACACAAGTCATAGGCATCTTGCCTTACTTACTCAAAATTGCCCTTATTTAGCACATACCATGCCACATGTCGTAAACGTTTCTTCGTGACTCATTCACGAGTACCTATATTCACTCATTCATATGACTTTAGTGCAAATCTCATTTCTACTTCTAAACTCATATACTTATCCCTTTAATCACTAGGGATAGTCAAAGACACATATTTGACGTCATTCATGTAGAGACGAAGCCAATGCCACATCCCCGAGGTGGTCTTACATGGAGTTACTTCTAAATACCAATGCCATATCCCGGATATGGTCTTATATGGACTTTCACATCAATTATCGATGCCACATCCCGGGTGTGGTCTTAACGAGTTTCTTATTCTTTTCCGAAGCCATATCCCGGATATGTTCTTATATGGGATCTTAACTTTCGGTTTGAGAGGCCATGTCTTGGACATGGTCTTATACGGACCTTATCTAATTTACATTTCGATGATAGCAATCCCATATTCATTATAGTCCACTAGGACTTCAACATCATATTCAACATCAATTTCTCATTTCAATGAAGTATCATACATCAATGTATTTCATTAATCACATACAAATTTACCTCATTTTCAAAATGAGCTAGCTCGACGATTTAGTCTGAGACTTTGTTTTTTCCCCGATCGAGGCGGATTCTCGGTTCTTCTTGCTCTATAATAGCAATTTAGCTCATTTTAATCATCTCATTAATAAAAACATTTCAATAATCATGCTTAGGCAAAATTACTATTTTGCCCCTAGACTTTGGCAAAATGACCATTTTGCCCCTATGCTCGGAAATAAATTCTAATCACATTTCTACCTTCAACAAGCCTAGGTGAACATTTAATACTCTTATAGCTATCACCAATACTCAACATTTCACATGGTAACTACAAATTTGTAACCTTTTAATCAAGGTCCAATTAGGTGTTTTCAAGACAACACCTTTCACAAAAGTTGTTCATCTAACAACTAAAACTCAATTCTTCCATAAAAGTGCAGCAAATAACTATGATAGCTCTCATGGAAAAACTCTTAACTTTTCACTATTTTGCACAATAGTCTCCTAATTTGAAAGCTTAAGCTTTAGGGATCTCAAAAGTAAAATTATTTTCAAGAAAAGTTCACTAGAACACTTACTTGTGAAGGGGTGAGTGTGCTGAAATTTTTGGAAGCTTTCTACCCCTTATTTGCTGAAATTTTCGGTCGAAGAGATGAAGGAGAAAGATGATATCTTTTCTCTCCTTATTCTAATATTAAACTATCAATTAAGTCCACCTACTCACCAACTTTGACCAACATGGTCAATCCTTGTCCCCTATGGCCGGCCAAGCACATATTGGCGGTCTAATTGCTTTTTAAAGACCTCCAATTTACATTCTAAGGCTATTCGGTACCTTTAGCTTATAGAATGGAACTTTCGCACTTTATGCGATTTAGTCCTTTTTTTCTCGATTAAGCATGAAATCACTAAAATTAAAGCACCAAACTTCTCATGCACATATACTATCATGCTCCGACTCATAATATAACATGAAAATAAATTTCTCAAGTCTCAGATTAGTGACCCCAAGATCACTATTCTGACTAGCCCCTAAATCGGGCTGTTAAAATTCTCCCCCCTTAAGGATTTTCGTCCCCGAAAATCTTACCGGTAAAAAGGTTGGGATATTGGTTTCTCATCATTTCCTCGGGCTCCCAAGTAGCCTCTTCTATTCCGTGCCTTTGCCATAGAACTTTTACTAGAGCTATGCTTTTGTTTCTTAACTGCTTGACCTCTCGCGCCAAGATTCTAATCGGCTCTTCGCCATAAGTCAAGTCCGGTTGTATCTCTACTTCTTTCGGCACTATGGCATGTGAAGGGTCCGAACGGTATCGGCGTAACATGGATACGTGAAAGACGTCATGAATCTTTTCTAGCTCAGGTGGCAAGGCCAACCGATAAGCTATCGGTCCTATCCTCTCGGTAACTTCATAAGGTCTGATAAAACCCAGATCAATTAAAGCTACAACACGAGTATCATGGAGAGAAAAGGTACCCATGATTACGTCGGGGGAGGATGCCTCTTCACGAGCAGGAATGGCATATGTCCTCGCCTGCGATCTACCCTCGACTCTAGCAGCTTGCTCTCTAGATGGATTCTTGCTACCCATCTCAATTCCTGGGTTTCTCAGTGGTCTTCCCCTAGCAGTACTTCCCGATCTTGCATTTTGAGACTTTTCTTTCTCGCCCACCTCGGGGCAGTCTCTGATAAAGTGGTGTAAGGACCCACATCTGAAGCAAGCTTTCTTATTAGCTCGACACTCACCAGAATGGCGCCTTCCACACTGAGGGCATTCCGGTTTACTTGGTCGAACGTTGCCCACACTAGCAACTGATGTGGTCTACCCTTTCGACCCCAAAAATTACTTGCCTTTACTTCGGTTAAAAACCCCGCTGAAGTGACTGATCAAGTATCGAAATCCCTCGATTTCTTAGATGAGGATTGGTGAGACTTATTCAGTTGTCTCTTCCTCGAGTCACGAGACTCATTCTTAGCTCTTCTCTTCTCTTTAGCTAACTCTTCGGCTTTACTGGCTCTATCTACCAACACTACAAATTCCTTTAGTTCGAGGACTCCCACGTATAAACAGATGTCTTCATTTAATCCATCCTTGAATCTCTTGCACATGATGGCTTTGATAGACACGCACTCCCGTGCATACTTGCTAAGCCTTACGAACTCCCTTTCATAGTCGGTTACTGACATACGGCCTTGCTTCAGTTCCAAGAACTCCTTCCTCTTATGGTCGATGAACCGCTGACTGATGTACTTTTTTCGGTATTCCTCTTGGAAAAATTCCCAGCTAACTCTCTCCCTTTGCACCACCGACACCAGGGTGTTCCACCATCGATAGGCTGAATCTCTCAGGAGAGATACCGCACACTTTAAGCACTCCTCAGGTGTGCAGGATAACTCATCGAATGCCCTGATGGTATTCTCGAGCCAAAATTCTGCTTTCTCTGGGTCATCGCCCTTATTTTCCCAGAATTCCTCGACTCCTTGCTTCCGGATCATATCCACCGGAGGTCTTTCTCTTCTCACCACCTCAACTACTTGAGGAGCTACTGGAGCAGGTTGAGGGATTGGTGGGGGTGGAGGGGGTTGAGCGTTTGGATTTGCTCGGGTATACTCAGTATACCAGTTGCTCATCATGTGGATAAAGGCTTCTCAAGCCTCTTTCCCCTGACCTCAGGTCTCGGGTCTACTATTAGCTGGCGCGGTCCCTTGAGCGGGAGCCGGCGCGTGACTCGCAGCATCATCTACTGCAGTTCGATCTGGATCAGAATCCATATACTATATAAAACACAATTTTATACGTCAGGAGCCATCACACTATCATTACTCAGACACTCTTACATATGGCATGTATAGCTAGGCTCGTACTTACGCTACGCTAGTCCTAGAATCGACTAAATCGTAGCTCTGATACCAATAAATGTAACACCCCTTACCCGTCTTCAAGTCGGGATAGGGTTCGAGGCATTACCTAACTAATCTTGCTTAAACATCTCGAATAGGGTTATAAAGTCTCGTTTAAACCCATCACTTACTTATACTTGGCCTAAGAGGCCCTAAACATACTTTCGAGAGGTATCGGGACTATTTCGGGGATATTTACGAGTTCGAGAAACTTTTTAACAAAACAGGGGTCACACGCCCGTGTGAGTCTAGGGACACGCCCGTGTGCCCCTAAGACATGCCCGTGTCTACCACCCTTGGTCGAAACTGACTAATTTCACACAGCCTCGACACGTCCATGGCCTTGGCCCATGTGCCAAACCTTGGCATTTTGACTAATCCACACGGCCCACCCACACGCCCGTATGTTTCAACTGTGTGGCAATTTAAATTCCAAGTGCAAGGTGTAGACTTCACATGGCCTGGGCACACGGCCATGTGCTAGCCGTGCCGCTCACATGGTCTAGACACACGCCCGTGTGTCTACCAAGGTGGAAAATTAGAAGGCTATCTACCAAGCCCTTAGCCACCCTACATTGCAAACATACATACTCCAATTCCATTCAACATAATTCATGACCCAAAGACACATCTAAATACTCAATTCAACATTCATACACAAGGGCATACACTTCAAGAAAATCACTTCCATTAAGAAAAAGAATTTGCCAAGTATTTGCCTAACTTAAGGCCATTTACAAAATGACTTTAGTAACATGCATAGCCAACACTTTGGCTAACAATTACAACTTAACAAAATACTCGAGTCCTATACATGCCATACTCAAAATAAGTCTAAATTGTTATACCAAAGTGATGTCGATAGTGTGATTTCCAAACTCCTACGTCCATGATCCTCGAGTTATTTTGGCAATACTACAAGGAAGAAGGGCAATGAAAGGGATAAGCATAAAGCTTAGTAAGTTTGCATGAATATAAATAGCAACAATAAGCTCATAAAAATAATCCATCCATGACATTAACTAACCGTACACAAGTCATAGGCATCTTGCCTTACTTACTCAAAATTGCCCTTATTTAGCACATACCGTGCCACATGTCGTAAACGTTTCTTCGTGACTCATTCACGAGTACCTATATTCACTCATTCATATGACTTTAGTGCAAATCTCATTTCTACTTCCAAACTCATCTACTTATCCCTTTAATCACTAGGGATAGTCAAAGACACATATTCAACGTTGTTCATGTAGAGACGAAGCCAATGCCACATCCCTGAGGTGGTCTTACATGGAGTTACTTCTAAATACCAATGCCATATCCCGGATATGGTCTTCTATGGACTTTCACATCAATTATCGATGCCACATCCCGGATGTGGTGTTAACGAGTTTCTTATTCTTTTCCGAAGCCATATCCCGGATATGGTCTTATACGAGATCTTAACTCAGTGCCGAGGCCATGTCCCATACATGGTCTTATACGGGACCTTATCTAATTTACATTTCGATGATAGCAATCCCATATTCATTATAGTCCACTAGGACTTCAACATCATATTCAACATCAATTTCTCATTTCAATGAAGTATCATACATCAATGTGATACCAAGCATTTTCAATTATGCTAACATAAATATTTCATTAATCACATACAAACTTACCTCGTTTTCAAAATGAGCTAGCTCGACGATTTAGTCTGAGACTTTGTTCTTTCCCCGATCGAGGCGGATTCTCGGTTCTTCTTGCTCTATAATAGCAATTTAGCTCATTTTAATAATCTCATTAATAAAAGCATTTCAATAATCATGCTTAGGGAAAATTACTATTTTGGCCCTAGACTTTGGCAAAATGACCATTTTGCCCCTAGGCTCGGAAATAAATTCTAATCACATTTCTACCTTCAACAAGCCTAGGTGAACATTTAATACTCTTATAGCTATCACCAATACTCAACATTTCACATGGTAACTACAAATTTGTAACCTTTTCACCAAGGTCCAATTAGGTGTTTTCAAGACAACACCTTTCACAAAAGTTGTTCATCTAACAACTAAAACTCAATTTCTTCCATAAAAGTGCAGCAAATAACTATGATAGCTCTCATGGAAAAACTCTTAACTTTTCACTATTTTGCACAATAGTCCCCTCATTTGAAAGCTTAAGCTTTAGGGATATCAAAAGTAAAATTATTTTCAAGAAAAGTTCACTAGAACATTTACTTGTGAAGGGGTGAGTGTGCTGAAATTTTTGGAAGCTTTCTACCCCTTATTTGCTGAAATTTTCGGTGGAAGAGATGAAGGAGAAAGATGATATCTTTTCTCTCCTTATTCTAATATTAAACTATCAATTAAGTCCACCTACTCACCAACTTTGACCAACATGGTTAATCCTTGTCCCCTATGGCCGGCCAAGCACATATTGGGGGTCTAATTGCTTTTTAAAGACCTCCAATTTAAATTCTAAGGCTATTCGGTACCTTTAGCTTATAGAATAGAACTTTCGCACTTTATGCGATTTAGTCCTTTTTTTCGCGATTAAGCATGAAATCGCTAAAATTAAAGCACCAAAATTCTCATACACATATACTATCATGCTCCGACTAATAATATAACATGAAAATAAATTTCTCAAGTCTCAGATTAGTGACCCCGAGATCACTATTCTGACTAGCCCCTAAATCGGGCTGTTACAATACCTATACTTAGGCTTACAACCATGATAGCCCAAATAAGCCAATCTACACGGCCAAATAAATCATAACACATATAAAAAATTGACCTAGTCCCTATACATGCCATAGACATAAAATACTTGAATTCATTTATACCCAAAATGACAACTTGATAGTGTGATAGGATCTCCGGCGATTTCCAACCTGAGCTACCCCAATAACTCTATAAGACATTGGAAAGGAAGGGGGTAAGCTATATATATAGCTTAGTAAGTCCATACGAAAATAATAAGCAAATTTTACCAATCATTTACCAAGTCCGATAATATAAACACAAGATAATATAAATTGCTATAAAACTCACAGTTATAATTTATTCAGTCACATTGTTTGCTCTATCAATTTGCAAGCATATTTTAACATGTTTTGGCATTAGCCTAATAACCGTAATCTCTCCATTATAACAAATTACCACAATCAACCAATCATTTCATACCTCATAATAAACATGCACATTAATTATTAGTATTCACCTCTAAAGCATATACTTTAAAATCTTTCAATTGTTTAAAGCTCATTTCTTTTCATACTTCTATAATCATTTTAATAGGCAATTATGCCAATCTTTCCTTTTTCACATATCCGATAAATCACAATTTGTGTGAATGAAACATGCTATATCATAACTTAATTTGGCCTGAAAGCCATTTACACGATCACCAATCGAATTGACCATGAATTTCGTACATTACAAGTATAGACCAAAAATCACAAGGCTTTCACAAAAATATTCTCGTGGAAACCATGAACTCACAATATCACGAAGTTGATGCTTATAAACTTTATGTACACACCTATACTAATTCATAATACTTACATGCTCTTTCTCTTCTTTGACATACCCGTTGAATTTCTCGTTGAACCACTTGGAATACTATCGGATACTCGGGATTCTAGTACACACAATACCATACTAATGCCATATCCGAGATATGGTCTTACATGTAATCTCGTATCGATGCCAATAGCCCAGCTATGGTCTTACACGAAGTCTGGTACCGATGTCATATCCTAGATATGGTATTACACGAAGTCTCATATCGATGGCATATCCCAGATATGGTCTTACACCTAATCTCAGTAACCCTAATGTCATGACATTTGTATACTATCTATTCCTAAGGTTCAACCGGAACTTTCACTGTATCGAATCTCTGTCGGTCATTTTCGTAGTATCGTACTCAATAGCATTCATGTTTCATTTCAATATTATAGCATCTACCACAATTATATCAATTAAGCATTTATACACATATAATTTAATGCTTATTAAACATACGAACTTACGGGAAAAATGACCTAACCGTCAAATACTTGATTTCCCCCGTTCGAATCCCGAATCTTGTTTTTATTGATCTATAACATCGCATTTAACTTATTTAATCATTATACTATTCAAATCAGCCCAAAATCATATTATAGAAAAAAATACATTTTTGCCCCTAAAGTTTGACATTTTTACATTTTAGTCCCTAGTCTCGTAAAAGAATTTTCATTCAATTTCATTACACCCAAGCCTAGCCGAACCTATATCATGCTCATAAAAACCTACATTTTGCATTTATTCACACTTTTACTACTCATTTTACAACTTTTACAAACAAGTCCTTTTAAGCATTTTTACCGAAAATCACTTAGCAAAAGTCGTTTAACAAACAACAAACATGCATTTTCCACCATCAAACATCAAAATACATACATGTTCAACATGGGTGAAATTTAGACTTTGACATCTCTTCAAATTGGTGGTAGAAATAGATAGATCATGTTACAAGGATTTTAAAAACATAAAAATCATTAAAAACGGGGCTAGAACGGATTTACAATCGAGCTTGGAAGCTTGAAAAACCCTAGCCATCATTTCTTCTTGGTACATTCGGCCATGGGGTAGAAGATGAGCAAAATTTGGCTTTTAATTTGGCTTTTTAATTCATTTTAATTACCAAATTACTAATATGCCCTTACAGAAAAACTTTAGAAACATACCTAACCATGTCCATTTTTGTCCACCAACTTAACCAATGGTCTAATTACAATTTAAGGACCTAAAATTTAAAATCTCATAGCAATTGGACACCTTTAACATATAGAATTCAAGTTTTGCACTTTTTTTCAATTTAGTCCCTTTAACTAAATTAAGTGCCCAAACGTCAAAATTTTCGAACGAAATTTTCATGAAATCGTTCCATAAAATTGTAGACAATAAAAATATAATAAAAATGAATTTTACTGCGTCAGATTTGTGGTCCCGAAGCCACTGTTCCGACTAGACCCAGAATCGGGCTGTTACAATGCGAGTTGGTACAGGTATGTACGTAAAACTCATAAGTAATGAGCTCGATATATGATGAACCCTTGTTAAGGTGGTGATTGAGTAAGTTATGATTATAAGATTTTAATAACATTCATGCTAATTTTTATCATGTTAATTGTATGTTAAATGTGTGGTTATGATGCTTATTATTTGCATAGGAACTTACTAAGCTATATAGCTTACTCCCCTTTCCTTTTCCTTGTCTTATAGTGTCACCAAGCTAACTCGAGGTTCGGAGATCGTCAGATATCCATACACACTATCAATAATTATTTTGGTATCAATGAATTCAACATTTTGAGATATGGCATGTATAATGGACTTGGTCATTTTATTATGTGTCATAATTGATTTGGCCAAATGTGTTGGCTTATGTTGGTTAGAAGTTCATTTTATATAAGGCCATTTGAATTGGCTAATATTGGTATAAGTATATTTATATGATGATGCCTTTCATGAATATGGAAACTTGCATGATTTGAGTTGATAAGTTATGTAATGTTTATGTATGATAGATGTTAGCATGTGAATGATGTGTTGATGTCTTGGTTGTGGATGATTTGGTTGTATGAATAAGCTTGAATTGGTGCTATGTTATGTTATGTACGTGTGTGCATTAAATGTGTGGCAAATGGCTTGGTAAATAGCCTTATTTTTGTCCACACGGGTAGACACACGGGCGTGTGTCTAGGCCGTGTGTGACACACGGTCTGCCCCATGGGCATATGTTTCGGCCGTGTGTCCCCTGCACATTAATTTTGGAAAATATAATGTCTAGAATATAGCACACAGGCAGAGACACGGGCATGTGTCTCAGCCATGTGTGCTACACGGCCTTGAACACAGGTATGTGTCTTGGCCTTGTGAAACCTACACTTAATTTGAATTAAATTAAATAAGCACACGGTCTAGCACACGGGCGTGTTGCACGACCGTGTGGCACAAGTCAGAGAGCACCCTAAATTGAACACGGTCTGAAGCACGGGCGTATCCCTTGGACCACACGGGCGTGTGAGCCCTGCAGTTAGCAAAAATTTTCTAAGTTTTGTAAAAATTTCTAAAGTTCTCGGTTTAGTCCCGAACCACTTCTAATGCATGTTTTAGGCCTCGTAGGCTCGTATTAAGGACTTTATGATCAAATATGAATGGTTTTTAATTTGGACAAAAATTTATGACTCGAAATTGTGTAAATGCTTGTGTTGTAAGTCTGGTAATGCCTCGTACCCTGTTCCAGCGTTGAATACGGGTAAGGGGTGTTACAACTCAAAAAAGATTCGAAATTGATTTGAAAGATTGTCAAAAATGATGTTAATCTAGACTTCGAGGGTTCTATTGATTTAGAAACAAGAATGCTTACTGATCTTCACTCATTTAAACATGAATTTGATAGTGTTTCACTAAATCGACACGAAAAACGGATTAAACAAGGTTGATTTTGAGCTCAGGATTTGAATATAAAATATCCAACAAAAGATGATGAGGCTATTTATGAAAAACAAGAGAGGCAATTAAAGAAAAAGATGTATTTAAGGAAGAGAGAAAAAGAAATTCTAATTTGGGTTGAAATTGAAAGGAAACTCCTTATATGATTGGGAAAGGGAATTAATAATTAGGGTTTGGAAAGTTTCCAGGGTTGTTTAGAAATGGCCCATTTTCGCCGAAATTCATGGAAAAAATAAAGGAAACGACATGCATAGAACCTAGGACCAAGGGAGTGGAAAGGATGAAGCTTAGCTATAGGGCTAATGCCCATTCTATAGCCATATTTTTTTTCCACAAATAATACATATGGCATTTTTGACGCCGCTATTGAAATAGCCTTTCTGGCTATATTTTCAGCTACTCCACTCATTTCATAAAGTATTCTGCCCAGTTTAACGATAGCTACCCAATACTCAGGAGATCCTTTCCCCGAACCCATACGTGTTTATGTAGGTCTTACGGTAATGATTTTTTCTAGAAATATACGTACCCATATTTTTCCACCACGATGTACATTTCATGTCATTGCGTGGCGCCCCGCTTCTATTTTTCTAGATGTAATCCAAGCAGGTTCAAGTGCTTGAAGAGCATATCTACCGAAACAAATCCGATTACCTCGATAAGATATCCCATTCATTCTTCCTCTATGTTGTTTACGAAATTGGGTTCTTTTAGGGTTATAGTTGATGGTTGTTGTTTATGAATTCCATCTCTACTACAGAACTGGACATGAGAGTTTCTTCTCACCCAGCTCCTCGCGAAAAAAAAATTACACTAAAAACATGCATCATCAAGCTACTAAAATAAGATATATAAGCATACAAACAATATGCCCAAAGGACACCTCAATCTCAACACTTAAACATGTATAACCATATACTCAAATTGGCCAAAATGTTCACTAACTTCTAATTAAGATTATATCAAAACATACCATTTGATTTACCTATCAATTACACACCAAATGATACCAAATGTGCCATTCAACAATTAGCACCAATAGCCATATATATGTCATTTATAACAAAAGTATCAAATCACCACATTCAAACATATCACAAGACATTTATAACATGAATTATAAACCGCCATTTCATCTTTAATCATTCAAGCATCATGAACCAAGATATCAACCACTTTAAGGCCAAATTTATATACATGCCAAAACTAATCCCATTTTATCATCCAAAATACCATAAACACAAGCCAAAACAAATGGCTACTTCAACATCCAAAATACCTATACATGTGCATATTTAACCGATTATCACTTAACTTGTTTTCATTTCAAAATATAACATAATTTATATATAACCAACATACCATATCTTGACCATGTTGAGGTCAATTAATCATATACCACTTTGGCCATTCAAACATGCTTTGACACATTATCAAATTAACACATGTCAACATGGCTGTAACACCCCTCACCCGTATTCAACACCAGAATAAGGTTACGGAGCATTACCAAACTTATAACACATTTAAACTTACATTACTCATATAAATATTCAATTCAAATACAATTCAATCATAACTAATCATTTTTCCCAAATACGGGTCTACAAGGCTCAAAACATGCATTGGAAGTGGTTTGGGACTAAACCAATAACTTTGGAAAATCTTAAAACACTTAAGAATTTTTTCTCAAAATAGGGGACACATGCCTATGTGGCCTGGCCGTGTGTCTCACACAGCCAACAGACATGCCCATGTCACAAGCCATGTGGACATTCGAAATGGGAGCACAAGGCCGTGTCCCAGCCCGTGTCCGACTCCTTGTAACTATCCGACTTGGGTCACACGGGAAGCACACACGCCGTTTGGATAGCTCATGTGCCCTAAAAATGGCCATACACACCCCTGTGCCAGGCCGTGTGCTAAGCCGTGCCAATCCTATAGGGTATACTGACGTATACCACACGGCCAAGTCACACGCTCGTGTGTGAGGCCGTGTGGAGCATACTGACTTAATTTTAATTTCAACACCAGGGGACACACGACCATGTAACATGACCGTGCGTCGTTCATGACTGAGACACACGCTCGTGTCTCTGCCAATATGGACAAAAATAGGCTATTTACCTAGCTAATTTGCCACCCAAACTTAGACACACCTACACAACTCATATGGCACAAAACATAGCATCAATAGACATATAATTCAATTCCAAATCAAGCATAGTTTATACAATTTCCAACACCAACTATTACAAAACATAATTATCACATTATGCCATCTAAGTTCATACCAAACTTTATTTTCTCAAATCATCAAAATGACCATTAACAAATATACATCATTTAACCTAATTTTCCAAGCAAACCAATATCCACAAATCAACCATTTGATACACACAATGCCTAATACCATTAAGCATCACACAACTATCATATATCAATCCATGAACTTACAAACCAAGCCATATATATATATACATGATTCAAACATATCCAAACAACCCAAAATGAGCCATCACTCATGGCTATATATGTACAAAACAAAACATATACATTTACAAGCCAATTCAAATGGCTAAATTCACTTCCAACACATAACCAAAATGACCAAAGTTCCTATACATGCCATATACTTAAAACATAAGCTCAAAAGTAACAAATTGATAGTTGGATAGTGTGACGATGTCTCTGACGATCCCCGAGTTTGAGCTAGCTTCAAAGTCACTATAAAACACGGAAAAATTAAACAAAGTAAGCTATATAGCTTAGTAAGCTTGTATGAAATTAACTCAATCTTAATATGAATATACAAATCATCTATAACACCCCAAACCCGGCCTAGACGTTATGGTCGAATCTGGCGTGTCACATCAAAGGGTTTTTTGAAATCAAGGTTGATGGGAGAAATCGTTTGAGCAAAAATCCATTTAGTTCTTATTTCTTGGGAAAACAATTGGTAAGTTATAAGATCCAATATCTAGTAAAACGGTTACCATGTTGGTTACTGTTGGTTTAAATTCACAGAAGCTACTCTATTTTTAGTTATCATGAAGTTGAAAATATGTGTTTGCCTTGTAAAATAGTTATTAGTTGTGAAAACTTGTTTGTATCCATTTGGCAGTTCAAAATAAGAAATTAAAAACCCCAATTAAAATAAATTAAAAATCACCAGAGGCCTTATTACAAAAATATCAGCCCAAAATAAAATATTTAAATGATTACATTTAAATAAACATCCTCGATCGTGTGGCCCCCTCTGAGTCCCTCGCAGCTCCAAATCGCCTAAGATTGGGGATTACCTATACAGTTAAAAGAAAAGGGTGAGTTACGAGAACTCAGTGTGTAATCCCCTATCACTCAATCAGTAATACATGCAGTAACAGTTTGGGCCTGAGCCCTATTCAGTAATAGTCTAGTATGGGCCTTAGCCTAAAACACTAACGGTGTGGGCCTAAGCCCGATACAATATCAGTATGGTGCAAGTATGCAAACCCACCCCAATCCAGCCAGCACACCACCCATACCAACCCAACACACCATGTGGGGGCAAAGTCGACCCACCCATCCCTCACACCAATATTGCAGCATAGCTACCAGTAATCATAACGCAGCAGAGCTGCCAAGATATATATGTGGCAAAGCCACCAGTAATAGTAATTGTGGCAGAGCCACCAGTATCAGTATGTGTGGTAAAGCCACCAGTAACAATACTTCCTCCATAACAGAATCCCCACCCCATGCAGTATGCCATGTCATCAATATTTCGTGTATGCAACATGTCATACTCAGTACAGTCATACAATACATATTTTCATCTGTCAATCTATCTCTAGGGGTAAAATAGTCATTCTCATTTATTAGGGGTAAAACGGTAATTTTGCCCTGTAGGGGTATTTTTGTCATTTTACCTACCTTGGGGTCTCGGTACAGTTAATGACCTTTTCGAAGGCCTATAGTCGCCTCGAGCGACACAGATTATCCATTTGGTCGAAATAGTGTAAACAGGTTCAAAGCCCAACATTCGGCCCAAATGGGCCCACACGCTCGTGGGGCCCATTTGGCCTAAATTCAATCACGGTTATGTGATCTACGTAGCCCAATCCTGATCTGCCACTTTTCATAAATTTTAACCGTGTAGAGCCCACGAGCCCATTGGGCCCACATGGCCCAACGAGGCCCGTAGCGGTCCAAGTGCACGAGAACACTCGTGGTGGCCTCTTCAGTCTACTGCCCACAGTTGTGGGCTCGATTTTTCCACACGAGCGATCGCACCCTCGTGAGGCCTCAAGTCCCGAAGTTTCGACTTTTCGGCTTTTGCCGATTCATAGCGGAGAAAGTGTGATTACACACCTTTTTACGGAGTCATTCCAAGATATACGAGCACCCAATCTAGAATCATCGAGATCCAATGTTAGTCCTTAATTGATAGGGTAACACCCTCTTAATAACACTTAATTCGAAACCCTTCTTACCTTGTTTGAATGAGGGTGACCTTAATCCCTCAATGATCGCTGTTCAAAAATGATCGCCCGCCTTGGCTGCCTTCCTAAAGTATAGTCAAGAATCGATTAGAAGGTGGTAAGGCATATTCGGCCATCCCCAAAAACAAGAGGTAAACTTAATACCTTACCGGACGTTTGAGAAGAGTGTGATTCCTCCAAACCGTTCACACTTCACCACTCTTCAAGGAAGACCCTTGAATCGCCATAAGTGCAGTACGTGAAGAATGAAATAACAATCGGTTAATGGGGTAATTCGATTTGGAAAAGAAAAGAAGAACACAGGTGCATTCGGTTTTAAAAGAAAAGCATAGAATAGGCTTTGGTCACTTACCAATTGTAAGAATCGTTGTAGTAACCCGATGCAGAGAGGGGTTAACAACTGTAATATTCATCCAGCCTAGATTAAAGGATGAGCAGAAGTTAAAGAAGGGAAAGGGAAGGTTCGGCCTTTAGAAAAAAAATAGAAGAGTGGTGGGGAAGAGAAGAGAACTGCACTGGTAGGAAAGTAGAGGATCGACAAAGGAAGGAAAAAGAAACCACAATGAAAGAGACCTATTCGGTAGTTTGTGGAAAAAGGGAAAGAGTAAAAGCAGTTTTGGTCACTCCAATAGCTAAAATGTAAAATCCAAAATGAAAAAAAAATGGGAAACTAAGCAGTTAGCAAGAGAAATTGGCAATTCAACTTTCAAATCCCACAAAACCGAAACAAAGGAGTGCTTAGTGCCGAAAATGCTCCCTATTCCCCCCTTAGCCAAAATCCACTAAGTCTTAGAGTCCCAATCGGCCACACACTCTACCAACCTCCCACTTTAAAAAATCCTTGATTTTCTTCCCAATCTCCTCCTTGATTTGCTCCACAATTCCTTCCAAGACCAATTCAAATTTCATCTTACAGAGTTTCAGTCCAACTCTTCCACCTACACGGCACAAGCAGCAAAATGAACACCCTATGCGTAACCCATGACTTGAACCTCAAACCTCTCAGTTACACCACACGCCACTTGCCACTAAGCCACAATCTCCTCGTGTCATAAAACCAACATTATTACTAATAAAGCCTAAGTGCCAGTGTCCAAGTTCATTTAAGGGAAAATAAAACTTTGGAAAGAGACAAGACTTGAACCCAGGCTTCTCAAACACTCCCATACACACCCAAATCGCTTAGCCAATAAAGCAGACAAGTATTTGTGTCAGGACATGCAAAATTAAAGACCCTATATTTTTGGGGCGTTACAACTCTACCCCCTAAAAGAAATTTCGGCCTTGAAATTTACCTGGTTAGAATAGGTGAGGGTATTGTTGTGGTTTCTTCTGAACTGTGATTACGCCAAAGAACTTTAAACAGTGGGATCGATTTCTTCCCTAGTACCTTAACCTCACGGTCCAATATCTGCACTAGCTCCTCCTCGAATGTCAGATCTGGCCTAACCTCGATCTCCTCGACTGGTACTATATGTGTGGGATCAGAGCAGTAACGCCTCAGCATGGAGACATGGAACACATCGTGAATTCGATCTAATTCCAGAGGGAACTCAAGTTGATAGGCGACTAGTCCTACACGTTTCAGTATACAGTAAGGCCAAATAAACCTAGGGCTAAGCTTACCCTTCCGCCCAAACCTCAGTATCTTTTTCCATGGAGAGACCTTAAGAAATACGGAGTCTCCCACGAAATACTCGATCTCTCAGCGTTTAAGGTCTGCGTAAGACTTATGCCTTTCAGATGCCTCCTTCAACCGGTCTCGAATCAGTTTTACCTTTTCCTCGGTATCAGAAACTAACTCTTGCCCCAAAACTCGCCGCTCGTCCAGCTCAGTCCAATAGGTAGGGGTACGACACCTACGACCATACAACGCCTCGTACGGTGCCATTTGAATACTGGTCTGGTAGCTGTTATTATATGCGAACTCTGCTAGTGACAAACAGCCTTCACAGTTGCCTCAGAAATCAATAACACAACTTCTTAACATGTCCTCCAGTATCTGAATCACCCTCTCTGACTGACCATCTAACTGAGGATGGAATGCGGTACTGAAGTCCAACCTAGTACCCAAAGCCTCATACAATTTCTTCCAGAACTGAGACGTGAATCGAGGGTCTCTGTCAGATATGATGGAAACCGGTATCCCATGCAGTCTCAAAATCTCAGCCACATATAACTTTGCTAGCTTCTGCAATGAGTAATCCGTACGGACTGGTATAAAATGGGCAGTTTTAGTCAGTCTGTCTACAATAACCCATACCGAATCCTTTTTAGTAGGCGTTAAGGGCAGCCCACTCACAAAATCCGTGGTTACTCTCTCCCACTTCCAAAGTGGAATTTTAACTGGCTGCAGTAACCCTGAAGGTAGTTGATGCTCAGCTTTAACGTGCTGGCACGTCAAGCACTTACTCACAAAATCAGTAACTTTATGTTTATGTCTTGGCCACCAGTACAGCTAACGAAGATCTCGGTATAACTTGTTTTCGCCAAGATGCATAGCGTATGGACTACTATGCGCCTCTCGCAGTATAGACTGCCTTAACATAGCATCCTTCGGTACACAGACTCTCCCACGGAAACACAGTACTCCTTCACTATTCATCCCAAAATCTGAAGTTTCACCCCTCTCAACCTGTCGGAAAAGGGGAACCAGTGACTCATCCAACAACTATTTCCCCTTAATTTGTTCAGTCCACGTCGGTCTCACTTGAAGCTCAGCTAACAAGCTACCATCATCATACAAGCTGAGACGAGCAAACATTGCTCTCAAATCAGATATAGCCCTACGGCTCAGTGCGTCAGCTACCACGTTAGCCTTACCAGGGTGATATTCAATCGAGCAGTCGTAATCCTTAAGTAGCTCTACCCATCTTCGCTGCCTAAGATTTAGCTCCTTCTGAGTAAGGAGGTACTTGATGCTCTTGTGATCTGTGTAGATAATACACTTCTCACCGTATAAATAATGCCTCTAAATTTTCAGTGCGAATATCATCGCGGCTAATTCCAAGTCATGAATTGGGTAATTCGCCTCGTGAGGCTTAAGATGACGGGACGCATAAGCAACCACCTTACCCTCATGCATCAGCACACAACCCTAATCCAATGTGTGATGCATCACTGTAGACAGTAAATTCCTTCCCAGACTCTGGTTGTATCAAGACAGGGGCTTAAGTCAGAACCTTCTTTAGCTTCTCAAAACATTCTTGCTGCTTATCAGTCCAATTGAACGGTACCCCTTTACGCAGTAACTTAGTCATAGGTGCAGCAATCACAGAAAACCCCTCTACAAAACGTCTGTAATACCCTGCTAGACCCAGAAAGCTTCGAATCTCAGATACGGTCTTAGGTGGTTTCCAATACAGTACAGCTTCAATCTTTTGAGGATCCACCCTAATCCCCTCGGCAGACACCACGTGACCAAGAAATGTCACTTCTCCCAGCCAGAACTCACACTTGCTAAACTTAGCGTACAATTGCTTCTCCCTTAGAATCTGTAGAACAATTCAGAGATGTGCATCATGTTCATCCTCGGTTCTCGAATACACCAAGATATCGTCTATAAATACCACCATGAACCGATCCGGTAGAAATTTGGAATACCGGTTCATCGATTTATGAATTTGGTGCATCGTCACCCCAACGGCATCACTAGGAACTCGTAATGACCATACCGAGTCCTAAACGCAGTCTTATACACATCAGCCTCCTTAACTCTAAGCTGATGGTACCCAGAGCGAAGATCTATTTTGGAGAAAACCAAAGCTCCTCGTAGTTGATCAAAAAGATCGTCAATTCTTGGCAGGGGATACTTGTTCTTGATAGTCAGCTTATTAAGTTGCCGATACTCGATGCACATGGGCATGGACCCATCCTTCTTCTTTACGAAAAACATTGGTGCCCCCCACGGAGACACACTCGGTCGAATGAATCCTCGGTCCAGTAGCTCTTGAATTTGAGCCTTTAACTCCACCAGCTCCTTCGGTGCCATCCTATATGGGGCGGTGGACACTGGGGCTGTTCCAGGTAAGAGCTCAATACCAAATTCGACCTCGTGGTTCGGAGGCAACCCAGGGAGCTCATCAAAAAATACATCCAGAAAATCCTTAACAGCTCTAATATCTCCGACAGAAGGACCTTCAGAATCAGAAATACTAACGTAGGCTAAAAATGCCTCACTACCCTTATGAATCAGTTTCTCGGCCCTTAATGTTAAGATCACGTTAGACAAATAATTCCTTCGCTCCCCAATCACATCCACCTCCTCATCCTCAGTAGTTTTCAAAACCATATGTTTAGTAGCACAGTCCAAACTAGCTCGGTGTTTCACCAGCCAGTCCATACCCAAAATAAGGTCGAATTCACCAAGCAACAGTTCCATCAACTCCGCTGGAAAAATTACTCCTTGGACCTCGAGGGGCACATCTCTGAATAACTTATTTACCCTAACCGACTGACCTAGTGGACTTATAACAGTCATCTCACTAACAGTATTTTTGAACTAAATACCCAATGTTCCCGACACTATGCATGCAACGTACAAATGTGTAGACCCAACATCAATTAAAGTAGTGTAAGGTACATTGTAAATTAGGAACGTACTGGTTATGATGTCAGGGGTGTCACCATCCTCTCGGTGACGAGCAGCATATACCAGAGCTGGCTGCCTCGCTATAGTGTTACCAGTACCTCTGCCTGGGAGTCCACGACCTCGTCCCATTCCGTTTCCACCACTGGCCTGCCCACGGCCTCTCAGTGGCTGCTGACCACCTCTCACTGGCTGAACATGACCCGGTCCTGCAGCTTGCATCTGAATCAGCCTCTGAGGACAATCCTTCACCCGATGATCCATGGACCCATATCTAAAGCACGCCCCAGTCCTCTTCCAGCACTCACCCTAAAGAGATCTCCCACAATCAGCACAAGGCTACAGCCTAGCAATAGCAACAGGAACTCCAATCTGAATCGGCCTATCAAACCTGGCCTTCTTAAAAGGCCTCCTAGAAGAACTTGAGGGCCCAAAATCCCTCTTATTTCCGCCCTTGTCTTTTTCACGGTTCTAGCGCTCTGAGCGCTTCACCTCTTCAGCAATCTTTGCCTTTTCAACAAGAGTAGCAAAATCTTGCTCCCTCTGCGGAGCTATCAATACCCTTAACTCGTCTCGAAGGCCATCCTCAAAACGTACACAGCATTCATACTCAGTTGCTACTATCCCTCGAGCATACTAACTCAACTGCAAGAATTCTTCCTCATATTCTGCCATTGTCTTACTCCCCGGGTCAGGCTCAGAAATTCCTTTCGTCGGGCGTCCACATAACTTGCGCCCACGTACTTTCCTTGAAATGCCGCCTTAAAGAAATCCCACGTCAAACGATCGACCTGCGTACCCTCTCTCACAGTGAGCCACCATTGGTAAGCCTCATCTCGCAGTAAGGACACTGCCCATTTTAATTTTTGCTCCGTAGTACAGTCAAGGTCGTCCATTATTCGTTCAGTTGCCTCTAACCAGTACTCCCCCTCATTTGGGGCTACTCCAGAAATACCTCTGAAAATTTTTGCTCCATTAGACCGGAGTCATTCTGAAATTGACCCTCGGCCCACTGTTCCAGTACTAGCTCTAGCAACCCTCTCTAGAACGCGGAGCATTCTTGGGATAGAGCATCATTCCCAACTGCTCGATCATAAGACCCCGTCTTAGTTACTGGTGAGGCTGGTGCCTCCCTAGCAGGCATATGGCCCGATGCTGATGATCTGGCCCGAGCACTTCCTCGGCCTCTACCGCGGCCCCGTGTACCCCTTCTGCGAGTACCTCTTGTGCTCATTTCGATATGTGCTTTATCTGATTAAAAAGTCTTATGTATCAACTTATAATTTCAGCAATTATTAACAAATGTATTATGAAAGGCAGTTATTAGGGTTTGTTTTCGCAGATCGAGGTCTCACTACAGAGTACAGTCTTCTACGGTTTCAGTTTCCTTTATCTAGAGTTTCATAGTATATCAATAATCAAAATTAGAGAACTTACAAATTTGCCATCGGAGACTCGGTGTGCCATACTTTTACATTTTTCGAAAACATTTCAAATCTTTAAAATCTACTTTCCAGAAAAACTTTTCAAACCTATTCCACAGCCAAGTTTTGCAACCGGGCTCTGATACCACTAAATGTAATACCCCAAACTCGACCTAGACGTTACGGCCAAATCTGGCGTGTCACATCGAAGGGTTTTTCAAAATCAAGGTTGATGGGAGAAATCGTTCGAGTAAAAATCCATTTAGTTCTTATTTCTTGGGAAAATAATTGGTAAGTTATAAGATCCAATATCTAGTAAAACGATTACCATGTTGGTTACTGTTGGTTTAAATTCACGGAAGCTACTTTATTTTTAGTTATCATGAAGTTGAAAATATGTGTTTGCCTTGTAAAAAGCAGTTATTAGTTGTGAAAACTTGTTTGTATTCGTTTGGCAGTTCAAAATAAGAAATTAAAAACCCCAATTAAAAGAAATTAAAAATCACCAGAGGCCTTATTATAAAAATGTCAACCCAAAATAAAATATTTAAATGATTACGTTTAAACAAACATTCTCGATCGTGTGGCCCCCTGTGAGTCCCTCGTAGCTCCAAATCGCCTAAGACTGGGGATTACCTGTACAGTTAAAAGAAAAGGGTGAGTTACGAGAACTCAGTGTGTAATCCCCTATCACTCAATCAGTAATACATGCGATATGATGCGGGCACGAGTCCTATTCGATAATGATGCGGTGTGGGCCTTAGCCCAAAATAGTAGCAGTGTGGGCCTTAGCCCAAAATAGTAACGGTGAGGGCCTAAGCCCGATACAAATCAGTATGGTGCAAGTATGCAAACCCACCCCAATCCAGCCAGTAAACCATCCGTACCAACCCAACACACCATGTGGGGGCAAAGTCGACCCACCCATCCCTCACACCAATATTGTAGCATAGTTGCCAGTAATCATAACGCGAAAGAGATTTGCCGATGCGAAGATATGTGGCAAAGCCACCGAGTAATAGTAATTGTGGCGAGCCACGATGTCGATATGTGTGGCAGAGCCACCGTAACAGTACTTCCTCCATAACAGAATCCCCACCCCATGCAGTATGCCATGTCATCAATATTTCGTGTATGCAACATGTCCTACTCAGTACAGTCATACAGTACATATTTTCATCTCCAAATCTATCTCTAGGGGTAAAATAGTCATATTCATGTATTAGGGGTAAAACGATAATTTTTCCCTTTAGGGATATTTTGGTTATTTTACCTACCTTGGGGTATCGGTACAGTTAATGACCTTTTCGAAGGCCTACAGTTGCCTCGAGCGACAAAGATAATCCATTTGGTTGAAACAGTGTAAACGGGCTCAAAGCCCAACATTCGGCCTAAATGGGCCCACACGCTCGTGTGGCCCATTTGGCCTCAATTCAATCACGGTTATGTGATCTACGTAGGCCAATCCAATTTCTACCACTTTTTGTAAATTTTATCGTGTGGGGCCCATGAGCCCATTTGGCCCACACGGCCCATTTCGGCCCAACGAGGCCCGTAGTAGCCCAAGGCACGAGAACACTCGTGGTGGCCTCTTCAGTCTACCGCCCACGGTTGTGGGCTCGGTTTTTTCACACGAGCGATCGCACCCTCGTGAGGCCTCAAATGTCGAAGTGTCGACTTCTCGGCTTTTGCCGATTATAGCGGAGAAAGTGTGATTACACACCTTTTTACAGAGTCGTTCCAAGATCTACGAGCACCCAACCTAGAATCATCGAGATCCAATGTTAGCCCTTAATTGATAGGGTAACACCCTCTTAATAACACTTAATCCAAAACCCTTCTTACCTTGTTTGAATGAGAGTGACCTTAATCCCTCAACGATCGCTGTTCAAAAACGATCACCTGCCTTCGCTACCTTCCTAAAGTACAGTCAAGAATTGATTAGAAGGTGGTAGGGCATATTCGGCCATCCCCAAAAACAAGAGGTAAACTTATTACCTTACCAGACATTTGAGAATGAAAGTGTGACTCCTCCAAACCGTTCATACTTCAGCACTCCTCGACGAAGACCCTTGAATCACCATGAGCGCAGTACGTGAAGAATGAAATAACAATCAGTTAATGGGGTTATTCGATTTGGAAAAGAAAAGAAGAACACAGGTGCATTCGGTTTTAAAAGAAAAGCAGAGAATAGCCTTTGATCACTTACCGATTGTGAGAACCGTTGCAGTAACCCGATGCAGAGAGGGGTTAACAACTTCAATATTCGGCCAACCTAGATTAAAGGATGAGCAGAAGTTAAAGCAGGGAAAGGGAAGGTTCGGCCTTTAGAGAAAAACAGAAGAGTGGAGGGGAAGAGAAGAGAAGTGCACTGGCAGGAGAGTAGAGGATCGGCAAAGAAAGGAAAAAGAAACCACAATGAAAGATACCTATTCGGCAGTTTGTGGAAAAAGGGAGAGAGTAAAAGCAGTTTTGGTCACTCCAATAGCTAAAACGTAAAACCCAACATGAAAAGAAAACAAATGGGAAACTAAGCAGTCAGCAAGAGAAATCGGCAATTCAACTCTCAAATCCCACAAAACCGATACAAAGGAGTGCTTAGTGCCGAAAATGCTACCTATTCCCCCCCTTAGCTGAAATCCACTAAGTCTTAGAGTCCCAATCGGCCACACACTCTACCAACCTCCCACTTTGAAAATCCTTGATTTTCTCCCCAATATCCTCATTGATTTGCTCCACAATTCCTTCCAAGACCAATTCAAATTTCATCTTATGGAGTTTCAGTCTAACTCTTCCACCTACACGGCACAAGTAGCAAAATGAACACCCATGCGTAACCCAGGACTTGAACCTCAGACCTCTCAGTTACACCACACGCCACTTGCCACTAAGCCACAAGCTCCTCTTGTGTCATAAAACAAACATTATTACTAATAAAGCCTAAGTGCCAGTGTCCAGGTTCATTTAAGGGAAAAATAAAAATTTTTCAAGAGTCAAGACTTGAACCCAGGCTTCTCAAACACTCCCATACACACCCAAATCGCTTAGCCAATAAAGCAGACAAGTATTTGTGTCAGGACATGCAAAATTAAAGACCCTATATTTTTGGGGCGTTACATCATCAATTTGAACATATCAATATGAAATTCATGTAACTAACAAACCTTTCATATTTTCAATCATAATCTTATATATGAACTTCACAACTTCTTCGATTTAAGCTTATACGATTCATGTACATACCTGTACCATCTCGTATCAATCTCATACACAATCACGTCTTTCCTTTACCCATTGAACCATTCAGAATACTACCAGATACTCAGAAATGTCGCACACTAAGTGCCAATATCATGGCCTGAAGCCAACTCAATCTCATATCACATATACTGCTCACACTAGAGCTATCAACGGGGGCTTGCTCACATAAGCTGTCAGTCAAGACATAGCTACACGGTGCTGCTCACACAAGCTATCAAGTATCCACAATGCATGTCGGTATACTCAGCCACTGGTAGGACGTACAGGACCAACACCCGGATAACATAATCACATTAATCCCCTAATGACATGTCACTAGTATCCAAATCTATTCCTAAGGTTCAACTAGGATTTCAAATGCCGAATCATCGTCGAATCATTGTCGAATGTGTCCATAGTCTCGTATTCACAGTTTATGCAATATCAAAGCATTTAAAACATAATTATAATAATGCTTTTAACATACGAACTTACCTCAGATGTAAAATCGACAAAACAAATCGATCAATCGAGTACTTTGTTTTCCCCTGTTCTAGATCCGGATTTCATTTTTCTTGATCTATATAAAATCAAATTCAGCTTATTAAATCATCTCTCTATTCAATTTAGTCCAAAATTCACTTTAAGGCATTTTTACACAATTACCCCTAATGTTTCACATCTTTTACAATTTTGTCCTTATTTCATTAAAACACAAATTCATGAAATTTAAGACTAACCCATGCTAGCCAAATTTCTCTAATACTCATATCAGCCCATATTTCTCATTTATTTCACATTTTAACCACAAAGTTTTCATGTTTCACAATTTAATCTCTAGTTTGCATTTTCACTAAAAATCACTTTATAAAACTTGTATAATTCACAAAAAACATTCATAATCTATCATCAAACATAAAAACACACATGTATTCATCAATGGAAACATTAAAAATCTTTAAAAGTTTTGCAAAATAGTCCTGGGCTAGCTAGACCTAGTTGCAACGATCTAAAAACGTAGAAATCATTAAAAACGGGACAAAAACCGTACCTTAATTAGCTATCCAAGCATGACCGAATGAAAACCTAGATTTTGGCTTTTCTATTCTTCAATTCGGCTAGGGAAGAAGATGAAAGCACAAAATTGTTTTATTTTATTAATATTAACACATAAATTACTAAATTAACCTTGCACATTAACCTTTAAAACCATTAAAATGATGTCCATCTTTGTCCACTCATGTTTCAAATGGTCTAATTACAACATAAGGACCTCTACTTAAAATTTTCATAACTAATAAACCCTTTTAGCTTATAGAACTCCAACTTTTCACTTTACGCGATTTAGTCCTTTTTATCAAATTAACTAATCAAACGATAAAATTTCTAAACGAAACTTTCAGACAATAATATTATCATGCTGTAAACCTTAAAATAATAATAAAATAAATATTTTGACTTCGGATTTGTGGTCCCAAAACCACTGTTCTGATTTGACTAAAAATGGGCTGTTACAAAAGCACCAAATGTACCAAGGCTACATCACCCAAAATGACATATACATGCCAAACACATCAACTAACATTCAATTAATCATGAACCATAAGTTCACCTATACATGCCATTATAACCTTAAACAAGACATCAAAATCTACCGATATTATTTCTCGATAGTGTGATAGATCTCCAATGAACTTCCAACCCGATCGAGCTTCCGGTAATTTGAAAAGTAAAGGAGAAAAAACTATGTAAGCAATGAGTGCTTAGCAAGCTCGTATAAAATTTAGTTATATCAATCCATTTCAAATATGAAATTTATACATATCAAGAGTAAACCTATACCAATACCACAAGATTCATGAAACCTTATTCAACAACTCACCATTCCCTTTTTCATCATTTTACACTTCAAGTATGAACTTACTATTTCATTACCTTTCCACACTCGTTTCATATGCATAACACACAAGACATAATCATATCATCAACCATAGCCACAAGCTAGTGCATTTAAACATAGCTCTTTTGGGAATTAATCACATGATAAATCATTTCATAAGAAATTACACAATTTTAAACCTTACCACTCTTTCATAAACACAAGCATATTTCCATTTGGACACTTACCATTACAACGCATAACCTATAAATTAACATGGCGTGATCCAACCAAAGCTTGGCCAAAGCCTAATCATTCACACCAAACATATTAGCATACATGATACAAATCATAAGCACATTAGCATGAATAGTCATTTAATCTCAACATGTATCACTTGAATCTATTACTCATCTTAACTTACATAATTTCCATGTATCACCATATCAAGGATATTCATATAGTTTCATGTCTTAATTCATATTGTTGTCTTTACCATTTCATTTGCGTAACACATATGACATAAACATAGCATCACTTAAATCATACTTTTCATAAACATGAATGTTCTTTCTTGAATCATCGATACATCATACCTTTCTATAATTGTCGTAGTGAAATCAATCGAACCCTTATCGGTTCATCTCTTTTCATGCCCGTTGAACCACTTAGAATAATACTGGATACGCGGGAAAGCTCACACGAAGTGTGCTAAACATATAGTCGTAGCTCACATGAGCCGTAAAATGGGTCTGCTCACACAAGCTATCGAGTATCTGCAACTAATGTCGGACCTCAACCATTGGTAGGACATTCAAGACCAGCACCCGAAACATGGTAACATGGCTAATTTGTAGAAATAATAGTTCATATGAACTTACCTGGCTAATTTGCATAAATAACAAGTATAGGGGCATTTTGGTAATTTTCCATTCTCCTCGATTTTCCACTCGATCTTGATATGCATACATGGAAGCTTTGCCGAAGCTTCAAGGCATATCCATGGCTTCATTCGGTTGAAAAACAAAAGAAAAAGGAAGAAGACAACCATTATTTTACTTATGTTTTGTTTAATTTAATTAATCTATCAAATTACCATTTTAACCTTGGTTAATAATTAAATAAAACACCAATTCCATGTCCATATTTATCCACCACATAAATATATTGCATAATTACCATCTAAGGAAGATTTAATTTCAAAATTGGTCCTTCAATTAAATTAAATTCTAACTAAATAAACTTACTTACAATTTAATCCTAAACTAATTAGGACTAAAAGAACAAATAATCCAAAAGCTAGTGGATTCAATCATGAAACCACCGCTTGGGAACTTTGACCATGGTTTAATTACCATTTAAGTCCCTTTTCCTTTATTCAATAAGTCACTTAATCAATCAAATCAAATGGTGATCAAATTTTACATCTTTTACGATTTAGTCCTTTTTAATTAATTCTCTATCGAAACGTTAAAATTTTTCAACGAAACTTTAATACCACCTTAATGACACTACGTAAATATTTATAAAAATATTTACAAGTCGGTTTATAGAAATGAGGTCCCGATACCTCATTTTCTAAAACCACTTGACCTTATGGTCTTACCACTTGAACTAAACAAATCGTTTATAAAACATAAATTATCAATAAAAATATTTTAAAAACCATATTTAACTTGTAAATATTAAATAATAATATTTACGAACTTACTCGTCAGATTTGGTAGCCCCAAAACCACTATTTTTGATGCCACTGAAAAATGGGTTGTTACATGAAGCGTATAGCTAGAACTCTCCAACACACCAAACACACATATCCTATTGAATGGAGCTTAGGTGTGAGAACACTTACACTCAAAATTTAGAGTAGGGATTTAGGCTACATCTAAATTCCCAATTACACAATGAATCATCTACAAGCATCGATTCCAAAACATGTGAAACTTCAAATTAAGTTTAGAAACCTCTTAATCATATCAAAACTAATTGAAAAACACTTTGAAACCATGTTTTTACTTAAAATCCTGAAATCCACCATTAACGAGCTAATTTTTGGGTTTTATTTAGAACATGCAATTTAATGGCTAAAAACTTAGTTGTAAAGACTAAATAACATTTAAAAGTATTTAGGAGTTGAATCGTTACCTTAGATGACAAAAATCCAAGAGTTTGAGCGAAAACTTGAAAAACCCATAATCTTGAAGGATGACAGAAACAATGGTGATTTAAGTGTTTTTATTTGGTTTCTATGGAGATTTAATGCTATGAGGATGAAAGAAATTAATGAAATTAAGTTTGGGAATCAATATTTGATGAATAGGAGTTTGGGATGCAAAGGACGGTACAAGAATGAGGGAGAATAAAACTAATGTGAAATTAAACTAGGTGGGGGAAGATACAGGGTGAATTTTAAAATCCGGTCTAGTTGCCTCTTAAAAACTCTAATTTTTTACTATTTTACAAATCAATCTTATTTTCAAAATTAAAGGTATTTATGTAACAACCTGTTTTTATTCAAATCAGAACAGTGGTTTGGGACAACAAATATGAGGTCAAAATGATTATTTTATTATTATTTTAATGTTTTCAGCATGATAGTGTGTTTGTGTGAAAATTTATTTAAGAAATTTTATCGTTTGAATGCTCAATTCGGTAAAAAGGACTAAATCGCGTAAAGTGTAAAACTTGTGTTCTATTAGTTAAAAGTGTTTAAAAGCTATGGAATATTAAAGTAAGAGTCCTTAAGTGATAATTAGACCATTTAAATTATGAGTGGACAAGTATGACCATTAATTAGGTGATTTAATGGTTTATTATTATGGTTAAAATTGTAATTTAGTTATTAAAGGTTAATTTAATAAAAAAAACTAATTTTTTATGCTATCATCTTCTTCATTTGCCAAAAATCATAAAAAAAGAAGCCATAGCTAGGGCTTTAAACATTTGGTCAAATTTCAAGCTTGCATGTAAGTGAATTTTGTCCCGTTTTTTAATGATTTATATGTTTTTGAGATCGTTGCAGCTTAGTCTAGCTAGCCCAGGGTCTATTTTGCAAAACTGTTAAAGATTTAGGATGTTGCCATTGATGAATAAGCATGTATTTTAATGATTTATGATCAATTATGAATGTTTGATGATAGTTATACAAGTTTTGTTAACTGATTTTTAGTGAAAATGCAAATTAGGGATTAAATTGTGAAATGTGGAAACTTTGTGGTTAAAATGTGAAATAAATGAAAAATATGAGCTGCTAGGGACCTAATTGAAATTCGGCTAGCATGGGTTGTGGTTAAATTTTATGAAATTGTGTTTTTATGAAATAAGGACTAAATTGTAAAAGTTGTGAAATACTAAGGGAAAAAGTGCAAATGTGCTTTAATGAGTGTCTTGGATTAAATTGAATAGAGAGGTAATTAAATAAGCGAAATTTGATTACATATAGTGTAACACCCCAAACCCGTATCCGTCGCCAAAATAGGGTTATGAGGCATTACCGATCAAATCACAACATACAACTTACATTTATACAGCCATTCTCAAACACAAATAAATCATAATCACATTGTCCCTTATAAGGACCTACGAGGCCTTAAACATGCTTTGGGAAGTGGTTCGGGACTAAACCAATAACTTACGAAAATTCTTGAAAACTTAGGAATTTTTCAAACATACAAGGGTCGCACGCCCGTGTGAATAGGCCATGCCAATCCTGTAGGGTATACTGACTTATGCAACACGGCCAAGTCACACGCCCGTGTGCTAGGCCGTGTGCCATTTAGGGGGGTATACTGACTTGTGCCACACAGCCGGTCACACGCTCGTGTGTGAGGCCGTGTGGAGCATACTGACTTTAATTTAATTTCAACACTAGGGGACACACGGCCGTGTATCATGACCGTGTGTCACACACGGCTGAGACACACGCCTGTGTCTCTGCCCATGTAGACAAAAATAGGCCAATTGCAAGGCTAATTCGCCACCCTTTCTCATGCTTACCTAAACAACCAAAATAATACAATTTCAACATATTTATAGGCAACCAAAACATGCCAATTCATATACAAATCATGCCATGTAATATCCCGAAATTCGGCCTAGAAGAATTGGGCCCAATGGGCCTTGGGTGTAGGAATGTAACACCCTGGTTTAGGGGTTATGCGCTTGGAGCATAACTCGAGCAGTTGGTAGGCTTATGGTCATGTTGGATAGATTTTTAGGGGTTTGGAGAACCCTAGAAGGCAAAGAATGCTTTAGAAATTTTTTGGATATTTTTTTTTTTAAGTAATAAAGGGGAGTGGGCCTTGGGAGGCCTTAAAAGAATTAATTGGGCGTTTAAGGCACAAGAAAGGAATTGGCAATGTGGCTTGGGCGCTAAGTGCAAAGGAGTGCCAAGGGGGAAGAGGTTCGAATAGCATGGGAAGCGGTTGGGCTTTTATTTTATTGCGTTAAAGGAAGGGACTAGGGAAGTAGGGCTTAAAACAATTTTGTGGGCGTTAGTGGACAAGAAAGATGGGGTGGTAAAGTGGTTGGGCGTTGTAAGGAGGGCTTGGGTTCGAGTCCAAGCGGCAGCAATGGTTGTTTATTTTTTGCGTCAAGGACTGGGCTAAGTAGGGCTTAAAAATAAATGTCCAAGTTGATGGACATGAAAGTCCAATTGGCGGAGTGGCTAGCGTGCGGCGCTTAGGCGCTGGAGGAGTGATAAGGCGCGGGTTCGAGCGCCTGGGGCTGCAGTTGGCGTTTTTATTTTGTTGGTGGTTATGGGCTTGAGTTAAGAAGGGTTTATAAATAAATGTTGGGGGTTTCTAACATGAAATTCAAAGTGGCCGAGTGGCCTGGGCGTTGGGGGGCAAGGAGTGCGGCAGTTGGTCCCAGGTTCGAACCTGGTGTGTGGCATTTGGAGTTTTGTTTTTTTTGTTATTTTTGGGCAGCAAATTTGGAGGTATTGGACGGTTTTGGGAGGCTTGAAAGATGGAGAAAGACTTGGTCTTTATTTTTTTTAAATTTTGGCTAGTTAGGTTTGATTTTTTTCTTTTCAAAACATTTTGAATGGATGGAAGGGAGGTGTTTTAGGAGAGTTTTGAGGGATTTTTGTGGGAGGTTGGAGCTAGGCCATGTAGTATAAATAGAGGGAGGGGAGGTGCTTATTTTCATTCACCATTCGCTCATCATTTCTTTGTAGCCGAAAGTTCATTCTCTCATCTCCCTCTTGTGCCGAATTTTATTTGTTCTTCTCTAGTTGTTGTGACCGAATTTGTAAGCAAGAGAGAACCTCTTCTTTCCCCATTTATTTTGCATAGGCCGAAACTTCTTTTGAGCGCCATTGCCGAAACCTCTTAACCGTTTCCCTTTTAGCCTAAGCCGAATATCCACAGCCTCTTCTCCTTTTCTCCTCTTTATGTTTTAGCCGAATCTCCTCTCACCCTTGTCGAAATATCCTCTTAGTAGCCTAGGGTGGTTGGCCGAATATCAGCAAGGGCGACCTCTCCTAGTTCTGCTCCATTCGGTTTTAGGGAAGCCGAAAGAAGGAAGCATTGAGGAAGTCTCTTGGATTCGATCATCTAAGGGGCATATCGACAAGAGCAAGGGAAGCCTTCGGGACCTCAGATTATTTCGGTAAGGATATTGGTAAGTGACTTAAAATTAGTTGATTATGACTTTGTTGATTAATCGTGTGGTTCTGATTAAGTGACTTTCGATGGACGTGGATGCGAGTACCAGTCAAGAAGGGAAAGGGAAGGTCCCTGTCCCAAAGTTTAAGAAGAGATCCGCTCGCATGACGAGATTGGCCACCGTGGTGTGGGCAAAGAATGTAAAAACGTTAAGCAAATAGCCGTAGTTTTGCTAAACGATAGCGTCGAGGATCGAGAGTCTAGTAATAAGGTGTGTAACTAACCCACTATTTCCGGGTTTCATGTGTTATATGTTTTACTAACAAGTGCAGTAATGAGTGTGCCATATATACCCCAAAAGGGTATGGCGATGCCCAGGTTAGTATCGGATCTATTGCAGTGTGATTATTTGTTTATGAGTATGTTTATGGACATTAATAAGCATGTGCATGCATGATCACGATTATATTTTATGCGGCATGTGCATGGGTGGGATATGAAAAGAAGGTGCGGGTGTACTTGAGCACGTGGTTGATGTCGACTTTGTGCTACATCGTGGATTGGCGCCGATCGAGGTCGCGTTGTGGATCTCGTGCGATTTGGTTCGCATGGTTACCTTGATTGATATGGGCTTTATGCCATATCGTGGCTTGATGGATTGCCTTGTGTGCTCCATCGTGGTTTGATGTTAGCTATACGCTACATCGTGGATGGCATTGGTTGCTTTTTGGAGGAAAAAGAGAGGGTGACTCGATAGTCCCCGGTGTGTGGTAGGTTTGGATAAGGGGGTGTGTAGCGGATGGACCCTAGGTTGGGTTGGGAATCATGTTGCATTATTTTTGTAATAATATGGAAATGGGCCAAGCCCAATATGACATGTGGATATGTATGTTTTGAGAACACACGTGGAAATGGGCCAAGCCCAGTTGATATGTGGTTTATTGGGAAATGGGCCTAGCCCAGTATGAGATGTGATTTGAATGTGGGTCAAGCTCAGATTGTGGTAATTGTTAAAATGAATATATATTACTTGTTGCATTTGATAACTGGGATATTATGTGGCTAGCATGTGGGGTGGATTTCAGTGGTTAACTTACACACTGAGTCTGTATGACTCACCCAATTATTTTCAAATTTCGCAGGAGACATATTGATCGGACCGGGTTGGAGTGGATACAAGGTGGCCCATGCAGAAGGAGATTTTCATACAGAAGATGTTTTACTTTATTTAAGTATTTTATATTATCAGTATTTTGGAGTTTTATTTGATGTAATAAGGGCCTCTTTGATTTAAAGTACTCTATTTATTAAGGTCGAAGTTTACTCTACACTTAGTAATATTTTCGCATGAGATTCATATTATAGCAACTTACCATAACATTTTAATTCGGAAGTTTTTCAACAAGCTTATATTATTTATTAAATGTTAAATGGACATGATTTTCAGAGATAATAAAATTTTCAAGTTTAATTCTAAAGTCAAGGATTTCCAACCGTCTTTCCCAGTGACATAACCAGATTCGGTCGTAGTGAATGGGCCGGGTTTGGGGGTGTTACAGTTTGGTATCGGAGCCAAGTTCAAAACTCGGCTTTGAGGGTTTTGGGCCCAAAAACATTTCCAAAATAGGCTTTTTCAAAAATATGGGCTTTTAAGAGATTTTTCAGGTTATTCTGGCATGGCACCTGTACCTCCGACTCGAGTCCACCAGGTAAGTACTTCAGACTTGTGAAGTAATTTGTTATATGAACTGTTATGGGCTTAGTTGGGCTCGTAGATTAGTGAACTAGGATCTATTGAACCCTAGGACTAGTCTACTCAAACATATGCATAAGACTTAAAATTTACTAAACAAACCTACGACTAAGTCGCCGAGTTAAGGTGTGGCAACCATTGTGCGCATGTCTAGGAGTGGATCCGGAAGAGCCTGGTATTTAAGCAGTCCTCGTGACTCACCTCCTCTTCGCTGGAATCCTACCTGGTGCGTAGCTACGGTTCACCTTAACCAAAAGGACTTGTTCATAGGCTAAACCAATTATTATTAAAAAACCCGAAAGGGATTAGCCTTGCTGTTTTAAAAATTCTTGGTTTTAAAATTTTCAAATTTACCCTTTTTGGTTTGTAAACCCTAAATCTGGTTTTGAACAACATCGTCTCGATTTACCCAAAATTGCCAAAAAGCCCTAGCAGCAAAATTACAAAAATACCCCTATGTTGAAAAAAATACTAAAATGCCCCTGAATTTCAAAATTTCTGGTTTAACCCCAAACTTAGTAGAATTTTTCTTACATTGCAAAAGTATCCAATTTCCTGTATTTCAAAATAATAACCCTGACTTTGGAAATTCACAAAATTACCCTGATTGTCAAAATTACCAAAATACCCCTGGTTACCAAAAATCCTGTTATACCTTCAATTTATGAATTTTTTGAAAATACTCTTTAGTTTTGGGAATTTCAAAAGATCCCGACCTATTAAAGTTTTGAATCGCTTCTGGTTTATGACAAAAATGTCCTCAGAGGACAAAATGACGGAGATACCCACAGGGTAGAAACGGGCGTAAAGGTCCGAATAATGAGTGTGTGAATGGGTAAGTGTGATTCTTTGAAGTAGGGTAACAAACCGAACTCGAGACTTTGTGTGATCGAAAGAACTACTTTAAAATACCCTTCCTTCATAAAATTTGCTCGTGGCTAAATAGTGGAACAAAATTTCTAATGCATAAAATTTCTTAAAACAGATTAAATCACGACGATAGAGATGAGTTCTAGGGGCGCGGTAGAGGTAGAATGACGACTTTCGGAACCGGTAGAGGGTCAGCTATGGGTCGAAAGTGAAGTGCCGCCAACAGTGGGGGCGCAGAGGAGCAAGATCGAGGGAAGAAGATGACGCAGTTGTCGCAAGCCATGCTACGAGTGCACGGCAAGTGGCAAGAGCTAGTAGGGGAAATGGAACTCGGAAGTCGGTGTCCGAGAGGCTCAGTCTAATGGGGTGAAGTTTTTAGGGAGTGTCCGGAGTGGCCCCGAATGTAGCGGAATATTGGCTAGAAGGAGTTGAAAGAATTATGGACGATTTGGACTGCACCAACGAAGAAAAGCTAAAAGGTCTTTGTTTCGCTTCTTGGGATGAAGCTTATCGTTGGTGGCTCATCACAAACAAGGTGTACCGCAGATCGATTGGATTGGGAGTACTTTAAGGAAAAGTTTGAAGGAAAGTACATTGGAGCAAGTTACTTGGACGCATAAAGGAAAGCGCTTAATCTAGTACAAGGGAATAAGTCGATAGCAGAGTATGAAGTCGAGTTTGGCGACTAAGTCAAGACGCCAAGGGAATCGTGGCTACCGATTATGAAAGGAGTGTTCGATTCAAGATGGCTGCGAGATGAGTTGCGGGAGTTGATCGCGCCACAAAGAGAAAGGGATTTTGCCATTCTGGTAGAGAAAGCTCGGATTGCCGAGGAGGTTAAAAAGACTATAAGAGAAAACCGAGAGAAGAATAGGAACGAGAATAAGAGAAATATTGGACCGTCAATGTCGTTGGGTAATGCCTAGAAAAGACCTAGGATCGAGAATCCTGTGCGTATACTTGCCCCAGTGGATCGAAATCGTTCTTGTGTTCAATGTGGAAGACCTCACACAGGAGAGTGTTGGGGAAATAGTAAAGAATTTTTTCGGTGCGGATCTAAGGCACATCTGGTTAAGAATTGTCCGCGAGCGACGAGGGATCGTGGTTCAAGTTATGGAAGGAATGGTTCTAGACAAAGTCAACCAAGGATGTGATATCATGTAAGCTCCTTTGCTTTGGTACATGCTTTAATTACTTTGTTTGCCTATGAGTGAGCCTTTACTGTGTTGCTAAGAGAGGTGTTTCGAATTTTGAGCATGAACTTAGAGATTGTGTAGATAGCCTTAGTAAGATCAGAGTGCGCAGCTAGGCTGTGTGGACGGTTGTTAGTAAAGTAATTTCGAGGACGAAATTATTTTTAAGGAGGGTAGAATTGTAACACCCTGGTTTAGGGGTTATGCGCTTGGAGCATAACTCGAGCAGTTGGTAGGCTTATGGTCATGTTGGATAGATTTTTAGGGGTTTGGAGAACCCTAGAAGGCAAAGAATGCTTTAGAAAATTTTTGGATTTTTTTAAGTAATAAAGGGGAGCTTGGCCTTGGGAGGCCTTAAAAGAATTAATTGGGCGTTTAAGGCACAAGAAAGGAATTGGCAATGTGGCTTGGGCGCTAAGTGCAAAGGAGTGCCAAGGGGAAGAGGTTCGAATAGCATGGGAAGCAGTTGGGCTTTTATTTTATTGCGTTAAAGGAAGGGACTAGGAAGTAGGGCTTAAAACAATTTTGTGGGCGTTAGTGGACAAGAAAGATGGGTGGTAAAGTGGTCGGGCGTTGTAAGGAGGGCTTGGGTTCGAGTCCAAGCAAAGAAAGAATGGTTGTTTTATTTTTGCGTCAAGGGACTGGGCTAAGTAGGGCTTAAAAATAAATGTCCAAGTTGATGGACATGAAAGTCCAATTGGCGGAGTGGCTAGCGTGCTGGCGCTTTAGGCGCTGGAGGAGTGATAAGGCGCGGGTTCGAGCGCTGAAATTTGCAGATTGGCGTTTTTATTTTGTTGGTGGTTATGGGCTTGAGTTAAGAAGGGTTTATAAATAAATGTTGGGGTTTCTAACATGAAATTCAAAGTGGCCGAGTGGCCTGGGCGTTGGGGGGCAAGGAGTGCGGCAGTTGGTCCCAGGTTCGAACCTGGTGTGTGGCATTTGGAGTTTTGTTTTTTTGTTATTTTTGGGCAGCAAATTTGGAGGTATTGGACGGTTTTGGGAGGCTTGAAAGATGGAGAAAGACTTGGTCTTTATTTTTTTTTAAATTTTGGCTAGTTAGGTTTGATTTTTTTCTTTTCAAAACATTTTGAATGGATGGAAGGGAGGTGTTTTAGGAGACTTTTGAGGGATTTTTGTGGGAGGTTGGAGCTAGGCCATGTAGTATAAATAGGGGGAGGGGAGGTGCTCATTTTCATTCACCATTCGCTCATCATTTCTTTGTAGCCGAAAGTTCATTCTCTCATCTCCCTCTTGTGCCGAATTTTATTTGTTCTTCTCTAGTTGTTGTGACCGAATTTGTAAGCAAGAGAGAACCTCTTCTTTCCCCATTTATTTTGCATAGGCCGAAACTTCTTTTGAGCGCCATTGCCGAAACCTCTTAACCGTTTCCCTTTTAGCCTAAGCCGAATATCCACAGCCTCTTTTCCTTTTCTCCTCTTTATGTTTTAGCCGAATCTCCTCTCACCCTTGTCGAAATATCCTCTTAGTAGCCTAGGGTGGTTGGCCGAATATCAGCAAGGGCGACCTCTCCTAGTTCTGCTCCATTCGGTTTTAGGGAAGCCGAAAGAAGGAAGCATTGAGGAAGTCTCTTGGATTCGATCATCTAAGGGGCATATCGACAAGAGCAAGGGAAGCCTTCGGGACCTCAGATTATTTCGGTAAGGATATTGGTAAGTGACTTAAAATTAGTTGATTATGACTTCGTTGATTAATCGTGTGGTTCTGATTAAGTGACTTTCGATGGACGTGGATGCGAGTACCAGTCAAGAAGGGAAAGGGAAGGTCCCTGTCCCAAAGTTTAAGAAGAGATCCGTTTCTGCTGTACGAGATTGGCCACCAGGGTGTGGGCCAGCAACAGAAAACGTTAAGCAAATAGCCGTAGTTTTGCTAAACGATAGCGTCGAGGATCGAGAGTCTAGTAATAAGGTGTGTAACTAACCCACTGTTTCCGGGTTTCATGTGTTATATGTTTTACTAACAATTGCGATGAATGAGTGTGCCATATATACCCTAAAAGGGTATGGCGATGCCTGTGTTAGTATCGGATCTATTGCGGTGTGATTATTTGTTTATGAGTATGTTTATGGACATTAATAAGCATGTGCATGCATGATCACGATTATATTTTATGCGGCATGTGCATGGGTGGGATATGAAAAGAAGGTACGGTGTACTTGAGTACGTGGTTGATGTCACTTTGTGCTACATCGTGGATTGGCGTTGATCGAGGTCGCGTTGTGGATCTGTGCGATTTGGTTCGGCGTGGTTACCTTGATTGATATGGGCTTTATGCCATATCGTGGCTTGATGGATTGCTCGTGTGTGCTCCATCGTGGTTTGATGTTAGCTATACGCTACATCGTGGATGGCATTGGTTGCCTTTTTGGAGGGAAAAGGAGAGGGTGACTCGATAGTCCCCTGGTGTGTGGTAGGCTGGATAAGGGGGTGTGTAGCGGATGGACCCTAGGTTGGGTTGGGAATCATGTTGCATTATTTTTGTAATAATATGGAAATGGGCCAAGCCCAATATGACATGTGGATAGGTATGTTTTGAGAACACACGTGGAAATGGGCCAAGCCAGATTGATATGTGGTTTATTGGGAAATGGGCCTAGCCCAGTATGAGATGTGATTTGAATGTGGGCCAAGCTCAGATTGTGGTAATTGTTAAAATGAATATATATTACTTGTTGCATTTGATAACTGGGATATTATGTGGCTAGCATGTGGGGTGGATTTCGGTGGTGGTTAACTTACACATCGAGTCCATATGACTCACCCAATTATTTTCAAATTTCGCAGGAGACATATTGATCGGACCGGGTTGGAGTGGATACAAGGTGGCCCATGCAGAAGGAGATTTTCATACAGAAGATGTTTTACTTTATTTAAGTATTTTATATTATCAGTATTTTGGAGTTTTATTTGATGTAATAAGGGCCTCTTTGATTTAAAGTACTCTATTTATTAAGGTCGAAGTTTACTCTACACTTAGTAATATTTTCGCATGAGATTCATATTATAGCAACTTACCATAACATTTTAATTCGGAAGTTTTTCAACAAGCTTATATTATTTATTAAATGTTAAATGGACATGATTTTCAGAGATAATAAAATTTTCAAGTTTAATTCTAAAGTCAAGGATTTCCAACCGTCTTTCCCAGTGACATAACCAGATTCGGTCGTAGTGAATGGGCCGGGTTTGGGGGTGTTACAAGGAATGTTTAAAAATTTCAAGAATATGAGAATGGTGTTATTTCAAGTTGGACTTATTAGTTAAGTGAATTTGGAAGGTTACGAGGTTTCTAGGAAGTTCGGGGTTTAATTGGGCCTTAGTAAAAATTTAGTATTTTAGAACTTTAAGGAGATATAGTAAGTGACCTCAAAGCTTATGGAAATAAATGAGTAAATTTCTAGCATAATTGAACAATTGGTAAGAAGGTTATGGCGCCACATGAAGTACCTTGAGGGAAGAGGTTCAAATCCCATTGTGTGCAAATTTTGACTATTATTTTTGCATTCTTTCCCTAAGTGTCGGCCAAGCTTGTAAATAAGGCAAGGTGGACTTTTTATTTTTGGCAAGATGGCTAAGGAAAATAGGAAAGGATGAAGGTGAGGAAAGAAATCAAGAGAAAGGGGAAAATAAGGGGAACATGTGGCCTTTTTCAAGGGAAATGTTATGGAAAGTATGGTTGGCAAATTCTTGACCATTATGGTCATGTATGTGGACGGTTTTGTGTGTTAGGGGGGGATAGCCTAATTTTCCTTGGTGTTTTGGTAAAGTTTTAGTGCTTGTTTTAGTCAAATTCCTTTAGCATCAAGTCTTCCATTTTCTCCAAACTACCATTCTCTTAGCCGAATTTTGTCTTTGGCAATTTGTAAAAGTTTTGGTATTGTTTTTGGCCAAAATTCCTATTTGCAACTTTTATGTCATTTTTTTCTTTTCTCTCCAAATTTCCTTCTCCTTCTTGCCGAATCTTCAAGCTTTGAGTGTACATCTTTCTCCTTTGTTTGGCCGAATCACTCACCTTTTTGTTTATCTCCCCTTAGATAGCTGAAACAATCTAGCACTCTTCTCTCCATCCATTCTTTTCTTTTGAGCTTTTCATCAACATTTTCTCTATTCTTAATTCAACATTACATTGTGATCAAATCATCCTCTTTTCCTAGTGATTTAAGTGAGTGGCGCTACAAGGAAATTAACAATCTGTAAGTAGTAGTTCTCTCTTTGTCGATAACTTGTTTCATCTGAGTTTTTCCTTAATAATCAAGTGTTCTTCTTTCTCTCTCGTTGGGTCTGAGTTACATTCTTTTCTGTGATATGGCCATCGTTGGATTTAGGGCTTTCAACAAGGTGAAGGAGCACAAGTGATTTGTATTAACCAAATCGTTATCGTCAACTTGCCAAGCAAGTGGGGTAAGAACGTTGTTATAAGATTTGTTTTGATCAAAGGTGGGATAATTGCTAACGACTCTTTCACTCACCAAATATTTTTAGGATGGGATTTTAGTAGCCAAAGGGTAGGATCGATTTTTGGTGCACTGAGGGAGATCACAATCGTGGTGTTGAAACGGTAGAAAGCACAACTCGTAATCAAGGTGTATAATCCCGTACCCTTCCGAATACATGTTTGAAAAGGTGTGTAATCTCATACATCTCTGGATGTTTGTATGAAATGTTCTATGATTCGGTCGAAATACCGAAGAAAACCAGAAACCGGCATCCGTGACCACTCGGGAGTGCGTATGTTCGTTGTAGTAACCATATTTTTGCAATGAAACAGTTTGGCCAGCAGCAGTGATGTGATTTTGGAAAAATCACGAAAAATAGGATAAATGGAATTAGAAAGCAAATAAGATATCAAATTAAATCTTACTGTGTCTATTTTTATATGAAATAAATAGAGGAGGAATATGAATTTTATATTCTGAGATATCTTAATTTTAGTGGGACTAGTTCTGATCGACTTCGCGGTTCTCTGTTCTGTCTTGAAAAAATCGTATAAAATTGTACAAAGTGATTTATGAGTTATATTTTATATGTATAGATTCCTTAGTGAGCTTATTTTCAATAGAAACAAGTGGTAGCAATATATAAAAACCGTACAGTGAGATATTTGAAATAAAGATAAGATAGGTCAGAATCATTAGTCAGTGAAACAAGGGAAAATTTAAGAAATAAACTGTACTAATTGGTTAATCCAAATATTCGGGAAAATTTTTAGAAAGAAAATATATGAGTCTAGTTTCAAGGAAAATTTACGGATTCATATTTCAAGATTCCTAACTCGAGTTATAGTCAATTTAGTCAGTACGACGCAGATGGACAGTTTTGATTTTTGTGCCCCACATTAGTAGTTAAGTCTAGGTTGCAGAATTACCAAAATACCCTTGGAAGGTAAATTACCGAAATACCCCTGGGTTGCGAGATTACCAAATTACCCTTAGTGGGTAAAATTACCGAATTACAAAAATGCCCCTATTGGCCGAATTACGAAAATGCCCCTAAAGGGCCGATTTGTTATACTGCCATAACGGGCCGATTTGTTATATTGCCTTAATGGGCCGAATTGTTATATTGCCTTAATGGGCTGATTTGTTACATTGCCTTAACGGGCCGATTTGATATATTGCCTTAACGGGCTGATTTGATATATAGCCATAATGGGCCGATTTGATATATTGCTTAATGGGCCGATCTGATATATTGCTAAAATGGGCCGATCTGATATATGGCTTAATGGGCGATTTGATATAATGCCATAATGGGCCGATTTTGTAAAGTGTTAATGGGTCAAATTGTTTGTAATAAATCTCTGAGTTATTAATTATCGTGGTTATATTGTAAATATTATGATTTACGATGTATGTTGCATTTACATAAGTTGCATGGGATTGGGATATTGATGATCGGGGAAGTGAAATTTGGTGGCTCTGCCACATATTCTGGTGACTCTGTCACATTTTGTCTGGTGGCTAAGCCACGTATATTCTGTTATTCTGGTGGCTTGTCCACAATTCGAATTTGAGATAAATGGCTAAATGCCTACGATTGGTGTGTTGGCGGGGTGGGTTGACAAAAGATCCCCACAGGTGTGATGGATGGTACGGGTGGTGTGTAGCGGATGGATTATTAGGATTGGTTTGGGAATTGCATTTCATTTACATGATATCATTGATACATTATTTTGTAAAAAGGGGCTTAGGCCCAAAATATTGCTAAATGTGTTTCAGGCCCAGTGGACTACGGTAAGGGGATTATACACTGAGTTCTTGTAACTCACCCCCCTTTTTCTTAACCCTTGTAGGTAATGCTCAGTGATGTGGACTTGGGCCATGGATGACTCGGTGGAAGCCATACTTCAGAAATGGTGTTTTATTTTGAACTTTAAATTTCTATTTCCGTTCACTTTACTATTTTGGGTTTGTTTTATGTTGTAATAAGGCCTCTGGAGTATTTTATTATTTGCTTTATGGTTGTTATACTTATTATTTTGCTTAAATTGTTTAAAACGAGAATTTTCTAAAACTTAAATAAAGGTTTTCCAAAATTGATTAACATATGGATTTCATAACAAACTTTTACAAATATTTTTAACATTGGAAATTTTCTCTCAAATTATCAACGATATTTTCAAAAGTCACGGTTTTAAAGTTCACTACCTTGATTGTTGACTCATCAATCAATCTTTCAAAAATACTTGCATTTTATCTACGTTTCCGCAACGTTTTCAAAAATGCTTCTGCAACTCTATTTCTAAACGTCACATTTTCGTAAATTATTTATTTCAAATATGCTTCCGCAACCGAAAACGTTTTTAAAGATAATTACGTTTTCAATTAGACATGAATTGCTTAAGTGTTTTGGGTTTTTAATAAAGAGGTTGTATTTCTCAAGCAAGTTTTTACTTCCATGTGACACACCAGATTCGGGCCTAACTTCTAGGCCGGGTTCGGGGTGTTACATGCCATTTCATCTTCAACATTTTTACTACTCAAATCATAACCATAAACATACCAAAATAATATGTCATTACCAACAATTTCACCTATCTTCCCTATGCAATTTTCTCATCATTTTATCAACTAATTCATGCCACAAAATATACCAATTCATCATCCCTATGTCATACCAAATAAACCATGATATATCATTGGTAATTAATCAAAACAATTAACCACTTAGATATCACAACAATCATACCAAACATGCCAAAACACAAGGCCATATATACATCACATATCACTTACCAAGTTCATAAATTAAGCCAACTTAGATGGCCAAATACACACCAACATGTACATAATTTATGAGCCAAATCTCATGTTTAATATCATAACTCAAAACATAACATCTTAATACTAGCCTATACATGCCATATACCATATTTACATAGCATCAAAAGTACCAACAAGTTGTTCGATAGTGTGACGATGTTCCTGATGATCCCCGTGTCCAAGCTAGCTTCAATTATCTATAAAATAGGGAAAGAACACACAAAGTAAGCTTTAAAAGCTTCGTAAGCCATATACAAATAAAATTACCACATGAATCAATATCATTTTCATTAATAGACAAATCAGGAATAATCATATAAAATCTCACAAACCTTTCCCATTAAACACATATTCAAAATCATAAGTGAATTCATCAAAAACTTCCCTTTTCAATACTTGTATGAATCTCGTACGTACCTGAGTCACTTAACTCATTCATACATTATTTCTCAACTTCACTTTGCCTGTTGAACCATTCGGAATCGTTAAGGATACTCAGAAATCACATATAACTGGTACAATGCCATATCTCGGATATGGTCTTACATGTTAACACATATCGATGCCACTGTCCCAGTCAGGGTCTTATACGAAATCATATAACGATGCCAATGTCCCAGACATGTTCTTACACGTATTCACATCTCGGTAATCCTAATGTCATGACATTTGTATCCTATACTATTCCTAAGGTTCGTACGGGACTTTCGGATATTGTAACCCTGTCGATTCTTGCTCATATTTGATCATTCCACATTCATAACAGTTCAATGACAATTAGGCATATTTAATTCAATTTAAAGACATTTATTTGCATATGAACTTACCTTGTTTTCGGGATAAACGGAATGGATCGACTATTCGATAACCTTTGATTTTCCCCGATTTAAATCCGATTTATTTTGTTCTTGATCTATATACATTCAAAATTAACTCATTTATTCAACAAATCATTCAATTCAGTCCACAAACACATATTTGGGCATTTTTACACTTTAGCCCCTAAAGTTCCACATTTATTCCATTTAGTCCCTATTTCATAAATACACAAAATTCATGCAATTTAAAACCTTCCTAAGCTAGCCGAATTTTCCTAGTGCACATATCAGCCCATATTTATCATTTATTCACACATTTAACCACACATTTTCACATTTTCATAAATAAATCCCTATTTGACATTTTTGTCAAAAAACGCTTTACAAAACTTGTGTAACTATCAACAAATATACATTTTTCATCATGAAACATTCAAAAGCTTAACTATATATCAATGGCACTTCACAAAATCATCAACAAACTCAAAAATTAGGGAACGGGCTAGCTAGTACTCGATGCAACGATCTCAAAAACGTAAAAATAATAAAAAACTGAGCTCAAAACATACCACAATCAAGAATACAAAGGGCCTAACCCTAAAATGCTTCAAATGGTCTTTCTTATTTTGATTTTAGGTGAGAAAGATGAATATTATGACTAATTGTTATGTTTTGTTTTATTAATAACACATTAATACATAATTTACCATTTTACCCTTGGTTATTAAACTATTTAATCATCAAATATAAGGCCATTAAAGTCCATTAACCTTATCAATGGCATAATAACATCATAAGGACCTTTGGTTTAATAAACCATACCAAATAGACACTCTTAACTTATAGCATGCTACTTTTGCATTTTACACGATTTAGTCCTTTTATCAAATTAAGCGTTCAAAAGTTAAAATTATTTCTCGAAACTTTCACACATATATAATCACACGCTATAAACACCAAAAATAATATTATAATAATTTTCTGACCTCAGATTTGTGGTTCCAAAACCACTGTTTCGATTTAGCTAAAATCGGAGTGTTACAACTCTCCCCCCTTAGGGATTTTTGTCCCTGAAAATCTTACCAGTGAATAGGTTCAGATATTGATTTCTCATAGCATCCTCGGGTTCCCACGTAGCTTCTTCAACCCCGTGTCGATGCCATAATACTTTCACTAATGCAATTTTCTTATTTCTCAATTCTTTGATCTCATGAGCTAAAATTCGAATTAGTTCTTCAGCATATGACATATCAGACATAATTTCAACCACGATCAGGGAAATGACGTGTGAAGGGTCGGATCGGTATCGCCGAAGCATCGACATATGAAACACATTATGTATTTTCTCTAACTCAGACGGTAGAGATAGTCGATAAGCAACTGGTCCGACTCGCTCGATAATCTCATACGGCCCGATGAATCGCGGACTCAATTTTCCTTTTTGACCAAACCGCAATATCTTTTTCCATGGCGACACTTCCAAAAATACTTTATCCCCAATTTGATACTCAATATCTTTCCGTTTCAAATCTGCGTAAGATTTCTGTCGATCCAATGCTACTTTCAAACTATCACGAATTACTTTCACTTTTTCTTCAGTCTCTCTAATCAAATCAATTCCATGAATCTTAATTTCACTGAGCTCACTCCAATACAACGGTGTTCGACATTTACGTCTGTATAGAGCCACGTACAGTGCCATTTCAATACTCGATTAAAAGCTATTATTATAAGCAAATTCAATCAACGGCAAATATTTTTCCCACGTACCTTTGAACTCAAGAATGCAACAACGTAACATATCCTCGAGTATCTGAATAACTCGCTCGGATTGACCATCTGTCTGTGAGTGAAACGAGGTACTGAAATGTAGCTTTTTACCCAATGCGTCTTTCAGTCTCTTCCAAAACCGCAATGTGAACCTCGGATCTCTATCGGAAACAATGTAAATAGGTACCCCATGCAATCTTACAACCTCGGAGATATATAACTCAGCTAACTTATCAAGCGAGAAATCCATACGTACAGGAATGAAATGAGCTGATTTCGTCAATCGATCAACAACAACCCAGATTGCATCTTTCTTTCTCGGAGATAGGGGTAAACCTGATACAAAATACATAGTCACTCTATCCCATTTCCATTCGGGAATCATGATTTGCTGCAATAAACCTGACGGTACTTGATGCTCAGCTTTGACTTGCTGACAGATTAAACATTTTGAAACAAACTCGGAGATATCTCTTTTCATTCCGTGCCACCAATACAGCTGTTTCAAGTCATTATACATTTCGTGCTTCCCGGATGAACAGATAAACGACTACTATGTGCTTCATTCAAAATCATCTGAATCAACTCTGAATTTCTCGGAACACATATTCGGCCTCTGAACCTTAAACAATCATCGAAATCAACTTGAAACTCTAAATCAGGGTTCGAATCACATTGAGCTCATTTTGCTAACATTTCATTATCGACTTTTTGAGCTTCGCAAATATGCTGTAAAAATAATGGTCTCACTTTCATCTCGGCCACAATCGAACCATCATTACAAAAAGCTATTTGAGTGTTCATCGCACGAAGAGCGAATAGGGATTTTCGGCTCAAAGCATCAGCAACGACATTAGCTTTTCCCAGATGATAATCGATCACTAACTCGTAATCTTTTAGTAATTCAAGCCACCTCCGTTGTCGTAAATTCAGATCTTTCTAAGTCATCAAATATTTCAAACTCTTGTGATCGATATAGATGTGGCATTTCTCACCAAACAAATAGTGACGCCAAATTTTCAACTCGAACACAATAGCTGCTAACTCCAAATTGTGCATCAGGTAATTCTTTTCATGTGGTTTCAACTAGCTCGAGGCATAAGCTATAACTTTGCCTTCCTGCATCAAAACACAACCCAGACCATTCAACGATGCATCACTGAACACTACGAACTCTTTACCCGACGCAGGCTAAACTAACCCTGGAGCCTTTGTCAATAAAGCTTTCAACTGATCAAAACTTTTCTGACATTTATCTGACCACTCGAACTTAACATCTTTTTGAAGCAATTTCTTCATCGGAGTCGTATGGAAAAGCCTTTCACAAATCGTCTATAATAGTCGGCGAGTTCCAGGAAGCTACGGACTTCAGATACATTTCTCGAAAGCTTCCATCCATTATTGCAGAAATCTTGCTCGGATAAACTCGAATACCTGATGTTGACACAATATGCCCAGAAAACTAACCTCGCACAACCAGAATTCACATTTGCTGAATTTTGCAAATAATTGCTTATCTCATAGAGTCTGTAGTACAATTCTCAGATGCTGGGCTTGTTCGGATTCATCATGTGAGTAAATCAAAATGTCATCAATGAAAACAATGACAAATCGATCTAGGTACAGTCTAAAAATCCGATTCATTAAGTCCATAAAGACAGCAGGTACATTTATTAGTGTGAAAGGCATAACTAAAAATTCATAGTGACCATACCTTGTTCTAAATGCAGTCTTTGGCACATCCGAGTCTTTTACTCGCAACTGGTAATAGCCCGATGTCAAATCTATTTTCGAAAACACTATAGCCCCTTTCAATTTTTCAAAAAAATCATCTATTCTGGGCAGAGGATACTTATTCTTGATCATCACTTTGTTGAGCTGTCGATAGTCTATACACATTCTCATCGTGCCATCTTTCTTTTTCACAAATAATACTGGTGGACCCCAGGGAGAGAAACTCGGTCTAGCAAAACCTTTATCTGTCAACTCTTGCAACTGAGCTTTCAATTCTTTTAATTTTGTTGGGGCCATTCTATACGGAGCTATCGATATCGGCGTAGTTCCCGGCACTAACTCAATGCCAAACTCAACCTCTCGGATCGGTGGTAAACCCGGTGACTCTTCAGGAAACACATCCGGATACTCAAACACAACTGGCACTGATTTGATCTTCTTTTCAGTCACCTTCGTATCAAGCACATAAGAAAAATAAGCTTCGCAACCCTTTCTCACATATTTCTAAGCTAACATCGATGAAATCATTGCTGGTAAACCATTCAAATCATCTGACTCAATAAGGATAATCTCATTATTCTGACATCTCAGATCAATCGCCTTTCGTTTACAGTTTACTATAGAATCATGTAACGTTAGCCAATCCATACCCAGAATTATATCAAATTCATCAAATGGCAATAATATCAGATCAGCTGGAAAACAAAAATCCTGAATCATCAATGGACAGTTCTTGCACACTTTATCAACCAAAACACACTTGCTTCAAGGGTTCGATACTCTAATCACAAATTTAGTAAACTCTACAGGAAAAGTCTTACTAGATACTAAATTCACACATATATACGAATGAGTTGATCCTGGATCTATCAATGTAATCACATTAGTATCATAGAGAGTAAAAGTACTGGTGATAACATCTGGAGAGGACGTTTCTTTGCAAGCACGAATAGCGTAGGCTCGTGCAGGTGCTCTAGCCTCTGACCTCATAGAAGAATCTTTAGTCCCTCTCTGGCTACCTATAACACCCCAAACCCGGCCTAGACGTTATGGCCGTATCTGGTAATGTCACACGACAGTGTTTCTGAAACCTCGTTGTTACGATGAAAACATTCCATGTTATTATCTTTAGTAGACCTTTGTTAGAACTTAGGAAGTCGTCTTTATTCATTTAAAACATTTGTTTTGAAACATCCCTCGTTACGGAAGCTTTAATAAATCAATCTAGGTGATCATACGTTTAGAAAATACTTTTATTTTTTTTTTGAAAACCGAATTTCCTATGACCAGCAGGTATAAATCCATAAAGTAAAATAAATGAATAAAACCCAAATTTAGAACCAAAGTCCCAGAGGGTCCTTAAATTACAACCCAAATAATCAATAATAAATAAATCATAACTCGTAAATTTAAAACCATGAAGTCCAAAAATTACTATGGTCACCGCTGAGTCCTTCGTTGTAACGATCCGTCTAAGTCTGGGGATTACATGTGCACATTAAACAAAAAGGGTGAGTTTACGTAAACTCAGTGTGTAATCCCGCAGAAACAAACAAACAATCAGTATTCACAGTGCACAGTTGAACAGTCTTGGGCCTAAGCCCATTTCAGTATTAGTGACAGTTTGGGCCTTAGCCCATCTCAGTACATTGTCAAAAATGCAGTAGGGCCTTAGCCCACCCAAGATGTCGAGTGCACAGTTATTATAGAGCAAAATCCTACCCAACTAGCCTCTACACACCATCTCTGTCCAACCCTACACTCTATGTGGGGATATAATCAACCCACCCATCCCTACACTCCAAGTAGTACCGAATGCGACACAAAATAGTAGTTTGCAGCTGAGCTGCAAGTAAATTAGGCTTAAAGCCTTTCAGTACACTTCCTCCGAATAACAACCCACAACCCAATGCAATGCAAAATACAATGGATGATATGTTATTATGTAATTTTAGTACATATATTCAGTTCAGATATTAACATGCTCAGTACAGATATCATTCAGTTAATTTCACACATTTAGGGGTCTAAGTAGCACTTACCGACCCTACAGTAGGTTCACAGTCGACTTGGGTGACCCGTGCAACCTTAAAAATATTTCGGTAAAAATGGGCCAACATGCCCATGTGATCTGCCCGTGTGGGCCCACACACCCATGTGGCCCACTCGGCCCAAATTGTCCTTGGCCATGTGATCCATTTTTAAAGTAACCATGCTAGCTCAATACTTATATATGTTTTCACTATTTACTTATATGTTCATTCAATGTTGTCTACTTGAGTCATTATCACTAAATTAATTATATATTGAGCTACAGAATTCCAAATTAAGATCCGCTTGATGTTTTTGAAACTAGACCCAAATACCTTTCTACCATAAAATTTTTTCATAATTTATAGTTTATCAAATAAGTACAGTAAAATCTTTAAAGTTATCCCTTTTCTGCTATTTGACAGCTTCATCCTTTCATTACTAAAAATTATTTATCTCTTAGTACGGAATTTAGATGATGTTTTTGTTTATTTCTCTTGAAAAGAGACTCATTAAGGATTTAAACATATAAATTTAATCCCTAATTATATTTTTACAATTTTCTGATGATTTTCCTAACTCAGAACAAGGGAACCCGAAATCATTCTGACCTTGTCTCACAAAATTTATTATATCTCATGATTTGCAATTCCATTGCTTACACTGTTTCTTCCATGAAAAACTAGACTCAATAAAATTTAATTTCTTATTTTATTCAACCTCTAACTCAATTGCCACTATTTTTGATGATTTTTCAAAGTTAGACTACTACTGCTGTCCAAAATTATTTTAGTGCAAAATGTTGATTTCCAAGTTTATAACACCCTTATTTCCTTTCTCTACAATTTTTCGCATCATTTTCTCTTATTTCTCGACAGAACCAATTTTGGCTTTTTGCCGAATGTCGTTTTCTGCGTTTCGGGTACACACCTAGTATTGATTCGTTGTGCAAAGTAACCCGAGCCTTCAAAAACCTATATTTGACCAATATATCCCTTAATTAATAACTTGATTCGTCAATCAAACCAAATATCCCCAACATAAAACTCGAGAAACTAAACCAACAACGATTAAAAAACTTACCGTGACGAATCTGATAACCAGTCATCTCCACACACTGGAATATCCTTTTAAAACCTTTAAACAGCAACTAAACGAGAGTAAAACGAACCCTTTGTTAATTGCCTACTCGAAATACAATAACTAAGGGGAAAAAGTTCCACTTACCGAAACAGATAAAGTCAAAAGTTGCACCCAAAGAGATGACTCGTAAAAAATACAAAAACAAAAAGAGAGGGGAAAGAGAAGAAACAAGATTCGGCCAAAAGGGAACAAAAACCAAAAGTGAACAAGAAGGGAGAAGAAACGGTAGAGAAACAAAAGTCTAACGTCAGAAAATTTGTTGGGAAAAAAGGAAAATAGAAAACTGATAAGAAGAAAATCTTATTTTGATAACTTCTCCCCAATTATCTCCTAAAAACACTCCCTATTAATCGACTAAAACACAACTACTCAGCAGTCCAGTTTAATTTGAACTCCACCACGCCATACGCCTCAAACAAAAATTAGTTCCCCTACTTGCGCAGAGACTCGAACACAGGACCTCCTATACACTAACACTCTGCTTAACCACCAGACCAGCAGGCCCATTCTGATATATTTTTACCAACAATGAAATAAAAGCCCACTGAACAAGAGTAAGGCCTAATTGATTCAAAATACAAAATTTTCCCAAGCGAAGGCTTGAACTTGGGACCTCCCAAACACTCCCAGAACACATAACAACTAAAGCTGACGGATATTTGTAACACCCCTAACCCGTATCCATCGCCAAACTAAGGTTAAGAGGCCTTACCGGACATATCAGATCAAAACATAATCATTTCATTAACATCAAACATTCACAAACATTCCCTAACAAAAAATTACACATAGAGTCCCTTTAGAAGGTCTACGAGATCTTAAACATGCATTGGGAAGGAGTCGGGACTAAACCTAGCACATACAAAATTTTCAGAATATTAAACATTTTTCAAAGTTACAGAGGTCACACGCCCGTGTGGGCAGGCCGTGTGCCTCACGCGGCATTAGACACACCCGTGTGTCTAGGCTTGGCAAAACAGGGCATACATACTGACTTGTCCACATGGCCACAAGACACACCCGTGTGCCAGGCCATGTGAAATTCTGGAGGTTACTAACTTGCTCACCCGGCTAGTCACACGCCGGTCAACCTTGAGAGACACGGTCGAGACACACGCCCGTGTGCTCAACCGTGTGGGCAAATATAGGCCATTTGCAAGGCTAATTTGCCACCCAAAATTTGGGTCAAACCTACAAACATCAAACAAACCTCAATTTATGTCCCAAAGGCAACCACAAACATACCAAATCTTACACAATTTGACTCTTAACAACATCATTCATTTCTATATACAAATCCTATTCACACATACCAATTCAAATCATCGATATCACATCAAACATGCGATTCATATATAATTTTAGTCCATATCATTTCATAGCATTTCTCATCATATCAATTTCTAAACCAACCATAAACTTACCGAAATTGACCATTTCATTTGGCTAACCATGAGCACACCAAACCATACCAAATTATGCATCATATAGCATGGACTAAACTCATCCATAAACACATTCATTAACAAGCCATATCAGATGGCTATATTTACATATTTCAAAACATAGTCAAAGTTCTCTAGCCTATACATGCCATACTTTAATATGTACATTTTCAAAACGTACCAAAATATAGTTCACTAGTGTGGTGATGATCCTCAATGATCCCCGAGCTTTCCGTAGCTTTGATAATCTATAAAATAATGAACAAACACACACATAAAGTAAGCTTTCATAGCTTAGTAAGTCATAAGCAAATAATAATCTAATAAACATTAAATCAACTAGCCAAATCAAACAAACATTAACCAATTGTACATTTATTATACTTGCAAACTCAAACTTTATAACATATACAATAGTATTATAACATCAATGGCCGAATGCACATATACTCAAAAGTACATATAAAATTTCTCTTTTACCATGTCTAATTCATATATTCATCCCAAACATATAATTACCTTACTTTCATATTCATATAACATAGCACGTACCTGAACCTTTTAGTTCATTTTCACATTCGATCTTAACTCGATAATGCCCATTGAACCATTCAAAATTAATAAGGATACTCGGATAGTCGAAGATCTCGTACAATGCCAATGTCCCAGACGTGGTCTTACATGTAATCACATATCGATACCACTGTCCCAGACAGGGTCTTACACGAATCCAATACGATGCCAATGTCCCATACATGGTCTTACACGTAAACACAAGTCGATGCTAACGTCCCAGACATGGTCTTACACGTAAACACAATGTCCCAGACAGGGTCTTACACGAATCCAATACGATGCCAATGTCCCAGACATGGTCTTACACGTAAACACAAGTCGATGCTAACGTCCCACACGTGGTCTTACACGAAAACACATATCGGAATCCTATGTCATGACATATGTATCCTAACTATTCCTAAGGTTCGTACGGGGCTTTCGGACGTCGTAACTCGATCGATTCAAGCTAGTAAATATTTCTCCCATGCTTAATTCAATTCGGCATATACATATATACAACTAATAATTCAATTTGGCACTATTAAAACAAACACAATCGAATTTAACAACGTTTATTTACTTACGAACTTACCTCGGCAAAGACAAACGAACCGGAACAACCATTCGACAACTTTAGATTTCCCCGATCCAATTCGGATTTCTTCTTTTCTTGATCTAAATTAGTACAAATTTAACTTATTTAATCACATATTCAATCAAATTCATCCAAAAACACATAAATGGGCTAATTATACTTTTGCCCCTGACATTTCACATTTTTTAGAAATTAGTCCTTATTTCACAAAACAAAAAAATTCACAAAATTTCTTTATACAAGTGCCTAGCCAAATTTTCCTCTAGTTCATATAAGCCCACATATTTCATTTATTTCACATTTTAGTCCCTCAAAATAACATTTCACATTTAGTCCAATTTACTCAATTCCATCAAGAATCCAAAGACAAAACATATTAATCTATCACATATCATTTATTTTTCATCATCAAACAACAAAAACCACAAGCTATCATCAATGGCAATTCATGAATACATCATCAAATTCAAAAATTCAAGTATGGGCTAGCTAGTATTTGAAACAACGATCTCAAAAACGTAAAAATCATCAAAAATCGAGCTCAAAATACATACCTATTGAATCATGCAAGTGTCAAACTTAATGAAGCTTTAAAATGGTGTTTTATTTCCTTTGAATTTTTTGGCATTAGCAAAAAGATGAACTAAAAATTATGTTTTGATTTATTAAACTAACCATTATTAATTTAATACCTTTATAACCTTAATAATAACATTAAAATCCCACTAAAATATGTCCATCTTTGTCCATGCATTAATCCAAGGGTCCATTTACCACATAAGGACCTCACACTTAATAAGACACATCAATTTGGCACCTAATCAAATAGAAGGCTACTTTTGCATTTTCTGCGATTAGGTCTTTTTTCATAAATCGGCACACAAACAATAAAATTTTCATACGAAATTTTCACACATATCAATTCATATACTATAAATATGAAAAATAATATTAAAATATTTTTTTGACTCAGATTTGTGGTCTCAAAACCACTATTCCGACAAGGGTCTAAACCGGACTGTTACAATATTTGTGTCATATTTTCACAATAACAAAATTAGAAGTTTTGGGGTGTTACACTACCACTCACATTTCCCGTGTTTCTGGGTGGTCTACCTCTAACTGTAGTATTACTCGGTCTTGTGTTTTCTACTGTATCTTGCTCAGCCAACTCAAGACAGTTATGAATGAAATGATCTAATGATCCACATTTAAAATAGGCCCGATCATTCAATCTACAATCATCGATATGTCATTTTCCACAATGTTTACACTCGGGTTGGTTTTGTCTGACATTGCCAACACTAACAATAGATGTAGCTTGAGCTTTAGAACTCACAGGTTGCTTTTCATGATCCCTGTTTGAATATCTCATCGATGCATTGGAATGATCGAATGAGTCATGGAATTTATTTGATACAAACTAATAAGATTTACTCGTCGATCTCTTTCTGGAGTCTCTAGCTTCAAAATCAGCTTTTCTCTTTTCCTTTCCGAGTTCTTCAGCTTTACATGCCCGTTCGACGAGTATCACAAACTCTTTGATTTCTAGAATCCCAACTAATAGTTTGATGTCTTCATTTAAACAATCCTCAAATCTCTTGCACATAATAGCTTCAGTTGAAACACATTCCCGAGCGTATCTGCTCAATCTCACAAATTCTAGCTCGTATTCGGTAACAGACATACGGCCCTGTTTTAGCTCGAGAAACTCTTTGCATTTCTGATCAATGAATCTCTAGCTAATATATTTCTTCCGAAATTCGGTTTGGAAAAACTCCCAAGTAACCCGTTCTTTTGGAACCACCGATACTAATGTATTCCACCAGTGATACGCAGTGTCTATTAACAAAGATACGACACATTTGAGACATTCATTAGGAGTACAAGATAACTATCGAATACTCAGATTGTATTATTGAGCCAGAAGTCAGCTCGTTCAGCATCATCATCAACATTAGCCCGAAACTCTTAAGCCTCATATTTACAAATCTTAGCAACAGGTGGCTTACTCAATCGAATCGGATCTATCACTTGTGGCACAACTGGGACTTGTTGAGGAATAGGCGGGGGTGGAGGTTGTTGAGCAGCTGGATTCATTTGAACAAACTCCGTAAACCACTCACTCATCATTTGGAAGAAGGCTTGTTTAGCCTCTCCCTCGTGGCTACTAGTTACAAGTCTAGAGTCAGATTGCGCTGCCCTCTAAGTAGGAGCGTGCGCGTTACTCTCTACATCGTCAGCTACAGCTCTTTTGGGATCCATTACTATATGAAAACACAATTTAAGCAGTCAGGAATCATCACAATATCACAGAGTATATATGGAATGTATAGCTAGACTCTTACACACGCTACGTTAGTCCTAGAATCGACTAAACCGTAGCTCTGATACCAATAAATGTAACACCCTTAACCCGTATCCGTTGCCAGAATAGGGTTACGAGGCATTACCGATCAAATCAAAACATACAACATACATTTATACAGCCATTCTCAAACACCAATCAATCATAATCACATTGTCCCTTATAAGGACCTACGAGGCCTTAAACATGCTTTAGAAGTGGTTCGAGACTAAACCGATAACTTACAAAAATTCTCAAAAACATAGGAATTTTTCAAACATACAAGGGTCACACGCCCGTGTGAACATGCCGTGTGCCTCACACGACTCCAGACACGCCCGTGTCCTAGGCTGTGTGAAAACAGGGCATACATACTGACTTGGGTCACACGGCTGACCACACACCCGTGTGTCTAGCCCGTGTGCCCTTTGAAATGGCCACACATGCCCGTGTGCCAGGCCGTGTGTTAGGTCGTGCCAATCTTGTAGGGTATACTAACTTATGCAACACGGCCAAGTCACACGCCCGTGTGCTAGGCCGTGTGCCATTTAGGGGGGTATACTGACTTGTGCCACACGGCCGGTCACACGTCCGTGTGTGAGGCCGTGTGGAGCATACTGACTTCAATTTAATTTCAACACCATGGGACACACGACCATGTATCATGATCGTGTGTCGCACACGGCTGAGACACACGCCCGCATCTCTGCCCGTGTGGACAAAAATAGGCCAATTGCAAGGCCAATTTGCCACCCTTTCTCATGCTCACCTAAACAACCAAAATAATACCATTTCAACACATTTATAGGTAACCAAAACATGTCAATTCATATACAAATCATGCCATTTCATCTTCAACCATTTTACAACTCAAATCATAACCATAAACATACCAAAATAATATGTCATTACCAAGAATTTCACCTATCTTCCCTATGCATTTTTGATAAACCGTAAAAGTAACATATTTTAGGCCCATATTTAGCATACTTTCGAATGATTTATCCCTTGATTTATGTAAAAAGGTACTCTTAATCCTTTCTTTTCATGTCTTATACTCAGAAAAGCACCCAAGAATAAAAAGAATGAGAAACGGGCTCAAAATGGACCAAAATGGGCCAAAGAAGAAAACGGCACGAGCTGGACTAAAGCCCACACGGCCGTGCCTCCTCAATATACTAGAACATGGCTTGGACCATGATTTACACTACCGTGCCTCATTAACGGAGTCCAACACGGCCTGACCATGATTCACACGGGCGTGTGCCATGAACGTGCCCCTGCCGTGGAGTAGAGTAATTTCACTCTGAAAAGGATACTTAGAGGCAAAGAAACACATTCCAAAAGCCTATAAATACACCTTAAGTATGACCTAAAAGGGGGAGTCGACGGGCGGTCAGCTAGGCCAAGAAGCCGAGCCGAAAATGTCAGATTTGTGGGAAATTCTCAAGGGATAGCCAGTTGATCCATCTCAAGAAGCCAAAATTCTACTCAAGACGGAGGATCTCCTCTTCAATTCCTTCAGGGGGTTTTAGGGATTTCTTATGTTTTGTTTTATCTTTTCTTCTAAGATGTTTTTCTTTATTATTATGAACTAAACCCTTCAGATACCTGAAGGGGGATGAAACCTAGATGAATCTTGTTATTGTTTTCTGAACTATATGATAAATACTTGATTTGTTCTTAATTATGTGTGCTTAATTCTTGTGTTGATATTTCACGGATATTAATTCAAGTATGATGTGCTTAGGTGGTGGAGCAAAAGTCCCTGCTTAATAGTAGATCTAGCATAATTAAGCGGAGTTGATCGCGCCTAGAGATAGGGTGACAAGATATTAGGGTGAAACCTAATATGAGATGTCTATAGATCGATTTACTGCTATTCTAGGGGGTTATTAGTGGGAAAGAGATTTCAATTAATTAACCTAGGGTTAGACGTTATTCGCCTCGAGAGAGGGTTTAATATATGTTAGGTAGTCCTACGGATCAAGTCAAGTGAATAAATAAATGCAGTTCGGTGTTAGATAACAAGTGGAGTCTAGGTGGATTCTTCCTAAGGGTATCGTCTTAATCAACTGAGTTTTTCCTAAGTATTCCCCAATTCATTCTTTTTGTCTTTGTGTATTTAGCTTAGTAATTAGTTAATTTAGATTAATAAACAACTTCACTTATTTTAGGCTAAATAATAGAAAGAAAGTTAGTGTTAGTACTTTTAGTTCCTTTGGGTTCGACAATTTGGTCTTGCCTAAGCTATACTACTGTTCGATAGGTGCACTTGCCTCAATCGTTGTAATAGTTAGTTTCCAGGTTCGATCATTCTCTTTATAAATTTTAAAACTCTGACTTCACAACGATCAAGTTTTTGGCGCCGTTGTCGGGGAACTAAAATATTAAGAAAGCTCTATTTTTATTACTTTAGCCATTATTATTATTTTTATTATTTTTTTATTTTTTTATTATTTTTATTATTATTTTTATTATTATTTTTTTTACTTTGCTAAATTTTCTTTTATTTGCTTTTGTCAGGAAGATTTTAGTTTATAGAGAAAATGTCATTGAATAACTATCAGTGGCAAGTTACAAGGACAAGGCCAGCCAAAGCAGCCAGTGTCTTCAACCTCGACGTACATCCAATAATGCAATATGACTCAAATCTAGGAGGCATGGCGAATCCTGAGTACCCACCCTACGGATATGGCATGGAGAACGAACAAGTCCACTATATGGGTAACTATTCTAGACCACAAAATAATTTTTATAATGACACTTATAATGCAGGTTGGAGGTACCATCCCAATTTCTCGTGGGACGATCAAAATAGCCAAGAACCTGGAACTACATCTAAATTTTCAACAACCACCTCACCAACAGGAAGAGGAGCCGAACCTTGAAGAGATGCTGACAAAATTCATGGCAGCTACAGATAATCGTCTCCAAAAAATTGAGACAACACTTAATGCCCAACAAGCATCGATCAAAGGGATCAAGAACCAAGTTGGGGAACTTACTGAGTTAGTTGGGGAACTTACTAAGTCAGTTATACAACTTGCTAAGCTGATCTCAGAACTACCACAAGGAAGCTTGCCAAGCAATACTAAAACTAACCCGAGAGAGCAAAATCAAGCCATTTACGATAGTGAAGGGTTAGGCAGACAAACCCAAGGGAAGAACCTGTGGTAAGTGAAGGTAAGGTTGAAGTGTGCCATGATATACCAAAACCGGCAATTACAGAGTACCAACCTCGTGTGCCATATCCCGATGCAATAAAGAAAGACCAAACAGAGGAAGAATTCAGTGAATTCACACTTCGTGTAGACGACGAAATAATCACTCTTCAAGCTCTTGACTCAGCTAGGACATCGAGTAATAAAGGTACGAACGTTAATTCTATTGATAACCATTTGGTTCAACCTTCTTTTACAGAAGCATCACGAAATCACCTTCTTTGAGCTAGATCTTAGACCTCGTACCCATAAAGAAATAAGTCATGAAGAACTAAGGCTTCGTGTCGATGAACTAGACAGTGGAAAACACACTTTAAAGAGAAACTAGGAATACACGAAGTGAAATCAAGGAAACCCTGCAGACGAGCTGATAGGAACAACAAATCACTTCAAAATAGGGGACCAGGTATTGTTGAATAAGGAAGACCCTCGAATCACCAATTCAGACCTCAAGACAAACAAAGAAATCACTTTTGAGGTACTTAATGTCTTCCTATACGCATACGATCGAGGTAAGCAATCCTAAATTCAACACTTTTGAGGTAAACATTACTCGACTTAAACTATATATCCATAACCGAATTGATCGCATGCGAAAGGATTTTCACCTCCTCAAACCACCATGACCATACGAATGAGAGGTAAAGTCTAGCTTAAGACTATAAACGAGCGCTTCTCAGGAGGCAACCCGAGCACTAACCCCATTAATTTTTATATTTTTTTAATTCTTCTTTTACTTTTATTTTTCCTTTTTAGCACCTAACTATAAACTAACCAAAGTGCAGATTTCCGGACCACGCGACCTTACACACGATCGTGGCGCGTGGCGTGTGTGGCCACCACAGAAGATACAAGGGCGGGGGCAACCACCAGATCCATAATTTTTATTTAACCACCTTCTTCCTTTTTCTTTTCCAGTTGTTTTTCTTTTTTTTCATTTTTCATTATTTACTTTTCTTTTTCTTTTTCTTTTTCTTTTTATTTCTTTTAATTTTATTTTATTTTCTTTATTATTTTCTTCTCATTATTCATTCCATTTAGATTTAGCTTAGGATACAATAAAATCAGACCGGCTACTTTGAGGATTCAACTTCAAACGGTTCGAGACACTTCCCCCCACATTCACCTTTGCCAATTCCTATCCAGTTTCTTTTCATTGACTCCATCCAAAATTCAGGGAGTTTCACTTCTCTCCATATCTTATGATTCTAGTATTATTGTCAATATATCTATCTTTGTACATTGAGGGCAATGTACATCTTAAGTGTGGGGGGGTGAACAACCTAAAAAGGTGCCTAACTTTTTTTCATTATTCTCAAATTTCTGAAATTAGGTGCCAAACTTTTTGCATTGTTCTCAAATTCCTGAATTTAGTCTTGTTTTTAAGTAAATTCCTCATATTACTAATTAGGATGAAATTTCTAATGATTTATGATTTTTATTGATATGTTTTAGATTAAGTCATTGATAATTGTGCATTGATAATTAAATTCTAAGAATACTAGAGAATCAAGCATGATAAGTTTATTTTTCAGAAATAAAAAAAAAATTCTAGGTTGTCGAACTGAGTCTAAATATTACTTTAAAGTTTGAAATTTACGAGGTTGATGTCAAAATACCAATAATTTTTGTGAGTTTTTGAGCCTTATAGAGCATATATTCTTTTTCATGCTCACTTTATTGATTATGAGTATGTCAACATTGATTTGTTATTCTAGAACTTGCCTCGTTTATACATATCGAGACCACACCTATGATTTGATATACAAAGATGATTAAGGCACCTAGGATTTAACCCACTTACTCCATAAAAAGCCTACCTTCATAATTAACCCCTAGTGAACCCTTTTAATCCTAACAACCCTTTTTATTGACATAACCGCTAATATTAACCCAGAAACCCTTTGTTTTTGTTATCACCATTCCTTTTGACGACCCTTATATCGATATTTGATTTGATTAAATAGCCTAACTATGTTTTTATTTTAGTAATTTATCCTTTGTGTATTTATGATTTGTTCTTAAAAAAAAATCAAAGTATATTCATTATTCATTAATAGTTTTGGGATTAAGTGAGCTTATACATTTGAATTCCAAATATTGAAGAAGAAGCTCGTATTATTAGTTTAAAGTTTCAATCCATTATGTAATTATTCAGTTTATTATTTCTAGTTAGGTATTTTATCAATTCAATCTCGATTTTAACCTTCTAATTCAGCCTTTAACCACACCTTAACCCTAGCCCCGTTACAACCCTAATTAAAGACCTTTTGATTTGTGCATCATCTCATATTACAGTGGTGGAGACTTGATTTTCAGGCAAGCCTATGGGATTAACTTTTCATGTTCGAATTTTGAGTGCCTAATTTTTGAACCTTAAACACTTTGAGTGATTTGAGTGAATCTTTTGTGAGGATGTCAATCCTTGTCAGTTTTTGAATTAAAGGTAATTATTTAGATAAGGGGAGACACCTATATTTTTGAGCTACAAATCTATGACTTAGATTGTTTGATTCCTTAGAACTCTTTGAATTGAATTATCCATGTATAAATTATCTATGAATTATGATGAAACATTGTTGATAGGATTTATGAATTATAGAAAGTCCGTTTTAATTTTAAGTTGAGAATTTTGCTTGAGGACAAGCAAAAGCTTAAGTGTGGGGGTATTTGATAAACCGTAAAAGTAACATATTTTAGGCCCACATTTAGCATACTTTCGGATGATTTATCCCTTGATTTATGTAAAAAGGTGCTCTTAATCCTTTCTTTTCATGTCTTATACTCAGAAAAGCACCCAAGAATAAAAAGAACGAGAAACGGGCTCAAAATAGACAAAAATGGGCCAAAGAAGAAATCGACACGGCCTGGACTAAAGCCCACACGGCCGTGCCTCCTAAATATACTAGAACACGACTTGGACCACGATTTACACGGTCGTGCCTCATTAATGGAGTCCAACACGTCCTGACCACGATTCACACGGGCGTGTGCCATGAACGTGCCCCTACCGTGGAGTAGAGTAAATTTACTTGGAAAAGGATACTTAGGGGCAAAGAAACACATTCCAAAAGCCTATAAATACACCCTAAGTATGACCTAAAAGGGGGAGTCGACGGGCGGTCAGCTAGGCCAAGGAGCCGAGCCAAAAAGGTCAGATTTGTGGGAAATTCTCAAAGGATAGCCAGTTGATCCATCTCAAGAAGCCGGAATTCTACTCAAGGCAGAGGATCTCCTCTTCAATTCATTCAGGGGGTTTTAGGGATTTCTTATGTTTTGTTTTATCTTTTCTTCTGAGATGTTTTTATTTATTATTATGAACTAAACCCTTCAGATACCTGAAGGGGGATGAAACCTTGATGAATCTTGTTATTGTTTTCTGAACTATATGATAAATACTTGATTTGTTCTTAATTATGTGTGCTTAATTCTTGTGTTGATATTTCGCATGATATTAATTCAAGTATGATGTGCTTAGGTGGTGGAGAAAAGTCCCCGCTAAGAGTAGATCTAGCATAATTAAGCGGAGTTGATCGCGCGCCTAGAGATAGGGTGACGAGATTTTGCCGATTAGGGTGAAACCTAATATGGGATGTCCATAGATCGATTTATCGCTATTCTAGGGGTATTAATGGGAAAGAGATTTCAATTAATTAACCTAGGTTAGACGTTATTCGCCTCGAGAGAGGGTTTAATATACGTTAGGAGTCCTACTGATCAAGTCAAGTGAATAAATCGTGCAGTTCGGTGTTAGATAACAAGTGGAGTCTAGGTGGATTCTTCCTAAGGGTATCATCTTAATCAACTGAGTTTTTCCCAAGTATTTCCCCAATTCATTCTTTTTGTTTTTGTGTCTTTAGCTTAGTAATTAGTTAATTTAGATTAATAAACAACTTCACTTATTTTAGGCTAAATAATAGAAAAAAAGTTAGTATTAGTACTTTTAGTTCCTTTGGGTTCGACAATCTGGTCTTGCCTAAGCTATACTACTGTTCGATAGGTGCACTTGCCTCAATCGTTGTCATAGTTAGTTTCCAGGTTCGATCATTCTCTTTATAAATTTTAAAACTCTGACTTCACAGCGATCAATTTTTCTCATCATTTTATCAACTAATTCATTCCACAAAATATAACAATTTATCATCCCTATATCATACCAAATCAACCATGATATATCATTGGTAATTAATCAAAAAATTAACCACTGACCCTTCACAAAAATCATACCAAACATGCCAAAACACAAGGCCATATATACATCACATATCACTTACCAAGTTCATAAATTAAGCCAACTTAGTTGGCCAAATACACACCAACATGTACATCATTTATGAGCCAAATCTCATGGCTAATATCATAACCCAAAACATAACATCTTAATACTAGCCTAGACATGCCATATACCATATTTACATAGCATCAAAAGTACCAACAAGTTGTTCGATAGTGTGACGATGTTCCTAATTATCCCCGAGTCCGAGTTAGCTTCGATTATCTATAAAATAGGGAAAGAACACACAAAGTAAGCTTTAAAAGCTTAGTAAGCCATATACAAATAAAATTACCCCATGAATCAATATCATTTTCATTAATAGACAAATCATGAATAATCATATAAAACCTCACAAACCTTTCCCATTGAACACATATTAAAAATCATAAGTGAATTCATCAAATACTTCCCTTTTCAATACTCGTATGGATCTAGTACGTACCTGAGTCACTTAACTCATTCACACATTCTTTCTCGACTTGACTTTTCCCGTTGAACCATTCAGAATCGTTAAGGATACTCAAAAATCACATATAACTCGTACAATGCCATATCCCGGATATGGTCTTACATGTTAACACATATCGATGCAACTGTCCCAGACAGGGTCATATACGAAATCATATAACAATGCCAATGTCCCAGACATGGTCTTACACATATTCACATCTCGGTAATCCCAATGTCATGACATTTGTATCCTATACTATTCCTAAGGTTCGTACGGGACTTTCGGATATTGTAACCCTGTCGATTCTTGCTCATATTTGATCATTCAACATTCATAAAGTTCAATGACAATTAAACATATATAATTCAATTTAAAGACATTTATTTGCATATGAGCTTACCTTGTTTTCGGGATAAACGGAATGGATCGACTATTCGATAACCTTTGATTTTCCCCGATCTAAATCCAATTTCTTTCGTTCTTGATCTATATACATTCAAAATTAACTCATTTATTGAAAAAATCATTCAATCCAGTCCACAAACACATATTTGGGCATTTTTACACTTTAGCCCCTAAAGTTCCACATTTATTCAATTTAGTCCCTATTTTACAAATACACAAAATTCATGCAATTTAATACCTTCCTAAGCTAGTTGAATTTTCCTAGTGCACATATCAGCCCATAGTTATCATTTATTGACACATTTAACCACACATTTTCACATTTTCACAAATAAATCCCTATTTGACATTTTTTTCAAAAATCACTTTACAAAACTTGTGTAACTATCAACAAATATTCATTTTTCATCATAAAACATTCAAAAGCATAACTATTCATCAATGGCACTTCACAAAATCATCAACAAACTCAAAAATTAGGGCACAGGCTAGCTAGTACTCGATGCAACGATCTCAAAAACATAAAAATCATCAAAAACCGAGCTCAAAACATATCTCAATCAAGAATACAAAGGGCCAAATGCTAAAATGCTTCAAATGGTCTTTCTTGTTTTGATTTTCGGTGAGAAAGATGAATATTATGACTAATTTTTATGTTTTGTTTTATAAATAACACATTAATACATAATTTACCATTTTACCCTCGGTTATTAAACTATTTAATCATCAATTATAAGGCCATTAATGTCCATTAACCTTATCAATGACATAATAACATCATAAGGACCTTTGGTTTAATAAACCATAACAAATAGACACTCTTAACTTATAGCATGCTACTTTTGCATTTTACGCGATTTAGTCCTCTTATCAAATTAAGCGTTCAGAAGCTAAAATTATTTCTCGAAACTTTCACACATATATAATCACATGCTATAAACACAAAAAATAATAATAAAATAATTTTTTGACCTCAAATTTGTGGTTCCAAAACCACTATTCCTATTTAGCTAAAACCGGGCTGTTACATATAGATCAAGAAAAGCAAAATTCAGATCTAGATCGGGGGAAAAACAAAGTACTCGACTAATCGACCTATTTCACTGTTTTTGCATCCAAGGTAAGTTTGTATGTAATAAGTTTTGTTATAAATGTATTTTAAATGCTTTGATATTGCATAAACTATTAATACAAGACTACGGACATGTTCGACGATGATTCGATAAAGGTGAAATCCCGGTTGAACCTTAGGAATAGATTAGGATACGAATGACATGTCATTAGGGGTTATTGTGATATTGTGATCCGAGTGCTGGTCCTGTACGTCCTATCAGTGGCTGAGTACACCGGCATGTGTTGTTGTTACTTGACAGCTTGTGTGAGCAGGCCCGTTGATAGCTCGAGAGTGAGCATGTATGTGATATGAGATTGAGATAGCATTTGGCTATGTATGTGGAACTTTGGTACAAGTTTCCCGTTTATCCAATAGTATTCCAAATGGTTCAAAGAGTAAATGAAAGATGTTCTTAAGTATGAGATTGATACGAGATGGTACAGGTATGTACATGAACCGTATAAGCTTTAAATCGAAGAAACTTATGAAAGACACATTTAATCTTATGATTGAATATATGAAAGGTTTGTTAGATAATATGAGTTACATGTTGATATATTCAATTTGATGAATTGTGCATTTATGAATAGATTGAGTTTATTTCATACGAGCTTACTAGGCTATAAAGTTTACTTTGTTTATTTTACCAAACTTTATAGTGAATTCAAAGCTAGCTCAGATTCGGGGATCGTCGGAGACTTCATCACACTATCCTACTATCACTTTGGTAGTTTTGAGCTTATGTTTTTGGTTATATGGCATGTATAGGATTTATGGTTATTTTGGTTATGAGTTGATAATGATTTTGGTCATTTGAAATGACTTGTAAATGTTAAACGTTTGGTTTGTATATAGCAATGAGAGTTGGCTTATTTTGGTTGATGTGGTTATGTATATACCAGTGTGCATATGGCTTGGTTAGGTGATTAAAGATGAATATTATTACACCCCTAACCCGTAACCATAGCCGGTTTAGGGATAAAGGCATTACCGGACAAAATGTAACCTTTTACGGACATCTTATAATCTTATTCAACGAATCAAATCAAAGTGTCCCTAAAATAGGTCAACAAGACCTTAAACATGCTTTAGAAAGGGGCCGGGACTAAACTGAACACATAAGGAAATTCTCGGAAATTTAAAATTTTTTCTAAGTTATAGAGGTCACACGCCCGTGTGGGCAGGCCGTGTGCCTCCCACGGCCTCAGATACGCCCGTGTGTCTAAGCCGTGTCAAAATAGGGCATACATACTGACTTTTCCACACGGTCGTGGACACGCCCGTGTGCCTTACCCGTGTTCGAGCTTGACTTGCACCACACGAGCCAGTCACACGTCCGTGTGTCCAGCCCATGGTCGAGTTTGACTTGTTTTGAAATACAACCACGAGGGACACGGTCGATCCACACGCCCGTGTGCTCAACCGTGTGGGAAATTATAGGCCATTTACAAGGCCAAATTGCCACCCACACTTTGGGTCTCACCTACAATCACAATTAGGCATCAATCCAAGCATCAAAGGCAACCAATACATACCAAAATGATAATCTTTCTCAACTCATTCAAGAGCATTTCATCACAACAAATTATAAGCCATTTAACTCAATATAACCTCAAGCACTTCAAAGTATAATCCATCACAAACTTACCATAAAAAAATATGCTAATTATGCATCAATAAGCTTATCATAACCAAATCCATTTCACTAGGCATCAAACCATACCAAAACCAAGCATTATAAGGCTTGATCACTCATACATATCAACAACATTTATCTAGCCATATCACATGGCTATTACAAATCATAAACATAATTCAAAGTGACTAGCCTATACATGCCATACTTAGTATATACACTTTCAAAAGGTACCAAAATAAAATTGAGTACTGTGATGACGATCCTCGACGATTCCCGAGCCTTTCGTAGCTTTAAAAATCTATAAAACAGAACAAACACACACAAAGTAAGCTTTCAAAAGCTTAGTAAGCCATATACAAATAAACTTAACATATAAGCATTCATTATTCATCTCAAATATAAGATCACTAATAGCTCATTTGCACATTCATGATTCTCCATGGCTCATTTGGTTAGCCATTTGCTTACCAACATATACGCATCACCATGTATTTCAATAGATTATAGTTTATTCATTCACATACCACATTTTACTTTATCAAATCTATTCACATATCTCATCTAGGTAAGTTCATATAAACACTTACCTTTCATACACTTGCTTAGTGTACAATTCAAACGTACCTGATTAGTTTATACATTTCACATAGACTTTCATTTCTCAGATTTGCCCGTTGAACCGTTCGGAATCAAATAGGATACTCAGAATGCTCGAAATAGTCGTACAATGCCAACGTCCTAGACGTGGTCTTACATGTAACCAGATATCGATGCCACTGTCCCAGACAGGGTCTTACATGAATCAATACGATGACAATGTCCCAGACATGGTCTTACATGTAAATCTCAAATCGATGCCAACGTCTCAGACGTGGTTTTACACGATATCACATATTGGACACCGATGTCATAACATATACAATCCTATCTATTCCTAGGTTCTTACGGGACTTTTTTACTATCTCGGATTTCATGTACTCATCATCTCATATACATTCATCATTATAAATTTTCATATGAACATACATATATCAATGTAAATTCATTTATTTGTATATGGACTTACCTCGGATTCGGATAAACAGAAACGAACTCGGCTACTCAATTACTTTCGATTTCCCACGATCTAAGTCTGTTTTCTTCGGTTCTTGATCTATACATATTCAAATTTAAATCATTTATTCACTAATTCATTCAATTCAATCCAAAAACACATATTTAGGGAAATTTACAAATTAGCCCTCATTTTTTCACATTTTGACATTTTAGTCCCTATTTCACAATATCACAAAATACACAAAATTTCATATCACCCATGCTTGGCCGAATATTCATGTAGTCCATACAATTCCATACATTTCATTTATTTCACATTTTAGTCCTTCAAAATATTATTTTCTCAATTTAGTCCAAATTACTCAAAATCACTAAAAATCCAAAGACAAAACATATTAATCTAACACATATATTTCATATTTCATCATCAAACATCACAAAACTCATGGATTCATCAATGGCACTTTTCATAATCTTCATCAATTCACAAAATTGAAGCATGGGTTTTGAAGAACACGAAGCCACGATTACAAAAATGTAAAAATTATCAAAAACTAATCAAAAACACATACCCGATTTATGCTTAGACCATGGTCGAATGTTTAAATGCTTCAAACCTTATTTTGCTTTTCTATTTTCAGTGAAGAACACAAAAGATGGGCATTAATTTAAGCTTTTGTTTTATTATACATTAACTTAATTAACAAATTCCATTTTTAAATTTTTTATTATCATTCATTTTCCACTAACATATGGCATTAATGTCCATCCATAATTCAAATGGCCCAATTGCATTATAAGGACCTCACATTTATAAAGACATGACACATAGGTGCTTTTAACATATGGCATGCTAATTTAGCATCTTTCACAATTTGGTCCTTTTCTCAAATTAAGCACACAATTGACAAAAATTAAATCACAGAAATTTCACACATACTTAATCATATATTGTAGGCATAGAAAATAATATTAAAATATTTTTCTAACTCAGATTTGTGGTCCCGAAACCACTATTCCGACTAGGGTCTAAACCGGACTGTTACAATTCTCCCCCCTTAGGGATTTTCGTCCCCGAAAATCTTACCGTTAAACAAATTCGGATATTGCTGTCTCATTGAATCTTCAGGCTCCCACGTAGCCTCTTCAACCCTGTGTCACTGTCATAACACTTTCACTAATGGGATTTTCTTATTTCGCAATTCTTTCACTTCACGAGCTAAGATACAGATTGGTTCTTCTTTATAAGTTATATCAGATTGGATTTCAATCTCAGACGGAGGAATCACATGTGATGGATCGGATCTGTATCGACGAAGCATTGACACATGAAATACATTATGAATCTTTTCCAACTCAGGTGGCAACAACAATCTATATGCTACAGGTCCGATACGCTCAATAATTCCATATGGTCCGATGAACCTCAGACTCAATTTGCCTTTACGTTCGAATTGAGTACTTTCTTCCATGGAGATACTTTCAAGAACACTTTATCATCGATCTCAAACTCAATATCTTTTTCGTTTCAAATCTGCATAAGATTTCTGACGATCAGACGCTACTTTCAAACTGTCACGGATTACTTTCACTTTCTGTTCGGTGTCTTTTATCAAATCAACCCCGTGTATCTTACTTTCACTGAGCTCACTCCAATACAGAGGCGTCCAACATTTACGTCCGTACTAAGCTTCATAAGGTGCCATTTAAATGCTCGACTGATAACTATTATTATACACAAATTCAATCAATGGAAAATATTGTTCCCACGTACCATTAAACTCAAGGATGCAACATCTCAACATATCCTCGAGAATCTGAATAATCTGTTCGGACTGACCATTCGTCTGCGGGTGAAAAGCCGTACTGAAATGCAATTTTGTACCTAAAGCTTCTTACAATTTCTTCCAAAATCGTGATGTAAATCTCTGATCTCTATCAGACACAATAGACAATGGCACTCCGTGCAATCTCACAATATCGGAAATATAAAGCTTAGCTAACTTATCAAGTGAGTAATCAGATCGTACCGGAATAAAATGGGCTGATTTCGTCAATCGATCAACTACGACCCAAATTACATCTTTCTTTCTCGGAGTCAATGGCAATCTTGAAACAAAGTCCATCGTCACTCTATCCCATTTCCACTCGGGAATCAGAATCGGTTGTAGCAAACCAGATGGAACCTGATGTTCAGCTTTAACTTGCTGACAGACTAAACATTTCGATACAAAGTCAGAGATATCTCTTTTCATGCCAGACCACCAATAATGTTATTTCAAATCATGGTACATCTTTGTACTTCCCGGATGAACAGATAGGTCACTGTTATGTGCTTCATTCAAACTCAACTAAATTAACTCTGGATTTCTCAGAACACATAATCGATCTCGAAATCTCAAGCAATCATCATCATCAACTCTAAATTCAGATTCAGAGTTCAAATCACACTGAGCTCGTTTTACTAGCATTTCATTATCAACTTTCTGAGCATCACATATTTACTGTAAAAATAACGGTTTCACTTTCAACTCAGCCAAAACTAAACCATCATCAGACAAGTCCAAATGGGCATTCATCACACGCAATGTAAATAGTGATTTTCAACTCAATGCATCAGTAACAACATTTGCTTTTCCCGGATGATAATCTATTACAAGTTCGTAATCTTTTAACAGTTCTAACCATCTTCTCTGTCGTAGATTTAAGTCTTTCTGAGTCATTAGGTACTTTAACTTTTATGATCTAAAAACACGTGGCATTTCTCACCGAAAAGATAATGGCACCAAATTTTTAACGCAAACACAATCGCAGCTAATTCAAGATCGTGTGTCGGATAGTTCTTTTCATGTGGCTTTAGTTGTCTCGAGGCATAAGCTATAACTTTTCCTTCCTGCATCAGAACACACCCTAGACCATTTAATGAAGCATCACTGTAAATTACGAATTCTTTACCCGATTCTGGTTGTACCAAAACTGGAGCTTCGGTTAACAGAGCTTTCAACTTATCAAAGCTTTTCTGACATTTTTCAGACCATTCAAACCTCACATCTTTCTGAAGCAATCTAGTCAACGGAGTAGCTATCATCGAGAATCCTTTTACAAACCGACAATAATAACAAGCTAGTCCCAGAAAACTACGGACTTCAGACACATTTTTCGGAGGTTTCCATTCCAGAATAGTAGAAATCTTACTCGGATCAACTCGTATTCCAGAGGCTGATACAATATGTCCCAGAAAACCAACTTCTCGCAACCAAAATTCACATTTACTGAACTTTACATACAATTGCTTATCTCATAGAGTTTGTAAAACAATTCTCAGATGCTCAGCATGATCAATCTCATCACGTGAATAAATTAAGATGTCGTCAATGAATACAACAACAAATTGATCTAAATACGGTCTGAAAATTTTGTTCATCAGATCCATAAAAATGGTAGGAGCATTTGTTAGTCCAAAAGGCATAACTAAAAACTCATAATGCCCGTACCTCGTTCTGAAAGCAGTCTTTGGAATATCTGAATCTTTTACCCGCAACTGATAGTATCCCAAACTCAGATCTATCTTTGAAAACACAGTGGCTCCTTTAAACTGATCAAATAAATCATCAATTCTGGGCAGAGGATATTTGTTCTTTATAGTCACCTTGTTCAATTGACGATAATCAATGCACATTCTCATCGTGCCATCTTTCCTTTTCACAAACAGAACAGGAGCACCCCAAGGTGAGAAACTCGATCTTGCAAACCCTCTGTCAGTCAACTCTTGCAACTATGACTTTAAATTTTTCAATTCTGTTGGTGCCATTCTATAAGGAGCTATCAAAATAGGGGTCGTTCCCGGTAACAATTCAAACCAAATTGAACTTCACGTATCGAATGTAATCCCGACAATTCTTCAGGAAATACATCAGGGAATTCACAAACCACTAGCACTGATTCAACTTTCTTTTCAGTCACTTTTGAGTCAATTACATAAGTAAAATATGCTTCATATCCCTTTTTCACATAATTCTGAGCTTTCATCACTGATATCAGAGCTGGTAGTCCATTCATATCATTAGACTCAATCTGAACTATTTCATCATGCTGACATCTCAAATCAATAGTCTTTCTTTTACAATTCACAACATCATCATGTAGTTTCAACCAGTCCATACCCAAGATTATATCATACTCATCAAATGGTAATAGCATCAAATCAGCTGTAAAACAAACATCTCTAAAAATCAACGGACAATTCTTGCATACTTTATCAACCAGGACACTTTTACCTAAGGGGTTCGATACTCTAATAACAAATTCAGTAGACTCTACAGGCAAAGTCTTACTGGATACTAAGTTCATGTATATATACGAATAAGTAGAACCTGGGTCTATCAATGCAATCACAGAAGTATCATAAAGAGTAAATATACCCGTTATAACATCCGGAGATGAAGCTTCCTCACGAGCTCAGATGGCATATGATCTAGTAGGCGCTCTAGCTTCAGATCTCGCAACAGTGTCTTTCATAGTTCTCTGACTACCACTAACATTTCTTGCATTTCGGGAAGGTCTACCTCTTGCTGAAACATTATCAGATCTCGGATTCTAAACAATCTCTTTCTCAACAGACTCTGGGCAATTATGAATGAAATGATCTAACGATCCGCATCTGAAACAAGCTCGATCATTCAATCTACAACTACCTGGATGTCTTTTACCACAGTGCTTCCATTCAGGTCGTTCGGATCAGATATTTCCCACACTAGCTATCGATGTAGCTGGAGCTTTAGAATTCAACTGTGATCTAGCTCGATCTCTTAGATTCAAATGTCCCACATTAGTTCTGGAACGGCTATGCTCATCTCTGAATTTCTTTGAAGTAGACTGAAATGTTTTGCTCGGAAATCTCTTTCTCGCATCTCTAGCTTTAGACTCAGCTTTTCTTTTGTCTTTCCCGAGTGCCTCGACCATGCGCTCGATCAACAAGCACAATGAATTCTTTTATCTCTAGAATTCCAACTATCAAGCGAATATCTTCATTCAAACTATCTTCAAACCATTTACACATTACTGCCTCGGTTGATACACATTCTCGAGCATACTGATTTAATCTCACAAACTCTCATTCATACTCGGTCACGGTCATCCGACCCTGTTTCAACTTAAGAAATTCTTTTCGTTTCTGATCAATAAACCTCTGACTTATGTATTTCTTTCTGAACTTAGATTGAAAGAAATCCCATGTAACCTGTTCTTTCGGAACAACAGAAATCAAGGTCTTCCACCATTGATAAGCTGCGTCTCATAGCAAAGAAACAACACACTTTATACATTCTTCTAGGATCAATGACATTTCATCAAATACTCGAATAGTGTTCTCTAGCCAAAACTCGGCTCTCTCGGCATCGTCATCACTGGTGGCCCTGAACTTTTCAGCCCCAAACTTACGAATCTTGTTAACCAGAGGTTTATTCCACAAATTAAAGCTCATAACCGGAGGTATAGCAAAAGTCTGAGGTGGATTAGGCGGGAGTGGAGGTTGTAAAACAGCCGAATTAGTTCTTACATACTGAGTGAACCACTCGTTCATCATTTGGAAGAAAACTTGTTTAGCCTCTCCCTCTTGACCGCTAGTAGCTGGTCCCGAATCAGATGGCGCTGTCCCTTGAGCGGGAACAGGCGCATTACTTTGTACATCATCAGGTACGGCTCTTTCGGGATCCATTACTATACAAAGAACACATTTTACACGTCAGGATTCATCACACTATCACATTTCATATATATGGCATGTATAGCTAGACTCTAACACGCTACATTAGTCCGAGAATCGACTAAACTGTAGCACTGATACAAATCAAATGTAATACCCCTAACCCGTAACCATCACCAGTTTAGGGTTAAAGGCATTACCAGACAAAATAGAACCTTTTACGGACATCTCATAATCTTATTCAACGAATCAAATTAAAGTGTCCCTTAAATAGGTCAACAAGACCTTAAACATGCTTTAGAAAAGGGTCGGGACTAAACCGAACACATACAGAAATTCTCAAAAATTTAAAAAAAATTCTAAGTTACAGAGGTCACACGCCCGTGTGGGCAGGCCGTGTGCCTCCCACAGCCTCAGACACGCCCGTGTGTTTAAGCCGTGTCAAAACAGGGCATACATATTGACTTTTCCATATGGCCGTGGACACGCCCGTGTGCCTCACCCGTGGTTTAGCCTGACTTGCACCACACGGCCAGTCACACGCCCGTGTGTCTAGCCCGTGGTCGAGTCTGACTTGTTTTGAAATACAACCACGAGGGACACGATCGAGCCACACGCCCGTGTGCTCAACCGTTTGGGCAATTATAGGCCATTTACAAGGCCAAATTGCCACCTACACTTTGGGTCTCACCTACAATCACAATTAGGCATCAATCCAAGAATCAAAGGCAACCAATACATACCAAAATGATCATCATTCTCAACTCATTCAAGAGCATTTCATCACAACAAATTATAAGCCATTTAACTCAATATAACCTCAAGCATTTCAAAGTATAATCCATCAAAAACTTACCATCAAAAATATGTTAATCATGCATCAATAAGCTTACAATAACCAAATCCATTTCACTAGGCATCAAACCATACCAAAACCAAGCATTATAAGGCTTGACCACTCATACATATCACCAACATTTATCTAGCCATATCACATGGCTATTACAAATCATAAACATAATTCAAAGTGACTAGCCTATACATGCCATACTTAGTTTATACACATTCAAAAGGTACAAAAATAGGATTGAGTAGTGTGATGACGATCCTCGACAATTCCCGAGCCTTTCGTAGCTTTAACGATCTATAAAACAGAACAAACACACACAAAGTAAACTTTCAAAAGCTTAGTAAGCCATATACAAATAAACTTAACTTATAAGCATTCATTATTCATCTCAAATATAAGATCAATAATAGCTCAATTGCATATTCATAATTCTCCATGGCTTATTTGGTTAGCCATTTGCTTAACAACATATATGCATCACCATGTATTTCAATAGATTATAGTTCATTCATTCACATACCACATTTTACTTTATCAAATCTATTCACATATCTCATCTAGGTAAGTTCATATAAACACTTACCTTTCATACATTTGCTTAGTGTACAATTCAAACGTACCTGATTCGTTTATACATTTCACATAGACTTTCATTTCTTGAATTTGCCCGTTGAACCGTTTGGAATCAAATAGGATACTCAGAATGCTGGGAATAGTCGTACAATGCCAACGTCCCAGATGTGGTCTTACATGTAACCAGATATTGATGCCCTCTTTGAGTAAAATTTTTCTAAGTATTCGTAAGTTTCCAGTTCAGTCCTAGATTACTCCATGTGTATGTCTTGGGTCTCGTACACCTATAATAAGGATGTTAAGAGTTCGAATGAAAATGTTTAAGTTGGAAAGAAAGTTCATTACCCGATTTTGTGCAATTAAGTAAGTTAAGTCCGGTAATGCCTCGTACCCGGTTTTGGCAATAAATACAGGAAAGGGGTGTTACATTTAGTGGTATCAGAGCTACGACTTAATCGATTCTCAGACTAATGTAGCGTATGTATGAGTCTAGCTATACATGCCATACGTATGAGTATTTATATAATGATAGTGTGACGACTCCTGACAGCTTAAATTATGATTTCATATAGTAAATGGATCTCGAAAGAGTAGTGGCGAATGATGTAGAAAGTAACATGCCGGCTCCCGCCCAAGGGACGGTGCTGACTGAAAATGAGAATAGACCAGCGACTGTAAGTCAAAGAGGAGGAGAAGAGGCTAGGAAGCCTTTCTCCATATGATGAACACTTGGTATACAGAGTTCGTTCGAACAAACCTGCGCAACCCCCTCCTCCCCCACCTATTCCTCAGCCTACCCCTGTAGCTCTCCAAGTTGTAGAAGTGGTAAGAAGGGAAAAGCCCCCTGTTGATAGAATCCAGAAACAAAGAGCTGAGGAATTTCGAGCTAATAAAGATGACGATCCGGAGAGGGCAGAATTCTGGCTTGAAAATACCATCAGGGTATTTGATGAATTATCCTGCACTCTTGAAGAGTGCATGAAATGTGTCGTATCTCTCTTAAGAGATTCGACTTACCAGTGGTGGAACACCCTTGTCTCGATTGTACCAAGGGAGAAAGTTAATTGGGAATTTTTCCAAGAAGAGTTCCGAAAGAAGTACATTAGCCAAAGGTTTATTGACTAGAAAAGAAAAGAATATCTAGGGATAAAACAAAGTAGAATGACGGTGACTGAATATGAACGTGAGTTCGTAAGGCTTAGTAAATATGCCTGGGAGTGTATATCCACCGAGGCCATCATGTGCAAAAGGTTTGAGGATGGATTAAATGAGGATATCTGATTGTATGTAGGTGTCCTAGACCTGAAAGAATTTGTTGTGTTAGTAGATACAACTTGCAAGGCCGAGGAGTTGGCCAAAGAGAAAAGAAAGGCTGAAATCGAGTCTCGTGACTTGAGGAAGAGACATTTGAGTAAGTCATTTCAATCCTCATCCAAGAAATCAAGAGAGTTTACTACTCGATCAGCTACTTCAGCTGGGTTTTCAAATCGAAGTAAAGGTAAACAGTACTCAGGTTCCAAAGCTCAGACCACTTCAATTGCTAGTGTTGGTAATGCTCGACCAAGTAGACCAGAATGTTCACAGTATGGCAGACGTCACCTCGGTGAGTGTCGAGCACATGAGAGAGCTTGTTTCAAGTGTGGATTCGAAGATCATTTTATTAGAGAATGCCCCGAGATGGTTGAAAAAGAGAAATTTCAGAGTGCAAGATCGGAAGTACTACTAGAGGGAGGCCACAGAGAAATTTGGGAAGTGGAATGAGTAGTAAGAATACATCTAGAGAGCAGACTGCAAAATCAAGGGGTAGAGCGCCTGCGAGGACCTATGCTATTCGCGCTCGCGAAGAGGAGTCATCCCCTGATATGATCACATGTACATTTTCTCTCTATGATACTATGTTGTTGCTTTAATTGATCCAGATCTACCCACTCGTATGTTTGCATGAAATTAGTATCTAGTATGAACATGCCTGTAGAGTTTACAGAATTTGTGATAAAAGTGTCAAATCCCCTAGGGAAATGTGTATTAGTTGACAAAGTATGCAAAGATTGCCCTTTGATGATTAGATGTCATTACTTTTTGGCTAATCTCATGTTATTGCCGTTTGATGAATTTGATTTAATTCTTGGTATGGATTGACTAATTGCTCATGATGTGATAGTAAATTGTGGAAGAAAGTTCATTGAGTTAAAATGTGATAATGGGGATATTCTTCGTGTTGAATCAGATGAACAGGACAGGTTGCCTGTAGTGATTTCTCATATGTCTGTCCAAAAATATGTAAGAAAGGGATATGAAGCTTATCTTGCCTTTGTGATGAATGCCAAAGAGACTGAGTTAAGAATTAAATCAGTACTCATAGTATGTGAGTATCCAGATTTGTTTCCAGAAGAATTGTCAAGGTTGCCTCCGGTTAGAGAGATTGAATTTGGCATTGAATTAGCTCATGGTACTGCCCTTATTTTAATTTCTCCGTACAGGATGGTTCCAACCGAGTTGAAAGAATTGAAGGCACAGTTACAAGAGTTGACGGATAAAGGTTTTGCAAGACCAAGTTATTCCCCGTGAGGTGCTCCCATATTATTTGTGAAAAAGAAAGATGGTTCCATGAGGTTATGTATAGATTATCGGCAACTTAATAAGGTAACCATAAAGAACAAGTACCCCTTGCCAAGGATTGATGATTTGTTTAACCAATTGAAGGGAGCCACTGTGTTTTCCAAGATAGACTTGAGGTCTGGATATTATCAGTTTAGAATCAAAGACTCAGATGTGCCGAAAATCGCATTTCGTACAAGGTATGGTCACTATGAATTTTAAGTCATGCCTTTCGGCTTAACAAATGCCCCCACTGTGTTTATAGATTTGATGAACCACATCTTTCGGCCATATTTGGATAAATTTGTTGTGGTCTTTATTGATGATATACTGATTTACTCTCGAGGTGAGAGCGAGCATGCTGAACATTTGAGGACAGTCTTAAAAATTTTACGAGATAATCAGTTATATGCCAAGTTTAGTAAAAGTGAATTTTGGCTTAAAGAAGTCAAGTTTTTGGGGCACATTATCTCGAGAGATGGAATTAGAGTTGACCCGAGTAAGGTTTCAGCAATTATGGATTGGAAGCCGCTAAGGAACGTATTCGAGATTAGAAGTTTTCTAGGCCTAGCTGGTTATTACAGACGGTTTGTCAAGGGATTTTCCATGATAGCTACTCCAATGACGAGGTTACTGCAAAAAGATGTGAAGTTTGAGTGGACAGAAAAGTGCCAGCAGAGTTTTGAGAAATTGAAGGCAATGTTAAATGAGGCTCCAGTTTTAGTACAACCCGAACCAGTAAAAGAATTTGTGGTCTATAGTGATGCATCCTTGAATGGATTGGGTTGTGTACTCATGCAAGAGGGCAATGTGATAGCTTATGCCTCTAGACAGTTAAAGCCACACGAGAAGAACTACCCGACCCATGATTTTGAATTGGCCGCTATTGTGTTCGCATTGAAGATATGGAGACACCATTTGTATGGTGAGAAATTACTCAAAAGGAATTGAATTTAAGACAAAATAGATGGTTGACTATCATCCGGGAAAGGAGAACGTGGTTACTGATACCTTGAGTAGAAAATCCCTATTTGCATTGAGAGCCATGAATACATGGATGGCTTTGTCAGATAATGGTTCTATTCTAGCCGAGTTGAGAGCTAGACCGATGTTTCTCCAAGAGATTTATGAAGCTCAGAAAGGCGACGGCAATTTACAGGCCAAGAGAGTTCAGTGTGAGTTGGGCGTTGACTAAGACTTTCGAATAAATTTTGAAGGATATTTGATGTTTTGAGATAGGGTCTGTGTACCTAGAAATGATGAGCTTTTTCGAAAAATCTTGCACGAAGCACATAGTGGATGTTTATCTGTACATCCAAGCAGCACAGAGATGTATAATGATTTGAAGAAATGGTATTGGTGGCCGATTATGAAGAAAGAAATTTCTGAGTTCGTATCGAGATGCTTGACTTGTCATCAAGTAAAAGCTGAGCACCAAGTACTTTCGGGTCTACTTCAGCCTATTATGGTTCCCGAGTGGAAATGGGACCGTGTTACCATGGACTTTGTGATGGGTGTAACATCCCAAATTAGGGGTCTATGTTTTTGCTGTATAATTGCATGTTGTATTTGTTTTGCGGGTTGTTTGGGAGTGTTTAGGGGCTCTAGGGAGGCCTGGGGTCGAGTTTGGGCCCTGGTAAAATTTTGGTTTTGGGCACTTTAGGGGAGAGGACTGTTGGAAGCAGGACTTATATTTAATAGAGTGTGTTTGTTCAACACAAGTGAGCATTTGGCAAGGTGGTGGTGGTGTCAATATGAGAGCATGATGGTGGGATGGGGTTCGAATCCCACAAGTGCCAAAACAAAGGTTTTATTTTGTGCTAAGTGGGTGGAAGAAGTAGAGTTCAGTTAGAACTCTGCAAGGGAGAGTGGAGACTCAGTCAAATCGTTTGAATGGGTGGAGGAGAGAAATTCAAGGAGAATATCATGGAGTGAATCAAGGAGTGGGGAGTGTGGAAGAGTTATGCCGTGAGTGGCGACTCAATCTAGGCATTTTCAGCTGGGGGGAAAAGTTGAGCATTTTTGGTAGAATGTATAGCCGAAATTTCATTTGGCCTTTGCATTTTCGGCTTTTGTTGTTTTTCATTGGGAGCATTTCGGGTTTTTGGTTTTGGCACATTTTCTTTCTTTTCTCTTCATACACTCTTCTTTCTTCATTCTTTCCTCAATTGGGTCTTAGTCGAATTTGTAGAGAACTGACCACTCATGCATCTCCTCTTCAATCTTTTCTCCCTTTGCTTCAAGTTGATTAACCACACCCCCTCTCTTGGCCAAATTTTGTAAGTCTTTCCTTACACTCTCTTTCTTTCTCCCTCACTCTATTTCACGTTACATCATACTTTTTTTCTCTTAAGCTAAAGCCGAAACTCTCATCTTTTTGCCTAGGCCGAACCTACCCACTCGCTTCTATTTTGAACCTCTCTTGTTCTCTTTTTGGTAAGGGCCGAACCCTCTAGGGTGTGAACTCGTATCTTGTTGGTTCAAACTACTTCGAGATCTCGTCTTCTTGATTGGTAAGTTGTAGACATGGCCGACTAGGGGTGATAGTTCCATTATCTTGTTGAGTTCGTTAGGGACGAAAGGCCGTTTCTCTTATTATCATCTTGAATAACGTTCTAACACAGTCTTTTCGTTAGGGGCACGAATCTTTGATCAGTAGAAGGTGGATCGAATACCCTCCTTAGAAGGGAGGCTGATATTCATTGGTAAGCTAAGCCTATAGTTTTATGTATTCACATTTTGGGATTTTTGAACAGGAACACTAACTAATAGCCAATTATGTTCTTAGGTGCTTCGGAGAGTAACGTGATCCGTAATCCGTAACAGGTGTGCAATCTCACACCAAACTTGATGAATGCATGTGATTCTCTGTGAATTGACCGAAAGCTAAAAAGCTGAAAAATCGAGCAACCGTAACCACTCGAGCGTGCGAGCGCTCGTGGTGGTAAATCGAGACACGAATGATGGCGGTAGATCGTTGAGAGTGCCGCGAGCACTCTCGCAAAGCTGAGGCTGTAACAGGCCTGATCGAGACGAAACGGGCTAAATGGGCCCAATGAGCTAACGGGCCCACATGGGCAAAATTGATGGAAAACGACCGAATGATAGATGTGGTTGCGAAGACTGCAAAACTGAGACCGAAACCATGCGTAATGGGACACACGAGCGTGTGGGCCCGTTTGGGCCTAAAATGGATTTTAGGCCTAATTGTATCGTAGAGACCCAAAAGGGGTCTCGTGTCGCTCGAGGCGACAATAGGCCTCCGGAAAGGCCGTTAAATGTCTAAATTACCGAAATACCCCTGGAGGGTAAATTACTGAAATACCCCTGGAGGGTAAGTTACCGAAATTACCCTGGAGGGTAAATTACTGAAATACCTTCGGTAGGTAAATTACTGAAATATACTGAAATATCCCTTAAGGATAAAATTACTAAAATGCCCTTGTTGGGCAAAATTACCGTTATACCCTTAGGAGGAAATTTAGCATGGTTGTGTAGGGCTGGGTGGGTTGACTTGGTCCCCACATGGAGTGTAGGGCTGGTACGGGTGGAGTGATGGTTGGATTGGGGTAGGCTGCATTCTCCATTTGCATTACCATGATTTTGGGGCTGTAATCCCAAACTGATACTACATGGGCTTAGGCCCAGACTGTGACTATGACTGAAGATGGGATTACACACTGAGTTCTTGTAACTCACCCCTTTTCCCTTAACCTTGCAGGTAATCCCCAGCGTTAGAGGATTTGGAGGTGCGGAGGACTCGGTGGTGGCCATACATCGAAGTTATTCCTCACGAAACTCAGTAAATCCAGTTTTTATTTTATTTTAAGATTATCTATTTTGGGTTAATGTTTTGTAATAAGGCCACTGGGTTTATTTTCCTTTTTAAACTTTCATTTCGGCTATTACTAAACTGTTAAGCATTTAAATACTGGGTTTCTTAAAATATTAATAACGGCTTTTCAAAATAGCACGTTTTTTGCAACTAATCAAGTTTGATTTTCACAACAAAAATAATTTTTTCAAAATTATAACAACTTTACAAAGACGGACATTAAGTAAATCGTGTTTTTACAAACAAACAAAGAAACTCGGAGTTTCAAAAAGAGACGCAACATTTTTAACGATCGTTTAGCTTTTCAGCTACCTTTTGATGTGGCATGCTAGATCTAGCCATAACGTCTAGGCCGGGTTTGGGGTGTTACATTTAATGGTATCAGAGCCAGGTTGCAAAACTCGGCTGTGGAATGGGTTTGAAATTTTTTCCAAATCAGTTCAAGATATGGTGTAGAAAATGTATAGTGTTACTGGAAGTATGGCACACTGAGGCTCTGGCACCAAATCCGTAAGTTTCCTTACTTTATATCTGATCATATGATAAAATTACTGTAGGGAGAAAACTACTAGAGGTAGTGGTAGTACACTGAAACTTTTAGCCATAGGAACTAAGACTATAGAGACTGAAACAGTAGAAAACTTGATCTGCGAAAAACAACTCTTATAACTGTTTTCCATAAAACACTTGTTAATAATCATGGGAACTATAAGCTGATTCATAAAATTCTTAAACAGATTAGCACGTTATATCGAGATGAGTACAAGGGGATGCGGATGAGGTACACGCGACCGTGGTAGAGGCCGAGGTGCTAGGGCTGGATCTTCAGCATAAGGGCATATGCCGGAAAGAGAGGCATCGACATCGCCAGTGACTGAAACAGGTCTTATGACCGAACTGGAGGGGACGATGCTTTGTCCCAAGCAATGGTGCGGGTTTTAAAATGGCTTGCTAGAGCAAGTACTGGGTCGGCAGCTCGGGGGTCTATTTCTGAGCGACTCCGGTCGAAAGGGCCCAAAGTTTTTAGGGGCATCTCAAGTGTAGCCCCGAATGTGGCAGAATATTGGTTAGAGGCTGTGGAACGAATTATGGATGATCCGGGTCGCCACAGTAGAACAAAAGCGAAAGAAGGCGGTGTCCTTCACGAGAGATGAGGCGTGCAGTGAGTGGCTCTTTGTGAGGGGAAAGTACACAGGCAGATCGATTAACATGGGATTTCTTTAAATCGACCTTTCAGGTGAAATATGTCGGGGCTAGTTATGTGGACGCCTAGAGAAAGGAATTCTTGAATCTGTTTCAGGGGAATAAATCTGTGGCGGAGTATGAGGCGGAGTTCTTGCGTTTGAGCCGGTATGCTCGAAGAATAGTCACAACCGATTATGAGCGCTGTGTGCGGTTTGAAGATTGTCTGCGGGATGAGTTACAGGTACTGATAGCCCCGCAGAGGGAGAGAGATTTCGATGCTTTGGTGGAGAAGGCCAAGATTGCTAAGGAGGTGAAACGCTCTAAGCGTCAGAGCCATGACAAGGAATGGGGTAGGAATAAGAGAGATTTTAGGCCTTCAAGTTCTTCAGATAGATTTCAAAAGAGGCCTAGATTTGATGGGCCGATCCGAACTGGAGTTCCATTTGCTGCTGGTAGACCGCAGCCTTGCGCAGTGTGCGGGTTATCTCATCAGGGTGAATGTTTAAGAAAATTGGGGCCTGCTTCAGGTGTGGGTCAAGAGACCACAGAATTAAGGAATGTATGCTAAAACCGAGTCTGATGCCAGTTGCGAGATAGGGATATGTTCAGCCAGAGAGAGATGGTCAGCAGCCACCGAGAGGTCGTTGTCCAGCCAAAGGGAGAAATGGGTTTGGACAGGGTCGTGGAGCACCGGGCAGAGGTGCTGGTAATACAGATGCAAGACAGCCAGGGTTGGTTTATGTTGCTCGGTGTTGAGAGGATGGCGACGCACCTGACGTCATAACTGGTACGTTCTTTATTCATGATGTACCATGTTTTTGCTTTAATTGATATTGGGTCAACGCATTCGTATGTTGCTTGTAATGTGTCTGGAACTTTGGATATACAATTCAAACTTTCCGAAAAGGAAATGTCAGTGATTATTCCTTTAGGACAATCTGTTGTAGTGAATAAGCTGTTTAGAAATATGCCTCTAGAAGTTCAAGGGGTTGTATTCCCGGCAGATTTGATGTAACTACCGTTCGGCGAGTTTGATCTTATACTGGGCATGGATTGGTTAGTGAAACACCGTGCGAACTTGGATTGCGCTGCTAAGCTTATGGTATTAAAGACCTCAGAGGACGAGGAAGTGATTGTGATAGGAGAGAGAAGGGATTATCTGTCCAATGTAATCTCAGCGTTAAGGGCTGAGAAGTTGGTGCATAAAGGTTGTGAGGCATTCATAGCTTTTGTTAACACGACTGATGATAAGGGTTTGTCTATTGAAAAGGTCAGGACAGTAAATGAATTCCCGGACATATTTCCTGAAGAACTTCTGGGGTTGCCTCCGAATCGCGAGGTCAAATTTGGCATTGAGCTGTTACCGGGAACGGCTCCGGTGTCTATCGCCCCTTACAAGATGGCGCTGAAAGAGCTGGTAGAACTAAAGGCTCAGATCCAAGAGCTGTTGGATTGAGGATTTATCAGACCAAGTGTATCTCTGTGGGGAGCACCGGTATTGTTCGTGAAGAGGAAGGATGGGTCAATGCGTATGTGTATTGACTATCATTAGTTGAACAAGTTAACGATTAAGAACAAATACCCACTACCAAGGATAGACGATCTGTTCGATCAGCTGCGAGGAGCTTCAGTTTTCTCGAAAATAGATTTAAGATCGGGATATCATCAGCTAAGGGTCAAGGAGGCAGATATACACAAGACTGCATTCTGAACTCGTTATGGGCATTACGAGTTTCTGGTCATGCCGTTTGGATTAACGAATGCACCAGCTGCTTTCATGGATATGATGAACCGGGTCTTCCAACCCTATCTAGACCGATTCATGGTGGTATTCATAGATGACATTTTGGTGTATTCAAGAACTGAGGAGGAGCATGATTCACATCTTCGGGTTATTCTGCAGATATTGAGGGAAAAGCAACTTTACGCCAAATTCAGTAAGTGCGAGTTTTGGCTAAAGGAAGTGACATTTTTGGGTCATGTTGTGTCTGCCGAGGGGATTAGGGTTGATCCTTGGAAGGTTGAGGCTGTATTGGATTGGAAGCCACCGGAGTCAGTATCAGAGATCCGAAGTTTTTTGGGTTTGGCCGGATACTACAGGCGGTTTGTTGAGGGGTTTTCGTTAATTGCTGCACCCCTAACTATGTTACTGCGTAAGGAAGTACCATTTGTTTGGACGGATAAACAACAAGAGAGTTTTAAGAAGTTGAAATAGATTCTGACAGAAGCACCGGTGTTGATTCAGTCTGAGGCTGGGAAAGAGTTCGTTGTCTATTGTGATGCGTCGCACACGGGTTTGGGTTGTGTGCTGATGCGGGAAGGGAAGGTGGTGGCGTATGCATCTCGTCAGCTTAGACCGCACGAGGTGAACTACCCCACTCATGACTTAGAATTAGCTGTAGTAGTGTTCGCACTTAAGATATGGAGACATTACCTGTATGGGGAAAAGTCGACCATCTACACCGACCATAAGAGTCTTAAGTATCTCCTTACCTAAAAGAAGTTGAATCTTAGGCAACGGAGATGGATAGAGTTGCTGAAGCATTATGATTGCTTGATTGAGTACCATCCGGGAAAGGCCAACGTGGTGGCAGATGCACTGAGTCGCAAGGTGGTATCTGAGTTGAGAGCAATGTTTGCTCGTCTCAGCCTATACGAAGATGGAAGCTTGTTGGCAGAACTTCAGGTGAAGCCGACTTGGGTTAACCAGATTAAAGAGAAACAGTTATTGGATGAGTTGTTGAGTTCTCATTTTCAGCAGGTGAAAAGTGGAGAGATGGTGGATTTTGGGCTGAATAGTAAAGGGGTGTTATGCTTCTGTGGAAGAGTTTGTGTGTCGAAGGACTCTGAGTTAAGACAGATGATTCTGCGGGAGGCGCATAGTAGCCCATACGCTATACATTCCGGTGGAAACAAGTTGTACCGAGATCTACGTGAATTGTACTGGTGGCCAGGGCTGAAGCGAGAAGTTATCGACTTCGTAAGCAAGTGTTTGAAATGTCAGCAAGTGAAGGCTGAGCATCAACTACCTTCGGGGCTTCTTCTACCAGTTAAGATTCCACTTTGGAAGTAGGAGAGGATAACAATGGATTTTGTTAGTGGGCTACCCCTGACGCCTACTAAGAAAGATTCTGTGTGGGTGATTGTTGATTGGCTTACTAAATCTGCTCACTTCATACCGGTTCGCACTGACTACTCGTTACAGAAGTTGGCCAAGTTGTACGTGGCAAAAATTGTGAGGCTACATGGGGTACCAGTGTCTATCATCTCAGACAGGGACCCTAGATTCACATCTCGGTTCTGGAAAGTGTTACATGAAACTTTGGGTAGAAGGCTAGATTTCAGCATAGCGTTTCATCCACAGATTGATGGTCAGTCGGAGAGGGTAATCCAGATTTTGGAAGACATGTTAAGGAGCTGTGTGATCGACTTCAGGGGTAGTTGGGAAGATTATTTACCCTTAGTGGAATTTGCGTATAACAACAACTACCAATCCAGCATTCAAATGGCACCATATGAGGTATTATATGGTCATAGGTGTCATACCCCTACTTGTTGGACAGAATTGAGTGAGCGACGGTTGTTGGGGCCAGAATTAATTTCGAAACTGAGGAGAAGGTGAAGTTGATTCGGGGTCGGTTGAAAGAAGCTTATGATAGACAGAAGTCGTATGCGGATCTTAAGCGTAAAGAAATCTAGTAATCGATGGGAGATTATGTTTTCTTGAAGGTCTCACCATGGAAAAAGATTCTGAGATTTTTGCGGAAGGGCAAGTTGAGCCCCAGATTCATCGGACCTTACCAAGTGTCAAGACGTGTTGGATCAGTCGCATATCAGCTTGAGCTGCCCCCTGAATTGAACCGGATACACGACGTATTCCATGTTTCTATGTTAAGGCGCTACCGTTTAGATCCTTCTCATATAGTGCCGGTGGAAGAAATTGAGGTAAGACCTGATCTGACATTTGAAGAGGAACCGGTCCAGATTTTGGATCGTTATGTTAAAGTGTTGAGGAGAAAATCCATCCCGTTAGTCAAAGTGTTGTGGCGTAATCACAGTTCAGAGGAAGCCACGTGGGAGTCGGAGGAGGCAATGCGACAGCAATACCCTCATCTCTTTTGATCAGGTAAAATTTCGAGGCCAAAATTTCTTTAAGGGGATAGAATTGTAACATCCCAAATTAGGGGTCTGTGTTTCTGCTGTATAATTGCATGTTGTATTTGTTTTGCGGGTTGTTTGGGAGTGTTTAGGGGCTCTAGGGAGGCCTAGGGTCGAGTTCGAGCATTGGTAAAATTTTGGTTTTGGGCACTTTAGGGGTGAGGACTATTGGAAGCAGGACTTATATTTAATAGAGTGTGTTTGTTCAACACAAGTGAGCATTTGGCAAGGTGGTGGTGGCATCAATATGAGAGCATGGTGGGATGGGGTTCGAATCCCACAAGTGCCAAAACAAAGGTTATATTTTGTGCTAAGTGGGTGGAAGAAGTAGAGTTCAGTTAGTACTCTGCAAGGGAGAGTGGAGACTCAGTCAAATCGTTTGAATGGGTGGAGGAGAGAAATTCAAGGAGAATATCGTGGAGTGAATCAAGGAGTGGGGAGTGTAGAAGAGTTGTGCCGTGAGTGGGGACTCAATCTAGGCATTTTCGGCTAGGCGGAAAAGTTGAGCATTTTGGGTAGAATGTATAGCTGAAATTTCATTTGGCTTCCTTTACATTTTCGGCTTTTGTTGTTTTTCGTTGGGAGCATTTCGGGTTTTTGGTTTTGGCACATTTTCTTTCTTTTCTCTTCGTACACTCTTCTTTCTTCATTCTTTCCTCAATTGGGTCTTGGCCGAACTTGTAGAGAACTGACCACTCGTGCATCTCCTCTTCAATCTTTTCTCCCTTTGCTTCAAGTTGATTAACCACACCCCCTCTCTTGGCCGAATTTGGTAAGTCTTTGCTTACACTCTCTTTCTTTCTCCCCCACTCTATTTCACGTTATATCTTACTTTTTTCCCTTAAGCTAAAGTCGAAACTCTCATCATTTTTCCTAGGCCGAACCTACCCACTCGCTTCTATTTTGAACCTCTCTTGTTATCTTTTTGGTAAGGGCCGAATGCTCTAGGGTGTAAACTTGTATCTTGTTGGTTCAAACTGCTTCGGGATCTCATCTTCTTGATTGGTAAGTTGTAGACATGGCCAACTAGGGGTGATAGTTCCCTTATCTTGTTGAGTTCGTTAGGGCCGAAAGGCCGTTTCACTTATTATCATCTTGAATAACGTTCTAACACAATCTTTTTGTTAGGGGCACGCATCTTTGATCAGTAGAAGGTGGATCGAATACCCTCCTTTGAAGGGAGGCTGATATTCGTTGGTAAGCTAAGCCTATAGTTTTATGTATTCACATTTTGGGATTTTCGAACAGGAAGACTAACTGATAGCCAATTATGTTCTTAGGTGCTTCGGAGAGTAACGTGATCCATAATCCGTAACAGGTGTGTAATCTCACACCAAACTTGATGAATGCATGTGATGCTCTGTGAATCAGCCGAAAGCCGAAAGGCAAAAAAATTGGCAACCGTAACCACTCGAGCGTGCGAGCCCTCCTGGTGGTAAATCGAGACACGAATGATGGCGGTAGATCATTGAGAGTGCCGCGAGCACTCTCGCGAAGCTGAGGCTGTAACGGGCCTGATCGAGTCGAAGTGAGCTAAATGGGCCCAATGAGCTAACGGGCCAACTTGGGGAAAATTGATGGAAAACGACCGAATGATAGATGCGGTTGCGAAGACTGCAAAACTGAGACCGAAACCATGCGTAATGGGCCATACGAGCGTGTGGGCCCGTTTGGGCCTGAAATGGTTTTAAGGCCAAATTGTATCGTAGAGACCCAAAAGGGGTCCCCTGTCGCTCAGAGGCGACAATAGGCCTCCAGAAAGGCCGTTAAATAACTAAATTACCGAAATACCTCTGGAGGGTAAATTACTGAAATACCCCTGGAGGGTAAGTTACCGAAATTACCCTGGAGGGTAAATTAATGAAATACCTTCGGTAGGTAAATTACTGAAATATACTGAAATATCCCTTAAGGATAAAATTACTAAAACGCCCTTGTTGGGCAAAATTACCGTTATACCCTTAGGAGGAAATTTAGCATGGTTGTGTGAAATCAATTTAATTGCCATGATGATACATTATTGCATACACTGAATTATTATGCCATGACATGTCGCATTGGGTTGGGTTATATTTATATATGGAGGAAGTACTGTACTGGTGGCTATGCCATGTTATACTGATTTTAGTGGCTCAAACCACATATCAAGCATGGCGCTTTGTTGCGTTATATTGGCGGCTTCATTTGCGTTTTGGTGTGTAGGGTTGGGTGGGTTGACTTGGTCCCCACATGGAGTGTAGGGTTGGTACGGGTGGAGTGATGGTTGGATTGGGGTAGGCTGCATTCTCCATTTGCATTACCATGATTTTGGGGCTGTAGGCCCAAACTATATCTTGCATGGGCTTAGGCCCAAACTGTGGATCGTGTGATCAAGATGGGATTACACACCGAGTTCTTGTAACTCACCCTTTTCCCTTAACCTTGTAGATAATCCCGGCCGTTAGAGGATTTGGAGTCATGAGGACTCGGTGGTGGCCATACATCGGAGTTATTCCTCACGAAACTCAAGTAAATCCAGTTTTATTTTATTTTAAGATTATCTATTTTGGGTTAATGTTTTGTAATAAGGCCACTGGGTTTATTTTCCTTTTTAAACTTTCATTTCAGCTTTTACTAAACTATTAATCATTTAAATACTGGGTTTCTTAAAATATTAATAACCGCTTTTCAAAATAGCACGTTTTCGCAACTAATCAAGTTTGATTTTCACAACAAAAAAAGTTTTTCAAAATTATAACAACTTTACAAAGACGGACATTAAGTAAATCGTGTTTTTACAAACAAACAAAGAAACTCGGAGTTTCAAAAAGAGACGCAACATTTTTAACGATCGCTTAGCTTTTCAGCTACCTTTTGATGTGGCATGCTAGATCCAGCCATAACGTCTAGGCCGGGTTTGGGGTGTTACAACGGGCTTCCCATTGACACCGAAAAATAAGGATGTCATATGGGTTGTAGTTGATAGACTTACGAAGTTGGCCCATTTTATACTGGTACGCATTGATTATTCACTTGATAAGTTAGCGAATTTGTATGTTTCAGAAATTGTAAGACTACATGGAGTACCGTTGTCGATTATATCGGATAGAGATCCAAGATTTACATCACGATTTTGGAAGAAGTTGCAAGAAGCCTTAGCACAAAGTTGAGTTTTAGTACAACTTTCCATTCGCAAACCAACGAACCGTTGGAGAGGATAATACATATACTTGAAGACATGCTCCGATGCTGTGTTTTGGAATTTCAAGGTAATTGGGGAAAGTACTTACCCTTAGTGGAATTTGCCTACAATAACAGTTTTCAGTCGAGCTTGAAAATGGCGCCTTATGAGGCATTATATGGGCGTAAGTGCCGAACGCCCCTGTATTGGACTGAACTTAGAGAGAATCAGATTCACGGGGTTGATCTAGTCAGAGAAACTGAAGAGAAAGTAAGAGTGATCCGTGATTGTCGAAAAGCTACCTCAGATAGACAAAAGTCCTATTCGGATTTGAATTGAAAAGAGATTGAGTTTCAAGTTGGTGATAAATTATTTTTGTAAGTATCACCATGGAAGAAAGTTCTCAGATTTGGCCGGAAAGGCAAGTTGAGTCCGCGCTTTATCGGACCGTATGAGGTTACCGAGAGGATAGGACCGGTAGCCTATCGTTTGGCATTGCCATCGAGTTGGAAAATACTTATGATGTGTTTCACGTGTCTATGTTACTTCGCTATCGATCAGACCCTTCACATGAGATTGTACCAACAAAGATAGAAATTCAACCGGACATGACTTATGGCGAAGAGCCGGTTAAGATTTTGGCACGAGAAGTTAAACAGTTAAGAAATAAAAGTATAGCCCTTGTGAAAGTACTATGGCAACGACATGGGGTAGAAGAGGCTACATGGGAGCCTGAGGAGGCCATGAGAAACCAATATCCCAACCTTTTTACCGGTAAGATTTTCGGGGACGAAAATCCCTAAAGGGGGAGAATTGTAACAGCCCGATTTAGGGCCTAGTTAGAATAGTGGTTGCGAGACCACAAATTTGAAGTAGAAATATGTGTTTTATGGTTTTTATGAGGTCTAAGACATGTTTGCATGATTATGTGAAAAATTTCATGAAGAAATTTTATTAATTAGTGATCAATTTATTCATTAAGACGAAATTGCAAAGATTGAAAAATATGAGATTCTAGAAGATTCAAGTATGAAATAGCATTAGAAAAATTATTAGAAGTCCTTATTTAGCAATTAGACTATTATATGTCAAGATGGACAAAAATGGACATGGGAAGGAAAAATCTCAAGAAAAGGCCTTGAGGGCATTTTGGTCATTTGGTTAATAAGTTAATAAAAAGGGAAAAAAAAGTCAATTTTTTTTTCATCTTCTTCCCCTTGGTGCCAAATTTTGCAAGGAGCCATAGCTAGGGTTTCTTCAACTTTCAAGCTTGATTGTAAGTACCTCCTAGCCCCCGTTTTTAATAGTCTTCGTATTTTTGAGATCCTCGTAGCTCGATTTAGCTATTTCTAGGTATATTTTGAGCTAGGGTTCATGTTCAAAAATTTACCCATGCATGAAATTCATGTATTTTGATGTTTAGTGGAAGAATATGAAATTTTGATGTATGATAAACATCTTTTTCTAAGTGATTCTCATGGAAAATTCATAAAAAGGACTAATTTGTAAAAGTTATGAAATTTGTAACACCCCAAACCCGGCCCATGCGTTACGACCGAATCTGACATGTCACGTGAGGAAAACGTATAAAGTCCTTGTGATTTGTACTAAAATGAATGTTATTTGGTTATGGTTAAGAAAACAAGGTTGGAAGTAAATATTTGATAAAATACAACTACATTTGAGAGGTTGTTTTGATGAATCAAAATCAAGGTAGTGAACTTTAAAACCGTGGCTTTTGAAAATATTGTTCATAATTCGAGAGAAAATTTTTGAGTTAAAATATTTGTAAAAGTTTGTTATAAAATCCATTTATTAATCAATTTTTGAAAACCGTTGGTTATGCTTTTAGAAAATCCCCATTTAAAATAATTCAAGCAAAATAATAAATACGTCAAACATAATGCAAAAATAAAATATTCCAGAGGCCTTATTACAACTTAAAAACCCAAAATAGTAAAAGAAATAAAGTAACGTAAATAGAAATTCTAAAGTTCAAGAACACCATTTCTGAAGTATGGCCTCCATCGAGTCATCCATGGCCTCAAGTCCTCATCACGGAGCATTACCTACAAGGGTTAAGGAAAAAGGGGGAGTGAGTTACAAGAACTCAGTTTATAATCCCCTTACCGTTATCCACTGGGCCTGAATCCATTTAGCATTATCTTGGGCTTAAGCTCATTTAACATACACTTGGACCGAAGCCCATTTACAAAACAGAATATATATTTATATATGTGCAATGTATGCAACCTAACCCATCCTAGTAATCCATCCGCTACACACCACCTGTACCATCCCATCACACCTGTGGGGATCAAGTCAACCCACCCCGCCAAACACACCAATCGCAGGCAAGATGCCATTTAATATATATATTGTGGCCAAGCCACCGCTGTAGTCAAACTACTTTTCATAATTTTTGTGGCAAAGACACCAGAGTCATAATTATGCGTGGCATAGCCACTATATAGATTGTGGCAGAGCCACCAGAATATCATATATGGTAATATAACCGGCACACAGCCTTGGTAAAAATGATTGACACAGAGTCGTTAGTTCATATGTTAGGCACATAGCCCCAGGTAAATACGTTTAGCACAAAGCCATAATCACGATGGCACAAAGCCAATTTAGGTTGGCACATAGCCATTATCATAATTTGTGGCCGAGCCACCAGAATCAGAATGAAACATAATAACAAACATTTTTGTGGCAATGCCACCGGGCTGCACTTCTTTTCAACATTTTTCTCATCCCATGCAAATTATGCAAATGCAACATACATAATAAAGCATAATATCCACAAATATAAACAACAATCATTGATTTAGAGATTTATTACAGTAAATCGGCCCATTATAACACTTTGCAATTCGGCCCATTAAGGCATTCTATCAAATCGGCCCATAGGGGCATTTTCGTAATTTCGACCCATAGGGGCATTTTCGTAATTCGGTAATTTTACCCACTAAGGGTAATTTGGTAATCTCGTAACCCAGGGGTATTTCGGTAATTTACCCTCTAAGGGTATTATGGTAATTTCGCAACCCAGACTTAACTACTAATTTGGGGCATAAAAATTGAAATTGTCCATCTGCGTCATACTGACTAAATTGACTATAACTCGAGTTAGGAAACTCAAAATTTAAATCCGTAAATTTTCCTTGAAACTAGACTCATATATATTTTTACTAAAATTTTTACAGAATATTTTTACTTAAAAATTTAGTACAGTTTATTCCGTAAAGTTTCCCTTATTTCACTAACCAACGGTTCTGACCTCTCTTACCCAAAATTCAAATATCTCACTGTACGGTTTTCATATGTTGCTCCCACTTGTTTCTATTGAAAATAGGCTCAGTAAGGAATCTATACATCTAACTTATAACTCATAATTCACTTTGTAAAATTTTAAATTATTTTTCTAAGATAGATTAGGGAACCACGAAGTCAATCAGAGCTAGTCCCACTAAAGTTAAAATATCACAGAATATAAAATTTCTCTTTCTACTCCGTTTCTTTCATATGAAAATAGACACATTAAGATTTAATTCGATATCTTATTTGCTTTATAATTCCCTTTATCCTATTTTTTGAGATTTTTCAAAATCACGTCACTGCTGCTGACCAAACTATTTCATTGCAAAATTTGGTTAGTACTACGAACATACGCACGCCCGATTGGTCACGAATGCCGGTTTCCGGTTTTCTTTGGTATTTCGACCGAGTAATAGAACATATCATACAAAAATTTAGAGAGGTCTGATATTACACACCATTTCAAACATGTATTCGGAAGGGTACGGGATTACACACCTTATTCGGAATCCGTAACATGATACTCTCCGCAGCACCTAAAGGTACAATCGGTTAACAACTAGTCCAAAGCCCAATTTTCAACTTCAACCAAGTATTGCAATTGATTAACAATCTATATCACTTACCAACAATCTGAGTCTCTTATTACGAGGGATAGGTGATAGAACGATTTGGTCCCTAAAAATAAACGATTAGTCATCACCTCTATACCGTTTAGCAAACTAACCGATCAACGAAAAAGATCAAAAAGAACCATGACGAATCCCTTACCTTGACAATAATAGATCCCCTTTTATCGATTTCCTTAAGGCTAGAAAGATGATGAGAGTGTAAGCTAACACTCTCACCGATTTCGCCCACACCAAGAGAACCAAGAAGATGGAAGTAGCAAAGAATAGATTCGGCCTTACAACCACCGAAAACCGAGAAGACAAAGAAGCTTGGCAACCACAAGAACCAAGTTTCGGCTATGAGATGAAGTTGATGTTTGGTTATGGTGTATAAAAGAGAATGTTTGAAAAGAAAAGAGTAGAAGTCAATAGGCAAATTGAAGTTTCGATCAAGAGGAAATGCAATCAAAAGAACCAAAATATTTAGAAAGGAAAAGAAATGACCCCAAAGATGTGAAAATGCAAGGAGAGCTAGAGAAATTCGGCCCCTCTTTCCCTTAACCAAAACCATGTATCACCTTTTCCAAAAGATGAGCATTGACCAAATAAAAATCTTTCCAAAACACCTTCCACACTATAAGCCAACATGTTCCCTTCACATGCCTTTTTCCTTCATTTCTTTCCCTCTTTTTCCCTAGTCTTCCTCCTTACCATATTCCTTAGCCATCTTTCCCAAATTAAAAAGTCTTTCTTACCTTATTAAAGCCTTGACCGACACTTTGGATGAATAGCACAAAAATAAATCCAAAATTTGTAAAAGATGGGATTTGAACTCCTTCCCTCCATGCTCTCCACTTGATGCCTTAACCTCCTTGCCATATGCTCTCTTATGCTAGCAAAATACACACTTATTACCTTAAGCCTTGACGCCACTTGCCTTTTCCCCTTAAGTGCTCAAATATAAAAATTTACCTATAGCCTAACTTGAACCCATAACTTCCTAGAAACCTCGTAACTTTCCAAAATCACCTTCCTAATAAGTCCAACTTGAAATAATGTCGTTCTCTTGTTCTCAAAAATTTTAAACACTCCTATGCCCAAGGCCTATTGGGCCCAATCCTACTAGGCCCAATTTTGGGTCGTTACAATTCTACCCTCCTTAAAGAAATTTCATCCTCGAAATTTCCAACCAACTACTAAACGCATCGCTCAAATCACACCACTATGCTTTCGCTGCGCACTCTGATCTTAATAACACTAATGTACTTTTAACATAATCTTGAATCCTCTTTCACACAACCAAACACCTAACCACAGAAGCAAGCAATTATCTACCACTTATACCTAAAATTTTCTATATTCAATCATCACGTCCAACCAAAACATACCTGAATTGATGGTGATGAAACAATCCCGAGCCTTATGCTCCTTAGACCCACATCTCAAGCATGCTCCTGACCTCCTCCAACATTCTCCCGGATGACTCCTTCTGCAATATTCGCAAGCCAGAAAATTTGGACGTGCCTTAACATGCTTTACGAAACGAGACTGCGACCCAAAAGAACCGCGATCTCTTTTCTTCTTACAGTCCATACACCCAACTCGAAGTGTTTCACTGATTCCTTTAACCTCTTCCAATACCTCATTAACTATCTGTGTCAGCTCAACAACCCAAGCTCGATCATGAGATCCCATCTCAGCCACTGGCGATGCAACGCCTCCCTTTCGAGCACATGCCTCGGTACCGAAGATCCAGCCCTAGCACCTCGGCCTCTATCACGGTCGCGTCTACCACGTCCACATCCTCTAGCACTCATGTTCACTAATTCAATTTAATCTGACTAAGAGTCTTATGAATCATTATACTATTCAATGTTTATTAAACAATATTTTATGGAGTATAAGAAGTAAAGTTGTTTTCGCAAAACGCATCCTAAAGTCTCAATCTCTATAATTTCAGCTCCTAAAGCTAAAAGTTCTAGAGTACGCCTACAGTCATACCACAATAATCATAAATTGAAAACATAAACTTACTTGACTTGGTGCCGGATACCCGTGGTGCCATACTTCCTTTAGAACATGCTTTTATAAATTAAAATTTTATATAGCTTTGGAAAACGCTTTTGAACCCAAACCACAGCCGAGTTTTGCAACCGGCCTCTGATACCATAAAATGTAACACCCCAAACCCGGCCCATGCGTTATTTAATAGGATCGACATGTCACATGAGGAAAACATATAAAGTCCTTGTGATTTGTACTAAATTGAATGTTATTTGGTTATGGTTAAGAAAACAAGGTTGGATGTAAATATTTGATTAAATACAACTACATCTGAGAGGTTGTTTTGATGAATCAAAAATCAAGGTAGTGAACTTTAAAACTGTGGCTTTTGAAAATATTGTTGATAATTCGAGAGAAAATTTTCGAGTTAAAATATTTGTAAAAGTTTGTTATAAAATCCATTTATTAATCAATTTTGGAAAACCGTTGGTTATGCTTTTAGAAAATCCCCATTTAAAATAATTCAAGCAAAATAATAAATACGTCAAACATAATGCAAAAATAAAATATTCCAGAGGCCTTATTACAACTTAAAAACCCAAAATAGTAAAAGAAATAAAGTAACGTAAATAGAAATTCTAAAGTTCAAGAACACCATTTCTGAAGTATGGCCTCCATCGAGTCATCCATGGCCCCAAGTCCTCGTCACGGAGCATTACCTACAAGGGTTAAGGAAAAAGGTGGAGTGAGTTACAAGAACTTTGTGTATAATCCCCTTACCGTTATCCACTGGGCCTGAATCCATTTAGCATTATCTTGGGCTTAAGCTCATTTAACATACACTTGGACCAAGCCCATTTACAAAGCAGAATATATATTTATATATGTGCAATGTATGCAACCCAACCCATCCTAGTAATCCATCCGCTACACACCACCCGTACCATCCCATCACACTGTGGGGATCAAGTCAACCCACCCCACCAAACACACCAATCGCAGCAAGATGCCATTTAATATATATATTGTGGCCAAGCCACCGCCGCAGCTTGATCAAACTACTTTTCATAATTTTTGTGGCAAAGCCACCAGAGTCATAATTATGCGTGGCATAGCCACTATACTGATTAAAGTGAGCCACCGGAATATCATATACGGTAATATAACCGGCACACAGCCTTGGTAAAAATGATCGACACAGTAGTCGTTAATTCATATGTTAGGCACATAGCCCTGGGTAAATACGTTTAACACAAAGCCATAATCACAATGGCACAAAGCCATATTTAGGTTGGCACATAGCCATTATCGTAATTTGTGGGTGAGCCACGAATCGAGAATGAAACATAATAACAAACATTTTTGTGGCAATGCCACCGGGCTACACTTCTCTTCAACATTTTTCCCATCCCATGCAAATTATGCAAATGCAACATACATAATAAAGCATATATAATAAAGCATAATATCCACAAATATAAACAACAATCATTGATTTAGAGATTTATTACGGTAAATCGGCCCATTATAACACTTTGCAATTTGGCCCATTAAGGCATTCTATCAAATCGACCCATAGGGGCATTTTCGTAATTTCGACCCATAGGGGCATTTTCGTAATTCGACCCATAAGGGCATTTTCGTAATTCGGTAATTTTACCCACTAAGGGTAATTTGGTAATCTCGCAACCTAGGGGTATTTCGATAATTTACCCTCTAAGGGTATTATGGTAATTTCAACCTGCACTTAACTACTAATTTGGGGCATAAAATTGAAACTGTCCATCTGCGTCATCATCGACTAAATTGACTATAACTCGAGTTAGGAAACTCGAAATTTAAATCCGTAAATTTTTCTTGAAACTAGACTCATATATCTTATTACTAAAAATTTTCAGAATTTTTTGGCTTAACCATTTAGTACAGTTTATTCCATAAAATTTCCCTTGTTTCACTAACAAATGGTTCTGACCTCTCTTACCCGAAATTTAAATATCTCACTGTACGGTTTTTATATGTTGCTCCCACTTGTTTCTATTGAAAATAGGCTCACTAAGGAATCTATACATATAACTTATAACTCATAATTCACTTTGTACAATTTTAAACTATTTTTCTAATACAGATCAAGGAACCACGAAGTCAATCAGATCCAGTCCCACTTAATTTAAAATATCACAGAATATAAAATTTCTCTTTCTACTCCGTTTCTTTCATATGAAAATAGACATAGTAAGATTTAATTCAATATCTTGTTCGCTTTCTAATTCCTTTTCTCCTATTTTTCGTGATTTTTCAAAATCACGTCACTGCTGCTGACCAAACCGTTTCATTGCAAAATATGGTTACTACTACGAACATACGCACGCCCGAGTGGTCACGGATGCCAGTTTTCGGTTTTCTTCGGTATTTCGACCGAATCATAGAACATATCATACAAACATTCAGTGAGGTATGATATTACACACCATTTCAAACATGTATTCGGAAGGGTACGGGATTACACACCTTATTCGGAATCCGTAACACGATACTCTCCGCGGCACCTAAAGGTACAATCGGTTAACGATTAGTCCAAAGCCCAATTTTCAACTTCAACCAAGTATTGCTATTGATTAACAATCTATATCACTTACCAACAATTTGAGCCTCTTATTACGAGGGATAGGTGATAGAACGATTTGGTCCCTAAAAATAAACGATTAGTCATCACCTCTATACCGTTTAGCAAACTAACCGATCAACGAAAAGATCAAAAGAACCATGATTTAATCCCTTATCTTGACAATAATAGATCCCCTTCTATCGATTTCCTTAAGGCTAGAAAGATGATGAGAGTGTAAGCTAACACTCTACCGATTCGGCCACACACCAAGAGAACCAAGAAGATGGAAGTAGCAAAGAATAGATTCGGCCTTACAACCACCGAAAACCCGAGAAGACAAAGAAGCTTCTGGCAACCACAAGAACCAAGTTTCAGCTATGAGATGAAGTTGATGTTTCGATTATGGTGTATAAAAGAGAATGTTTGAAAAGAAAGAGTAGAGGTCAATAGGCAAATTGAAGTTCCGGTCAAGAGGAAATGCAATCAAAAGAACCAAAATATTTAGAAAGGAAAAGAAATGACCCCAAAGATGTGAAAATGCAAGGGAGAGCTAGAGAAATTGGCTCCCCTCTTTCCCTTAACTAAAACCATGTATCATCTTTTCCAAAAGATGAGCATTGACCAAATAAAAATCTTTCCAAAACACCTTCCACACTATAAGCCAACATGTTCCCTTCACATGCCTTTTTCCTTCATTTCTTTCCCTCTTTTTCCCTAGTCTTCCTCCTTACCATATTCCTTAGCCATCTTTCCCAAATTAAAAAGTCTTTCTTACCTTATTAAAGCCTTGATCGACACTTTGGATGAATAGCCCAAAAATAAATCCAAAATTTGCAAAAGATGGGATTTGAACCCCTTCCTCCATACTCTCCACTTGATGCCTTAAGCCTCCTTGCCATATGCTCTCTTATGCTAGCAAAATACACACTTATTACCTTAAGCCTTGATGCCACTTGCCTTTTCCCCTTAAGTGCTCAAATACAAAAATTTACCTATAGCCTAACTTGAACCCGTAACTTCCTAGAAACCTCATAACTTTCCAAAATCACCTTCCTAATAAGTCCAACTTGAAATAATGCCGTTCTCTTGTTCTCAAAAATTTTAAACACTCCTATGCCCAAGGCCCATTGGGCCCAATCCTACTAGGCCCAATTTTGGGTCGTTACAAAATTTGTCATAAAAGTGTGAATTTGTTGAAATTGTGGGCTGTTTTAGTTATGAACATGGTTTGGCTAGGCTTAAAATACAAGGAAATTGAATAAAAATCATTTTTACGAGATTAGGGGCAAAAGTGTAAATATGTGAAAGTATAGAGGCAATATTGTAATTTTGCCACAGTATGATTCATGGTTCGATTTAATCAATGTAATCATTAAAAGAGTGAAATTCTCTTTATAGATCAAGAAACACGAAGTCCGGACCGAAATCGAGGCAAGAACAAGGTTGTGGACTAAATCGAACAACTATACATATTTTGGTACCGAGGTAAGTTTGTGTGTAATAGTTCAATGTTATACTATTATGCTTTAAAATGCTTGTCATTGCATGAAGATGTATATTATTTTATGAAATCGATCTGTAACACCCCTAACCCGTAACCATCGCCGGTCTAGGGTTAAGAGGCATTACCGGACAAATCGAAAACTTTTACGAACATTTCACATCATAAAGTATATCATAGTCATATCATAGCAAAATACAAACATATAGTCCCTTAATGAGGTCTACAAGACCTTAAACATGCATTAGAAAGGGGTCGGGACTAAACCGAGATCATACAAAATTTTTCCTAAAATCAAACATTTTTTCAAAGTTACAGAGGTCACACGCCCGTGTGGGCAGGCCGTGTGCCTCACACGGCCTCAGACACACCCGTGCGTCCAAGCCATGGCAAAATAGGGCATACATATTAACTTGACCAAACGGCCGAGGACACGCCTATGTGCTCTACCCGTGGTCGACACTGACTTATCTCACACGGCCTGTCACACGCACGTGTGTCTGGCCCGTGGTCGACACTGACTTATTTTGAATTACAAATTCAAGTAACACGATCGAGCCACACGCCCGTGTGCTCAACCGTGTGAGAAAATGTAGGCAATTTACGAGGCCAATTTGCCACCCATTTTAGGGTCAAACCTACAAACAACAACAAATATCATTTCATACATCAAAAGCAACCAAATCACACAAAAAATGACCATCTTTTCTAACCATTCATAAGTATATCAAATATAACAACTTTTGCATAATTTATCTCATATCAACCTCAAACATTTCTATGTAAAATTCATCCAAAACTTACCAACTCAATATACCAACCTCTCATCATAAAGATACCAACTTTGCATAACAAAACATAGATTAAAAAGTTACCATATTCACATCTATTAACAAGCCATATCTCATGGCTTATATATACATCTCAAAACATCATCTAATTTAACTAGACTATACATGCCATACTTAAATATGTACTCATTCAAAAGGTACACAAAATATGATTTGATAGTGTGATGACGATCCTCGACGATCCCCGAGCTTTCCGTAGCTTTGATAATCTATTAAACAAAGCAAACGCACACAAGTAAGCTTTCAAAAGCTTAGTGAGCCATATACAAATAAACTTATCATATAAAACATTTATAACCATTTCAATTACAGGAACTTTAGCATATCTCAATAGCATATTCATATTTCTTCTTTAGCTCAATTGATTCCAACCATTTTCTTATCAACAAATCACATCTCATGTATTTCATTAGATCATAGCACATTCATATTTATATATCACATTTTGTCTCAACAAGTCTATACATATAACTCACTTTTGCAATTTCACATATACTTACCTTTCATAATCAAACATGGTATACACTTCAAACGTACCTGTATCGGTCACACATTTCACATAGTCATTCATATCTCGGAATTGCCCGTTGAACCATTCGAAATTGTAACAACCCGGTTTAGACACTAGTCGGAACAGTGGTTTCGAGACCACAAATTCAAGGTTGAAAAAATAATTTAATATTATTTTTGGTGTTTACAGTACGTGATTAAGCATGTGTGAAATATCTGTGTGAAAATTTTATCAATTGTGTGCTGAATTTGCAAAAAGGACTTAATCGCATAAAATGAAAAAGCTGTGTGCTGATTGTTAAAGTGCTAATTTGGCATGGCTTATTAAAATTTGAGTCCTTATGTTTTTATTATTCCATAAGAAAAATGGATGGACATAAAAGCCTTAAGTTAGTGGATTTTAAATGAGATTAAAAAGGCTAAAATTGGTATTTGATATTTATGTTAATATAATTTAAATAAAACAAAAAGATGGCCATTTTATCATCATCCTTGGCCGAAAATTAGCAAGAAAAGAAAAGAAAAAGAGAGTTAGGGGTTCGGCACTTGAAAGCTTCAATTGGTATGTGTTTTTAACTCCGTTTTTGATGATTTTTATGTTTTTGTGATCGTTGCTTCGTGTTCTCTCAAGCCCATGCTTTAATTTTAGAATTTGATGGTGATTTATAATATGCCATTGATGAATACTTGATCTTTTTGACGGTTGGTGATGAAATATGAAAGATATGTGATAGATTAACATATTTTGTCTTTGAATTTTTGGTGGATTTGAGTAATTTAGGCTAAATTGAGAAAAGTGAAAATTGAAGGATTAAAATGTGAAATAAATGAAATATGTGGGCTTGTATGAACATAAGGAGAATTCGGCTAGGCATGTGTGAAATGAAATTATGTGAATTTTATGATTTTATGAAATAGGGACTAAAGTGTCAAAATGTGAAAATGTGAGGGCTAAATTGTAAAATGCCCTAAATATGTGTGTTTTGACTAAATTGAATGATTTGGTGATTGACTGAGCTAAATTTGAATATGTATAGATAAAGAAAAGATGGATTTGGATCGAGATTGAGGCAAAGATAAAGTGCTCGATTAATTGACTCGTTCGTTACTTCAACGTCCGAGGTAAGTTCAGATATAATACGAGTTGTTAAATTTATGTTTAAGTGCTATGAAATGAATGAATATGTGAATATTTAATTAGAAATGCTATATGTGGAATTGAGAAATGTGGCACTAAGTGTGCGTAATTAGAATCGGGACAGAGGTGAATAGCACTGTGTGTGCAAAGTAATGGAAGCCTCGGCTTTATTGATTGACACTGTGTGTGCGATACTGAGATAAATTCGATTTAATGTAAAGGCACTAAGTGTGCGATGATATTTAAGCTTCAGCTATGAAATGGGCACTAAGTGTGCGATTGGATCGAAGGAATAACGAAGATTTATCGAAATATGGTATTGAATATTGAGTAGCAAGAATGAATGTTAACTAAGTGTTGGTAAAGGTATGTTCGGAACCTATGTGGTTGATGATATCATTCATGGACAAATGGTTATTTGTGTAAGCATATGTCTAAGGATGAGATTGTGCATTCTTGTAATATAATCTATGTGATGGTTTAATTAGTATATTTATTTTGATTCATAGAGTTAAATGTATTATATTACGAACTTACAAAGCTTTAAAAGCTTATTGTGTGAAGTGTTTCTCTATTTTACAGTGTCTTTAAAGCTAGCTCAGATCCGAGGATCGTCAAGGACTCTGTAACACCCCATACCCAAGTCCGAGACTGAGACTGGATACGAGACATTACCATACTTGAACTTAAGGAAACATGAACTTACGGGCTGTAAAATTTTGTTTCGAAACAGAAACTTCTCTTTCTTAATCAAAACATACGTTTCATGGGCCTATGAAGCCTTAAACACCTATCCGAAAACTTTCGAAACTCAATCGAGAACTTTTCCTCCAAACAGGGGTCACACGCCCATGTGACTTGGGACACGCCCATGTACCCCTAAGACATGCCCGTGTCTTCCACCTGTGGTCGACACTGACTAATTTCACACGGCCTTGACACGCCCATGGCTTCGGCCCATGTGCTAAACTTTGGCATTTTGACTTATCCACACGGTCCATACACACGCCTGCGTGTACTTCAGCCGTGTGGTAATTCAATTTACGGTGCAAGGTGCAGACTTCACGGCCGGGCACACGCCCATGTGCTAATCAGTGTGTGTCACACACGGCCTAAACATACGGCCGTGTGATTAGCCCGTGGTCTATTCTCGACTTAAAACACTAACGTGCGGGGACACGGCTTAGACACACGCCCGTGTGTCTATCCGTGTGTGGGCACCTAGAGGCTATCTTCCAAGCCAATTGCCACCACGATATCAAGATCAATCCAATACTCAATTCAATAACTCAAGTATTACATCTAACATGAACAAGGGTGCATACTTCATTGATAGATAAAAACATACATACTTAATCATTCATGACCCATCTCTTTGGCCATATACAAAAAGAATACTAAGCTTGATAGCCAACACTTTGTCTAATTCTAAAACATAACTCAAAATGAAATGCTTCCTATACATGCCATACTTAATATAAACAACTTGGCTATACCAAAATAGCGATTGATAATGTGCTCTGAGCTCCGATAATGATGATCCACGAGATTAGCTTGGCGGGACTACATGGAAAGAAAGAATTAAAGACGTAAGCATTTCGCTTAGTAAGTTTGCATGTAATGCATATAACAACGTATATAAATATATATACTTAACATACTCATTCATCATAAGCAAAGGCATTGCTAAGTTCACATGCTTGAGCTTACTTACTCTTAGTGATTCTTACACCTATCATGGTACTTACTAGTCTCATGCTTGTAAGGTAAACAAAGTACATGTATCACTTAATCATATAGATTAGCATACTTTGATAAGGTAAGCATAATCTTATCTTCATCATTCATAACATGAATAATAATCTTAGTTAACTTTAACTAGCATACTTTGATGATAGCTTCACTTGCTTAACTTTCTTGCTTTCTCATTTATTCTTTACTCTTTTTCCCGATGATTTAATATGAATAACCGAGGATACTGAATCTCATCTCACATATATCTCGATGCCAAAGCCATACCCTAGATATGGTCTTACATGGGATCTCTCAACTTGGTATCGATGCCATGTCTTTACATGGACTTACACAAAGTCTTACTTATATGTTCCCTTGGGAACTTACCATTGCCATGTCTTGACATGGTCTTATTTGGTATCTTTACTCGTGAACTGGTCAATGCCGAGCCTTGGCTTGGACTTACATGAAATCTCTATCTCATGATAACTTTTCAATGCCAAGACTTTTCTTGGACTTACATGACATCTTTGCTTGGAGACTCACCAATGCCATGCCTTGGCTTGGACTTATATGGGTCTTCATCTCATAATAACTCTTCAATGCCAAGACTTGTCTTGGTCTTACATGATAACTTGCTTGATTGCTGATGCCATGCCTTGGCTTGGTCTTATACGGACTTTCTTGTCTTATGTGATAGATCGAGTATCCTAAGTAATTCAACTTCAATCGGGACTTTCTCATGCTTAATCTCATTGATTTCTTTGTTAACATAGCATTAAACATTTTCATGGTAATATTGTACATTATACTAAGCAATTCAATGATATTAATCATAGAGCTTAGAAATCATACAAACTTACCTAAATGTACAAAATATAGGTAGATATGCAATTTAGTCCTCGACTTTATTCTTGCCTCGGTTTCGGTCTGGGCTTCGTTTTTCTTGATCTATAATAATAATTTAGGTCATTTAATACTCACATTGACTAAATTGACTCTTAACTCATACTTCGACAAAATTACTATTTCGCCCCTAAACTTTCTCATAATTACACTTTTGTCCCAAGGCTCGTAAAGTGATTTTCATTCAAATTTCTAATACTTCATGATTAGCTGATTAATAGTCTCAACTATAGCAATATCAAATTCTTACAATTTCTACCATGTATAACAAATTCCATAAATTTTACAAACTAGTCCCTATTAGCATTTCTCATGAAATTCACTTAGAAAAAGATGTTTATCTAACATCAAACTCTCATAATATCCCATAACACATCATTTTACAAACATACCATACATGGGTAGATTTTTGAACATGCATCTTAGCTCATCTTATAGCTAAAAATAGCTAATTCATGTTACGAGAACTCCAAAAATACGAAGAATATTAAAACGAGGCTAGGATGCACTTACTATGAGCTTGAAAAATTGAATAAACCCTAGTTATGGAGTTCTTAAAAGTTTCGGCCAAGCTTGAAGAAGATGAACATAAATTTTGACTTATTTCATCCTTTTTAATCATTAAAAAGCCAAATGACCAAAATGCCCTTTTTACTAAACTTTAAAAATTTCTAACTCATGTCCATTTTTGTCCAAAAATTATAATTTGGGCAAATTGCTATTTAAGGACTTCTAATTAATATTCCAAAGCTATTTCATACTAAAAGCTTCTAGAATATCAAATTTTGCAACTTTTGCAATTTAGTCCTAATGGACCATTTAATGACAATTTCATAAAATCTCTACATGAAACTTTCATACTATCATGCAAACATATCTTAAACCTCAAAACTCATTTTACTGCTTCGGATTTGTGGTGTTGCACCACTGTTCCGACTAGGCCCTAAATTGGGATGTTACAATTCTCCCCCTCTTAGGAATTTTCGTCCTCGAAAATCTTACCAGCAAATAGGTTTGGGTACTGGTTTCTCATGCTCTCTTCTGGTTCCCATGTAGCATCCTCTATCCCATGTCTTTGCCACAACACTTTCACTAGGGCAATACTTTTATTTCTTAGCTTTTTGACTTCCCGAGCTAAAATCTTAACTAGTTCTTCACCATAAGTCATGTCGGGATGAATCTCTATCTATGATGGGGCAATTATATGTGAAGGGTCTGATCGGTAGCGTCGCAACATAGATACATGAAACACATCATGTATCTTTTCTAACTCAGATGGCAAAGCCAATCGGTAAGCTACCGGTCCAACTTTCTCGGTAATCTCATATGGTCCAATGAAACGTGGACTCAACTTGCCTTTTCGGCCGAATCTGAGAACTTTTCTCCATGGTGCCACTTTCAAGAAAACTTTATCCCCGACCTGATACTCTATCTCTTTTCTTTTTAAATCCGTGTAGGATTTTTGTATGTCAAAAGCAGCCTTTAAACTTTCTCGAATTACTTTCACCTTCTTTTCGGTTTCTCTAACCAAATCAACCCCGTGAATCTAGTTTTCCTTGAGTTCAGTCCAATATAAAGGTGTTCGACACTTATGCCCATATAAAGCCTCATAGGGCGCCATCTTCAAGCTCGACTGAAAACTATTATTGTATGCAAATTCTACTAATGGGAGAAACTTTTCCCAACTGCCTTGGAATTAAAGAATACAACACCAGAGCATATTTTCGAGTACTTGTATTAACCTCTCTGAATGACCGTCAGTTTGAGGATGAAAAGTTGTACTAAAACTCAGTTTTGTACCCAAGGCCTCTTGTAACTTCTTCCAAAATCTGGAGGTGAATATCGGATCTCTATCCGATATGATTGACAAAGGAACTCCATGTAGCCTTACTATTTCTGAAACATACAAGTTTGCCAACTTGTCGAGTGGGTAATCCACTCATAAAGGTATGAAATGGGCCGACTTCGTAAGTCTGTCAACCACAACCCATAAAGCATCTTTCTTGCTTGGTGACAACGGTAAACCCGTTACAAAATCCATGGTGATACGGTCCCATTGCCATTCGGGAACCAAAATGGGTTGAAGCAAACCCGAAGGTACTTGGTGTTCGGCCTTTACTTGCTGACAAATCATGCATTTGGAAACAAATTTTGAAATATCTTTCTTCATTCTCGGCCACCAATACTGTTGCTTCAAGTCATTATACATCTTGGTACCACCCGGATGTATCGATAAACATCCGTTATGTGCGTCATGCAAAATTCTCTGAATAAGCTCTTCCTTTCTTGGTACACAAACTCTATATTTAAACATCAAACATCCATCAGAATTAATCTGAAAGTCGGATTCAACATCTGACTCGCATTGAGCTCTCTTGGCTTGCAATTCGCTATCTTCTTTCTGAGCCTCAAAGATCTCTTGGAGGAATCTTTGGTCCGACTCTCAACTCGGCTAGAATAGAACCATCATTGAATAAAGTCATCCGTGAATTCATTGCCCTTAATGCAAATAGGGACTTTCTGCTTAAAGCATCGGCGACCACATTTGCCTTTTCGGGATGGTAGTCAATGACCAACTCATAGTCTTTTATCAACTCTAACCATCTCCGTTGCCTTAAGTTCAACTCTTTCTGTGTCATCAAGTACTTCAAACTTTTGTGATCGGTGAAAATCCGACATCTTTCACCATATAAATGGTGTCTCTAAATCTTCAATGCGAAGACTATGGCAGCCAACTCTAAATCGTGCATCGGATAATTCTTCTCATGGGGCTTTAGCTATCTTGAGGCATAAGCAATCACTTTGCCTTCTTGCATAAGTACACAACCTAATCCGTTTAAGGATGCATCGCTATATATCACGAACTCTTTCCCTATCTCGGGTTGTACTAAAATCGGAGCTTCTGTCAATAATGCCTTTAGTTTCTCAAAACTTTGTTGGCATCTTTTTGTCCATTCAAACTTCATATTTTTCTGTAACAATTTCATCATCGGAGTTGAAATCATGGAAAACCCCTTGACGAATCGTCTATAATAGTCGGCTAGGCCTAGAAAACTTCTAATCTCAGAGACATTCCTCGGTGGATTCCAGTCCATTATGGCCAAAATCTTACTTGGATCTACTCGGAATCCATCTCCTGAGACAATATGTCCCAGAAATCCAACTTCCTTGAGCCAAAATTCACTTTTACTGAACTTGGCATAAAGCTGATTTTCTCGTAAAGTCTGCAAGACCGTTCGTAGATGCTCAGCATGCTCATTCCCATCTCGGGAATAAATCAATATGTTGTCGATAAAAACGACTACAAACTTGTCGAGGTATGGCCTGAAAATGCGGTTCATTAAGTCCATGAATATCGCAGGAGCATTGGTCAATCCAAAGGGCATGACTAAAAATTCATAATGCCCATACCTCTTTCGAAAAGCGGTCTTGGATACATCTGAATCTTTTACTCTCAACTGGTAGTACCCAGATCTCAAGTCTATCTAAGAGAACACAGTGGCCCCCTTCAATTGATCGAACAAATCATCGATCCTTGGCAATGGGTACTTGTTCTTTACTGTCACTTTATTAAGCTGATGGTAATCTATGCACAATCTCATGGTGCCATCTTTCTTTTTCACAAATAAAACTGGAGCACCCCATGGTGAACAACTTGATCTTGCAAAACCTTTATCTGTCAAGTCTTGCAATCGTGACTTCAACTCTCTCAACTCCGTTGGAGCCATTTTGTAAGGAGTAATAGATATTGGTACGATGCAGGAGCTAGCTCAATCCTGAACTCAATCTCTCTAACTGGTGGTAGTCCTAGTAATTCTTCGGGAAAAACATCCAAGTACTCACATATTATCGGTACTGACCCAATCTTTAACTCTGTTTCTCTATCTTTCATCACAAATGCCAAATATGCCTCATACCCTTTTCTTATGTATTTATGTGCCGTCATATGAGAAATCATTACCGACGATCTACCTTGTTCGTCTGATTCTACATGGAGAGTGCCCCCATTCTCACATTTCATCTCAATATATTTCTTCCCACAATTTACTATTACATCATGAGTGGTCAACCAGTCCATACCAAGAATGATGTCAAACTCATCAAATGGTAACAACATAAGGTTCGCTTTAAAATAATGACCTCTAATCATCAATGGGCAATCATTACATACTTTATCGACCAGCACACTTTGGCCTAATGGATTAGACACTTTAATCACAAATTCTGTAGACTCTATAGGCATACTCATACTGGATACTAGTTTCATGCAAATGTAAGAGTGTGTGGGTCCGGGATCTGTTAAAGCAATAACTTTAATATCATGAAGAGAAAAGGTACCCGTAATAACATCCGGGGAAGATGCCTCTTCGCGAGCGCGAATGACATAAGTACTTGTAGGCGCCCTACCCTCAGGTCTCGCGGCCTGCTCTCTAGGGTTACCTCTTCCTCTTGCCCCACTTCCAGGGTTTCTCTGCGGTCTTCCTCTGACCATATTCTCGGATCTCGGGTTCTGAGTTCTCTCTTCTTTTGTCTCGTCTCAGGACAATCTTTTATGTAGTGGTCTTGGGCACCATGTCTAAAACATGCATTTTCATGCACTCGGCATTATCCAAGATGACGTCTACTACACTGTGGGCATTCGGGTCTATCCGATTGGATGTTCCCCACACTAGCAACTGAAGTAGTCTGTGCCTTATTTCCCGAATATGATTTACTATTGTTTCTACTTGAAAACCCGGTAGATGAAGCTGATCGGGTGGAAAAATCTCTTGGCTTATTGGAAGAAGATTGGAATGACTTATTCCACTGTTTCTTCTTCGAGTCACGAGACTCAATCTCAACCCTCTTTTTCTCTTTTACTAGTTCTTCAGCTTTACAAGCTCTCTCTATTAGCACAACGAATTCCTTCAGTTCTAAGACAACAACAAACAATTTAATGCCCTCATTTAGCCCATCTTCGAATCTCTTGCTCATGATGGCCGCGGTGGATACACACTCTCGAGCGTATTTACTGAGTCGTACAAACTCACGCTCATCATCAGTTGCGGACATCTTGCCTTGCTTTAGTTCTAGAATTTTTTTTCTCTTCTGATCGATAAATCTTTGACTGATATACTTCTTTCTGAACACTTCTTGAAAGAACTCCCACGTGATCTTTTCTCGTGGTACCACTGACACTAAGGTGTTCCACCATTGGTAAGCAAAATGTCTTAAAAGAGAGACTACACACTTCATGCATTCCTCAGACGTGCATGACAATTCATTGAATACCCTGATGGTATTTTCCAACCAGAACTCGGCCTTTTCCATATCATCATCCTTTTTAGCCCGAAATTCTTCTGCCCCATGTTTCCTGATCCTATCAACTGGAGGCTTCTCTCCTCTTACCACCTCTACTACTTGAGGGGCTACGGGGATAGGTTGAGGAATAGGCGGGGGTGGAGGGGTTTGAGCATTCAGGTTCGTACAAACGAACTCTGTATACCACGTGTTCATCATATGGAGGAAGGTTTCTCTAGCCTCTTCTCCTCCTCTCTGACTCACCGTAGTGGGTCTATTCTCATTCTCATTAGGCACCATCCTTTCAGCGGGAGCCGGCGCGTTACTCTCTACGTCATCTGCTACATCTCTATCGGGATCCATTTACTATATGTATAAACATAATTTAAGTCGTCAGGAGTCGTCACACTATCATTATAAAAACATTCTTACGTATGGCATGTATAGCTAGACTCGTGCTCGTGCTACGTTAGTCCTAGAACCGACTAAACCGTAGCTCTGATACCACTAAATGTAACACCCCATACCCAAGTTCGAGACTGAGACTGGATACGAGACATTACCATACTTGAACTTAAAAAAACATGTACTTACGGGCTGTAAAATTTTGTTTCGAAATAGAAACTTCTCTTTCTTAATCAAAACATACGTTTCATGGGCCTACGAAGCCTTAAACACCTATCAGGAAACTTTCAGAAATCAATCGGGAACTTTTCCTTGAAACAGGGGTCACACGCCCATGTGACTTGGGAAACGCCCGTGTACCCCTAAGACATGCCTGTGTCTTCCACCCGTGGTCGACGCTGACTAATTTCACATGGCCTTGACACGCCCATAGCTTTGGCCCGTGTGCTAAACTTTGGCATTTTGACTTATCCACACGGTCCAAACACACGCCCGTGTACTTGGCCGTGTGGTAATTCAATTTACGGTGCAAGGTGCGGACTTCACACGCGGCGGGCACACGCCCATGTGCTAACAGTGTGTAACACACGGCGCTAAACATACGACCGTGTGATTAGCCCGTGGTCTATTCTGACTTAAAACACTAATGTGCAGGGGACACACGGCTTAGACACATGCCCGTGTGTCTATCCGTGTGGGCACCTAGAGGCTATCTTCCAAGCCAATTGCCACCCTGATATCAAGATCAATCCAATACTCAATTCAATAATTCAAGTATTACATCTAACATGAACAAGGGTGCATACTTCATTGATAGATAAAAACATACATACTTAATCATTCATGACCCATCTCTTTGGCCATATACAAAAAGAATACTAAGCTTGATAACCAACACTTTGGCTAATTCTAAAACATAAATCAAAATGAAATGCTTCCTATACATGCCATACTTAATATAAACAACTTGGCTATACCAAAATAGCGATTGATAGTGCGCTCTGAGCTCCGATAACGATGATCCACGAGATTAGCTTGGCGGGACTACATGGAAAGAAAGAATTAAAGATGTAAGCATTTCGCTTAGTAAGTTTGCATGTAATGCATATAACAACGTATATAAATATATATACTTAACATACTCATTCATCATAAGCAAAGGCCTTACTAAGTTCACATGCTTGAGCTTACTTACTCTTAGTGATTCTTACACTTATCATGGTACTTACTAGTCTCATGCTTGTAAGGTAAACAAAGTACCTGTATCACTTAATCATATAGATTAGCATACTTTGATAAGGTAAGCATAATCTTAACTTCATCATTCATAACATGAATAATAATCTTAGTTAACTTTAACTAGCAAACTTTGATGATAGCTTTACTTGCTTAACTTTCTTGCTTTCTCATTTATTCTTTACTCTTTTACCCGATGATTTACTATGAATAACCAAGGATACTGAATCTCATAACACATATATCTCGATGCCAAAGCCATACGCTAGATATGGTCTTACATGGGATCTCTCAACTTGGTATCGATGCCATGTCTTGACATGGACTTACACAAAGTCTTACTTATATGTTTCCTTAGGAACTTACCATTGCCATGTCTTGACATGGTCTTATTTGGTATCTTTACTCGTGAACTGGTCAATTTAGAGCCTTGGCTTGGACTTACATGAAATCTCTATCTCATGATAACTTTTTAATGCCAAGACTTGTCTTGGACTTACATGACATCTTTGCTTGGAGACTCACCAATGCCATGCCTTGGCTTGGACTTATATGGGTCTTCATCTCATAATAACTCTTCAATGCCAAGACTTGTCTTGGTCTTACATGATAACTTGCTTGATTGCCGATGCCATGCCTTGGCTTGGTCTTATACGGACTTTCTTGTCTCATGTGATAGATCGAGTATCCTAAGTAATTCAACTTCAATCGGGACTTTCTCATGCTTAATCTCATTGATTTCTTTGTTAACATAGCATTAAACATTTTCATGGAAATATTGTACATTATACTAAGCTATTCAATGATATTAATCATAAAGCTTAGAAATCATACAAACTTACCTCAATGTACAAAATATAGGTAGATATGCAATTTAGTCCTCGACTTTGTTCTTGCCTTGGTTTAGGTCTGGGCTTCATTTTTCTTGATCTATAATTGTAATTTAGCTCATTTAATACTCACATTGACTAAATTGACTCTTAACTCATACTTCGACAAAATTACTATTTTGCCCCTAAACTTTCCTATAATTACACTTTTGCCCCAAGGCTCGTAAAGTGATTTTGATTCAACATTCTAATACTTCATGCTTAGATGATTAATAGTCTCAACTATAGCAATATCAAATTATTACAATTTCTACCATGTATAACAAATTCCATAAATTTTACAAACCAGTCCCTACTAGCATTTCTCATGAAATTCACATAGAAAAAGATGTTTATCTAACATCAAACTCTCATAATCTTCCATAAAACATCATTTTACAAACATACCATACATGGGTAGATTTTTGAACATGCATCTTAGCTCATCTTATAGCTAAAAATAGCTAATTCATGTTACAAAAACTCTAAAAATACGAAAAATATTAAAACGAGGCTAGGATGCACTTACTATGAGCTTGAAAATTTGAATAAACCCTAGCTATGGAGTTCTTCAAAGTTTCGGCCAAGCTTGAAGAAGATGAACATAAATTTTGACTTATTTCATTCTTTTTAATCATTAAAAAGCCAAATGACCAAAATGCCCTTTTTACTAAACTTTCAAAATTTCTAACTCATGTCCATTTTTGTCCAAAAATTATAATTTTGGAAAATTGCTATTTAAGGACTTCTAATTTATATTCCAAAGCTATTTCATACTAAAAGCTTCTAGAATCTCAAATTTTGCAACTTTTGCAATTTAGTCCTAATGGACCATTCAATGACAATTTCATAAAATCTCTACATGAAACTTTCATACTATCATGCAAACATATCTTAAACCTCAAAATTCATTTTACTACTTCAGATTTGTGGTCTCGCACCACTGTTCCAACTAGGCCCTAAATCAGGATGTTACAGACTCAATCACACTACTGGCTATCTATTTTGGTACTTTTGGAAGTTGTATATATTTGGTATATGGCATATATAGGCTAGTGATTATGGCATGTTTTGAAGTGTATAAGCGTTGCCATGTGATTTGGCTTGGTAGTTTGATGGTTGTGATATGTTTTGAACGTGTGAAGTGAATGACTTATAAGTGTATATGTATACTCTATGTGAGTGATTATTATTGCATAAATTTGCAAGATGGAAATGGTATGTTTCATGATAGAATTGGTAAGGAATGAATGTTGAATAGATTATAAGTTTTGGGATGTGAAATTGATATTTTAGATGGACTTGTTTGAGTAGAATTTGAGCATAGAAGTAAATGGTGTGGTTGATGATTATTTGGTGCATGTATTGGTATGTTTTGGTTGCCATTTGAGGTATAAATGCATATGGTATGATGCTAGTAGGTGATCCTAAGTTTGGGTGGCAAGTTTGGCTTTGCAAATGGCCTATGATTACCCACACGGTTGAGCACACAGGCGTGTGGCTTGACCGTGTCTTTCGAGTTTATAAATTGAGGCAAGTCAGACTCGACCACGGGCTAGGCACACGGGCGTGTGACAGGCCGTGTGGTGCAAGTTATTGTCGACCACGGGTGAGGGACACGGGCGTGTCTCAGGCCGTGTGGACAAGTCAGTATGTATGCCCTGTTTTGCCATGGCTTGGACACACGGACGTGTCTGAGGCCGTGTGAAGCACACGGCCTACCCACACGGGCGTGTGACGTCTGTAGCTTGGAAAAATATTTGATTTTTAGAAAATTTTGTATGTGTTCGGTTTAGTCCCGAACCCTTTCTAACACGTATTTAAGGTCTTGTAGACCTCATTATGGGACTATATGTATATATTTTGTTATGTTTGGATGATGATAGACTTTGTGTTGTAAAATGTTAGTATTTTTTTCGGATTGATCAGTAATGCTTCTTAACCCTAGACCGGCAATGGTTACAGGTTAGGGATGTTACATTTTATTGGTATCAGAGCTGCGGTTTAGTCGATTCTAGGCCGGAGACACACCATATATATAATACACGCCGGTTTAGTCGATTCATCATACAATCGCAATTATATATATGGCATGTATTGCGATTGTATGATGAATCCTGACAGTTAAAAATGTGTTTTCATATAGTAAATGGATCTCGATCGAGCAGTTGCTGATGATGTTGAGAGCAATGCGCTTGCTCCCGCTCAAGGGACAGCGCCGGTCGAGTCTAGGCCGATTGCTAGTAGCCACGAGGGAGAGGCTAAGCAAGCCTTCTTCTAAATGATGACCGAGTGGTTTTTAGAGTTCGTTCGAATGAATCCGGCTGCTCAACAACCTACACCCCCACAACTACCTGTAGTGCCACAAGTGACAGATCCAATCCGATTGAGTAAGCCTCCTATGGATAAAATTCAAAAGTATGGGGCTGAAGAGTTTAGAGCTACGGTTGATGATGATGCTGAACGAGCTGAGTTTTGGCTAGAGAATACAATTCGAGTGTTTGATGAGATGTCATTGACACCTGATGAATGCCTAAAATGTGTTGTTTCATTGTTGAGAGATACAACATGTAATTAGTGGAAAACATTGATATCTGTGGTTTCGAGAGAGAGAATCACCTGGGATTTCTTTCAAGTTGAATTCTGAAAGAAGTATATCAGTCAACGATTCATAGATCAGAAACGTAAAGAATTCCTTGAGCTGAAATAGGGTCGTATGTTAGTTACTGAAAATGAACGGGAGTTTGTGAGATTAAGTCAGTATGCATGAGAATGTGTTTCGACCGAAGCTACTATGTGTAAACGTTTCATTGAAGGGCTGAATGAAGACATTAAATTGTTGGTTATAATACTTGATTTGAATGAATTTGTAGTGTTAGCTGAAAGAGCCTACAAAGTTGAAGAACTGAGTAAAGAAAAGAAGAAACAAGAATCCGAAGCTAGAGATGAAAGAAAGATGTCTATGAGTAAGTCGTATCAACCTTCATCAAAGAGATTCAAAGATGCAAGCAATCGTTCAAATGTTTCATTTGGACATTCGAGTAAAGATCATGTGAGACAAAGTGTTGGTCCAAGAACTCAAATTCCGATTGAATCAAGTGTTGGAAGTGTCAAAAGCAACAAGCCTGAGTGTAGACAGTGTGCGAGACGACATGTTGGAGAATGTTGGGGCAAGTATAATAATAGAGCTTGCTATAAATGTGGATCACGAGATCACTTCATTCGAGATTGCCCAGAGTTAGCTGAGAAAGATAATGTTTAGAGTGTGAGACCGAGTAATACAATGGCTAGGGGTAGACCACCCAGAAACACTGGAAATGTAAGCGGTAGTCAGAAAGGAACATCAGATACAACTATGAGATCTAAGGCGAGAGCACCTGCCCGAGCTTATGCTATTCGTGCTCGTGAAGAAGCGTCATCTCCAGATGTCATAACTTGTAATTTTACTCTATTTGATACCAATGTGATTGCATTGATAGATCCAGGATCTACTCATTCATATGTGTGTGTGAATCTAGTATCTAGTAAGACTCTGCCTGTTGAGTCTACTAAATTTGTAATTAGAGTATCGAACCCCTTAGGCAAGTGTGTTCTGGTTGATAAAGTATGCAAGAACTATCCGTTGATGTTTCGAGATATTCGTTTTCTGGCTAATTTGATGCTGCTACCCTTTGATGAATTTGATATAATTTTAGGTATGGATTGGCTCACTTTGCATAATGCTATTGTGAATTGTAAACGAAAGAGTATTGATTTGAGAAGTCAGAATAGTGAGATAGTTCGAATTGAATCCAGTGATTTGAATGGGTTACCAGCTGTTGTATCTTCGATAAAAGCTTTGAATTATGTGAAAAAGGGTTGTGAAGCCTATCTTGCGTATGTGATAGATACAAAAGTGACTGAAAACAAAGTTGAATCTGTACCTGTAGTTTGCGAGTTCCCATATGTGTTTCTTGAAGAACTACTGGGATTACCTCCGATACGAGTAGTTGAGTTTGGTATTGATTTAGTGCCGGGAACAACTCCTATCTCAATAGCTCCATATAGAATGGCACCGACAAAATTGAAAGAGTTGAAGTCTCAATTGCAAGAGTTGATAGATAGAGGATTTACACGATCGAGTTTCTCGCCCTGGGGTGCTCTTGTGTTGTTTGTGGAAAAGAAAGATAGAACTATGAGGATGTGTATTGATTATCGACAGTTGAATAAAGTGACGATAAAGAATAAATATCCTCTACCGTGAATCGATGATTTGTTTGATCAGCTGAAAGGAGCTATAGTGTTTTCTAAGATAGATTTGAGATCGGGCTATTATCAGCTACGAGTTAAAGAATCGGATGTGTCGAAAATTGCTTTTAGAACGAGGTACGGACATTATGAATTCTTAGTTATGCCTTTTGGACTAACGAATGCTCCTGCAGTGTTTATGGATTTGATGAATCAGATATTCAGACTGTATTTGGATCGATTTGTCGTGGTGCTTATTGATGACATTCTAATTTATTCTTGTGATGAGACGCAATATGCCGAGCATTTGAGAATCATGTTACAGACTCTGCGTGAAAAGCAATTGTATGCAAAGTTTAACAAATGTGAGTTTTGGTTGCGTGAGGTGAGTTTTCTGGGACATATTGTATCAGCTGTGGGAATACGAGTTGATTCGAACAAGATTTCAGTAATTTTAGAGTGGAAGCCTCCGAGAAATATGTCTAAAGTTCGTAGTTTTCTGGGACTACCGGGATAGTATAGGCGATTTGTGAAAGGCTTTTCGATGATTGTGACTTGTTGACGAAAGTTTTAAAGAAAAATGTTAAATTCGAGTGGTCTGAAAAGTGCCAGCAGAAAGCATTGTTGACAGAGGCACCAGTGTTAGTCAAACCTGAATCGGGTAAAGAATTTATAGTTTACAGTGATGCATCGTTGAATGGTTTGGGCTGTGTGCTGATGCAAGAGGGCAAAGTTATAGCTTATGCTTCGAGACAGTTAAAGCCGCATGAAAAGAATTATCCGACGCACGATCTTAAATTAGCCGCGATTGTATTTGCATTGATGATTTGGCGTCATTACCTATTTGGTGAGAAATGTCACATTTATACTGATCATAAGAGTTTGAAATATCTGATGACTCAGAAAGATTTAAATTTGAGACAACGAAGATGGTTAGAATTACTAAAAGACTATGAATTAGTAATTGATTATCATCCAGGAAAAGCTAATGTTGTTGCTGACGCTTTGAGCCGAAGGTCTTTATTTGCTTTGCGAGCAATGAGTACTCAAATAGATCTGTGTGATGATGGTTCGATTTTGGCTGAGTTAAAAGTGAGACCGATGTTTATATGTCAGATTTGTGATGCCCAGAAAAGTGATAATGAGATGATGACAAAACGAGCTCAATGTGGTTTGAATTTTGATTTAGAATTTTGAGTGGATAATGATGATTGTTTGAGATTCAAAGATCAGATTTGTGTTCCGAGGAATTCAGAGTTGATTCAGTTGATTTTGAAAGAAGCTCACAATAGTCGTTTGACTGTTCATCCGGGAAGTACAAAAATGTATAATGATCTGAAGCAGTTTTATTGGTGGCATGGTATGAATTGGGATATCTCAGAGTTTGTTTCGAAATGTTTAATATGTCAGCAAGTTAAAGCTAAACATCAGGTTCCATCTGGTTTGTTACAACCGATTATGATTCCTGAGTGGAAATGGGAGAGAATCACGATGGACTTTGTGTCGGGACTACCTTTATCTTCGAGAAAGAAAGATGCAATCTGGGTGATAGTTCACAGATTGACGAAATCAACTCATTTTGTTCCGGTGAGAACAGATTATTCACTTGATAAGTTAGCCGAATTGTATATTTCTGAGATTGTGAGATTGCACAGGGTGCCACTATCTATTGTATCTGACAGAGATACGAGATTTACTTTGCGGTTTTGGAAGAAACTACAAGAGGCTCTAGGCACAAAGTTGCATTTCAGTACTATATTTCATCCGCAAACGGATGGTTAATTCGAGCGGATTATTCAGATTCTTGGGGATATGTTGAGATGTTGTATTTTTTAATTTGAAAGTACATGGGAAAAGCATTTGTCGTTGATTGAATTCGCATACAATAATAGTTTTCAATCTAGCATCAAAAGGGCACCATATGAGGCTCTTTACGGTCGAAAATGCCGAACTCCATTATATTGGACTGAGCTTAGTGAGAATAAGATTCACAGGGTTGATTTAATCAAAGAGACAGAGCAGAAAGTGAAAGTGATTTTTGATAGTTTGAAAGCGGCTTCAGATCGCCAGAAGTCTTATGCAGATTTGAAATGGAAAGATATTGAATTCGAGATCGGTGATAAACTATTTTTGAAAGTGTCACCGTGGAAGAAAATACTTCGTTTTGGCAGAAAAGGCAAGTTGAGTCCGAGGTTCATCGAGTCGTATGAGATATTGAAAGAATTGGGCCAGTTGCTTATAACTTGTTGTTGCCACCTGAGTTAGAAAAGATTCATAATGTGTTTCACGTATCGATGCTTCGACGATACAGATCTGGTTCATCGCATGTGATTGCTCCTACAGAGGTTGAGATTCAGTCAGATTTATCGTATAATGAAGAACCGATTCGAATTTTGGCACGTGAGATTAAAGAGTTGAGAAATAAGAAGATTTCTTTAGTGAAAGTGTTGTGGCACAAACACGGAGTTGAAGAGGCTACGTGGGAGCCTGAAGATGTTATGAGAGAGCAATATCCGAACCTATTCACTGGTAAGATTTTTGGGGACGAAAATCCCTAAGGGGGAGAATTTTAATAGCCCGGTTTAGACCCTAGGCGGAACAGTGGTTTCGAGACCACAAATTTGAGGTCAAAAAAATATTTTAATATTATTTTTGGTGTTTACAGTATGTGATTAAGCATGTGTGAAATTTCTGTGTGAAAATTTTATCGATTGTGTGCTTAATTTGCAAAAAGGACTTAATCGCATAAAATGCAAAAGTTGTGTGCTGATTGTTAAAGTGCTAATTTAGCATGGCTTATTAAAATGTGAGTCCTTATGTTGTTATTATTCCAAAATATAAATGGATGGACATAAAAGCCTTAAGTTAGTGGGTTTTAAATGAGATTAAAAAGGCTAAAATTGGTATTTGATATTTATGTTAATATAATTTAAATAAAACAAAAAGATGTCCATTTTATCATCATCCTTGGCCGAAAATTAGCAAGAAAAGAAAAGAAAAAGAGAGTTAGGGGTTCGGCTCTTGAAATCTTCAATTGGTATGTGTTTTTAACTCGGTTTTTGATGATTTCTATGTTTTTATGATCGTTGCTTCGTATTCCCTCAAGCCCATGCTTTAATTTTAGAATTTGATGGTGATTTTGTAATATGCCATTGATGAATGCTTGAGCTTTGTGATGGTTGGTTATGAAATATGAAAGATATGTGATAGATTAACATATTTTGTCTTTGATTTTTTGGTGGATTTGAGTAATTTGGGCTAAATTGAGAAATGTGTAAATTGAAGGATTAAAATGTGAAATAAATGAAATATGTGGGCTTGTATGAACATAAGGAGAATTTGGCTAGGCATGTGTGAAATGAAATTGTGTGAAGTTGATGATTTTATGAAAAAGGGACTAAAGTGTTGAAATGTGAAAATATGAGGGCTATTTTGTAAAATGCCCTAAATATGTGTGTTTGGACTAAATTGAATGATTTGGTGATTGAATGAGCTAAATTTGAATATCTATAGATCAAGAAAAGAGGCATTTGGATCGAGATCGAGGCAAAGATAAAGTGCTCGATTAATTGACTCGTTTTGTTACTTCGACGTTCGAGGTAAGTTCGGATATAATACGAGTTGTTAAATTTATGTTTAAGTGCTATGAAATGAATGAATATGTGAATATTGAATTAGAAATGCTATATGTGAAATTGAGAAATGTGGCACTAAGTGTGCGTAATTAGAATTGGGATAGAGGTGAATAGCACTGTGTGTGCGAAGTAATGGAAGCCTCGGCTTTATTGATTGACACTGTGTGTGTGATACCGAGATAAATTCAGTTTAATGTAAAGGCACTAAGTGTGCGATGATATTTAAGCTTTGGCTATGAAATGGGCACTAAGTGTTCGATTGAATTGAAGGAATAACAAAGATTTATTGAAATGCGGTATCGAATATTGAGTAGCGAGAATGAATGTTAACTAAGTGTTGGTAAAGGTATATTTGAAACCTTTGTGGTTGATGATATCATTTATGGACAAATGGTTAGTTGTGTAAGCATATGTCTAAGGATGAGATTGTGTATTCTTGTAATATAATCTATGTGATGGTTTAATTAGTATATTGATTTTGAATCATAGAGTTAAATGTATTATATTACGAACTTACTAAGCTTGAAAAGCTTACTGTGTGAAGTGTTTCTCTGTTTTACAGTGTCTTTAAAGCTAGCTCAGATCCGGGGATCGCCAGCGACTCAATCATACTATCGGCTATCTATTTTGGTACTTTTGGAAGTTGTATATATTTGGTATATGGCATGTATAGGCTAGTGATTATGGCATGTTTTGAAGTGTATAAGCCTTGCCATGTGATTTGGCTTGGTATTTTGATGGTTGTGATATGTTTTGAACGTGTGAAGTGAATGACTTATAAGTGTATGTGTATACTCTATGTGAGTGATTATTATTGCATAAATTAGCAAGACGGAAATGGTATGTTTCATGATAGAATTGGTAAGGAATGAATGTTGAATAGATTATAAGTTTTGGAATGTGAAATTGATATTTTAGATGGACTTGTTTGAGTTGAATTTGAGCATTGAAGTAAATGGTGTGGTTGATGATTATTTGGTGCATGTATTGGTATGTTTTGGTTGCCATTTGAGGTATAAATGCATATGGTATGATGCTAGTAGGTGATCCTAAGTGTGGGTGGCAAGTTTGGCTTTGCAAATGGCCTATGATTGCCCACACAGTTGAGCACACGGGCATGTGGCTCAACCGTGTCTTTCGAGTTTATAAATTGAAGCAAGTCAGACTTGACCACGGGCAAGGCACACGGGCGTGTGACAAGCCGTCTGGTGGAAGTCAGTGTCGACCATGGGTGAGGCACACGGGCGTGTCTCAGGCCATGTGGACAAGTCAGTATGTATGCCCTGTTTTGCCACGACTTGGACACATGGACGTGTCCGAGGCCGTGTGAGGCACACGGTCTACCCACACAGGTGTGTGACCTCTGTAGCTTGGAAAAATATTTGATTTTTAGAAAATTTTGTATGTGTTCGGTTTAGTCCCGACCCCTTTCTAACACGTGTTTAAGGTCTCGTAGACCTCATTAAGGGATTATATGTATATATTTTGTTATGTTTGGATGATGATAGACTTTGTGTTGTAAAATGTTAGTAATTGTTCCGGATTGATCGGTAATGCTTCTTAACCCTAGACCGGCGACGGTTATGGGTTAGGGATGTTACATGAATCAATTAGGATACTCTGATAACTAGGAATACTCATACAATGCCAACGTCCCAGACGTGGTCTTACATGTAATCAAATATCGATGCCACTGTCCCAGACAGGGTCTTACATGAAATCATTTACGATGCCAATGTCCCAGACATGGTCTTACACGTAATTCTCAAATCGACGCCAATGTCCCAGACGTTGTCTTACACGATATCACATATCGAAACCCTATGACATGACATACATATCTTAACTATTCCTAAGGTTCGTACGGGACTTTTCGGACGATGACACATTGTCGATACTTTCTCGGATTTCACATTTACATCTTCCATAGTCATTCATCACAATTCAATATATAAACATAAATATATCAATTCAAACACATTTATTTGTATATAGACTTTCCTCGTACGGATATAAATGGACATATTCGATTACTCGATCACTTTCGACTTTCCTCGGTCTAAATCCGTTTTCTTTGGTTCTTGATCTATACATATTCAAATTTAACCCATTTATTCACCAAATCATTCAATTCAATCCAAAAACACACATTTAGGGCATTTTACAATTTAGCCCTCACATTATCACATTTTGACATTTTAAGTCCTTATTTAACAAATTCACAAAATACACATAATTTATTTGTACCCATGCTTAGCCAAATTTTCATATGCTTCATATAAGCCCATATATTTCATTTATTTCACACTTTAGTCCCTCAATTTATTATTTTCACAATTTAGTCCAATTTACTAAAATTCACCAAAAATCCAAAGACAAAACATGTTAATCTAACAAATATATTTCATATTTCATCAACTAACATCACAAATCTTACAAAATCATCAATGGCATATCTCAAAATCTTCATCAAATTCTAAAATTAAGGCATGGGCTTGATAGTATACTAAGCAACGATCTCAAAAACGTAGAAATTATCAAAAACCGAAACCAAAACATACCTTAATCAAGCTTAAACCTAGTCGAATGAAGCTTGTTCTTTTTCTTTTCTTTTCTTTTCTTTGAATTTTTGGCACAAAGATGATAAGAAATGACCATTTTTTTCATGCTTTTATTTTAATTAATTCCATAATAATTATCTATTTCCCATTTTATCCTTAATGAAACATTATAACATCTTTAAAATGCATGTCCACTACCGTCCATGCCATAATACAATTGCCTAATTCTATTTTAAGACCTTCATATTAAAAGAACATAGCATTAAAACACTTTAACAATTATCAAGGCACTTTTGCATTTTACGTGATTAAGTCCTTTTCTCAAATTAAATACACAAACAATAAAATTAATTCACGAAACTTTCACATATGCTTAATCACATACTGTATGCACAAAAAATAATATTAAAATATTTCATTGACTCGGATTTGTGGTCTCGAAACGACTATTTCGACTAAGGTATAAACCGAATTGTTACACGATCTATGATGCTTTTATGTGAATACTATGAAGAATTATGAAGTTGAAGTCCCGGTTGAACCTTAGGAATAGAAAGGATACCAATGTCACAACATGAGGTGAAAGGAAGGTCCCGTATAAGAACATGTCCGGGACATGGCCTCGGCACTGAAAGAAAGGTCCCGTATAAGACCATGTCTGGGACATGGCATCGACATTGATATAAGAGATCCCATATAAGACCATATCTGGGATATGGCATCGGCATCAAGATATGATCCCATGTAAGACCATATCTGGGATATGGCATTGGCATCGTGTTATATGTATAATGAGTTTGAGTATCCTTCGGTATTCCAAGTGGTTCAACGGGATAAAGAGCTAAGTTTATCTTCAAAATGATAAAAGTTCTAATGTCATGTGATGAGTGTTATAGGTATTTATGAGTAACTTATGAGAAATGAGTTCGATAAGTGATATGTGATTGGTAAGAGTAAGCATGAGTAAGTTATGCCAAGTACTTGAGACCTTGCATTATAACTCAATGTAATGTATGGATGTTATCATAAGATTTATGTTGCTATTTATTGCATACAAACTTACTAAGCCTTATGCTTACTCCCACTCTTTTCCATTTCCTTGTAGTATCGCCAAGCTAGCTCGGGGATCGTAGGACGTCGGAGTTTGGCTCACACTATCAAGCTATTCTTTTGGTATAGTAAAGTTCAATTATTTTGAGTATGGCATGTATAGGTACTTGGTCATTTTGTTATGTCATATTGGTCAGCCATGGTGGTTGCTAATAATGTTACTTGATTCATTTTGTAAATGGCCAATACTAATTAAGTTATATCTATTCAATGATGATGAAATCCATGAAGTGTAAGTTGATGCAATTGAATGAGTAATGTCTAGAAGTAGATGTATGACAGATTAGTAAATGTTAATGGTGCATTATTGCTATGCTATGTGTTGAATGAATTGGGTATAAGTGTGGATGCTTTTCAGGGTGGCAAGAGGCTTGGTAAAAAGCCTTACAGCTGTCCACACGGGTAGACACACGGGCGTGTGTCTAGGCCGTGTGTGACACACGGTCAGCCCATGGGCGTGTTGGTAGGCCGTGTGTCCCCTTGCACCTAATTTTTGAAAAATTCAGTTCATCACACGTGCCAGCACACGGGCGTGTGGTTTAGCCGTGTGCCCCTGAGGGTTTGCTGACGTCATAAATAGAATGTCCCTTATTTTGGACACGGCCTGAAGCATGGGTGTGTGGAATGCCACACGGGCGTGTCATTCCTCTCACACGGGCGTGTGGCCCTGTTTGAGTAAAATTTTTCTAAGTATTCATAAGTTTTCGGTTCAGTCCCGGATTACTCCATGTGTATGTCTTGGGTATCGTAGACCTATAATAAGGATGTTAAGAGTTCAAATGAAAATGTTTAAGTTGAAAAGAAAGTTCATTGCCCGATTTTGTGCAATTAAGTAAGTTAAGTTCGGTAATGCCTCGTACCCGGTTCTGGCAATGAATACGGGTAAGGGGTGTTACATCACCCATATTCACTATCATAATAGGGTTACCGAGCATTACTGGACTTTCAACACTTTTAAACATACACTTTATATACAATTTAATCAATTCAAATACAATCCCATCATAATCAATAATAGTGTCCCTTAAACGAGCCTACGAGGACATTAACATGAATTGGGAGTGGTTCGAAACTAAACCGAAAACTCGAGAAATTTTTCAACACTTAGTAAATTTTTCTCAAAAAAGGGACACACGCCCGTATGGCCAGACACACGGCCATCAGACACGCCCGTGTCACAGGCCATGTGAACATTCAAAATGGGAACACATGGTAGTGTCCCAGCCCGTGTCCAAACAAGTGAGGTTACTGACTTGGGTCACACGGCCAACCACACGCCCGTGTGTCTAGCCCGTGTGCCTTTTGAAGTGGCCACACACGCCCATGTACCAGGCCGTGCGCTAGGCCGTGCCAAACCTGTAGGGCATACTGACTTATGCAACACGGCCAAGTCACACGCCCGTGCACTAAGCTGTGTGCCAATTAGGGGGTATACTGACTTGTGCCACACGGCCGATCACACGCCCGTGTGTGAGACCATGTGGAGCATACTGACTTCATTTTAATTTCAACACCAGGGGACACACGGCCGTGTAACATAACCGTGTGTTACACACGGCTGAGGCACACGCCTGTGCCTCTGCTCATGTGGACAACAAATAGACTATTTGCAAAGCCATTTTGCCACCCTATTTTTATACACCTGCACAAGAATACTTTGCAACATTTTGTAACTCAATAGGCAGCCAATCAATAACATTTCATACACATATTTGAATACTTACATGCAACCAAAGCATTATACCAAGTTATGCCAATTCAAATGGCTTTATCTTATACCACAACATGTAACAAAATCACCAGCTCAAGTAACCATAACTATCATCTTTATAACTAGCCTATACATGCCATATTTACATATATCCATGAGTTCAAAAGTACCAATCGGCAACTGGATAGTGTGATGCATATCTCTGACTTTATCCGAATCGAGCGAGCTATCGAACCTCTATAAAACATAGAAAAGAAACATAGTAAGCTTTATAGCTTAGTAAGCCCATATAATTTAGAATTAAACTTGCCATTTATACATAATCAAGTCAATAATTAAGGTATACTCAATTCGATTACCAAATGCCTAAACACAAGCATTCATCAATAAGTTAGTCACAAAAGTGCATATAATCATCCATTATCTCAATTTAATACTCAATACATTGAATCATTTCAAATTCAAATATCACATACATCATTTGTAACAATTCACTCTCAATCATATAAATAATTATTCTTTTGATAACAGTAACTCATCCGTATAAATAGTACTTCATCCATATAAACTGTAATTCATCCGTATAAATAGTAATTCATCCGTATAAACACATAGCTTTATTACAAAACCAATAACAAGATTTATGCCCGTTGAACCTATTAAAATATCGAGGGATACTCAGGTGATATACTTTACGTATATAAATTAGTAATCTGTCAATTCATTATCTTTTCCGCTCTTTCGAGCTATGAATAGTAAGCTCCTCCTGAGCTAATGGACAGTAAGCTCTATTGAGCTGAAACGGTAAGCTCTGACGAGCTAAAAACAGTAAGCTCTTATGAGCTGATATATCAGTAAGCTCATACGAGCTGTGGTGAGTCCGCAACATATGCAGGATCTCGACCAAAACGGTAACCCTAGTGACATGTCACTCGTGTCCTATGACTTTCTACGGTTCAAACGGGATCGATATTCAATAATTCTCATCAATTAGGAATTCAAACTAAGTAATACCATTTATTCAATTATACTTTCATTTCAAATAATTCACAAGTATTAAAAGATTCAATTCTAATTATACGAACTTACCTCGAGTTGCTCGGATGGAAATTATCGACTATTCGTCCACTTTTCCTTTTCCCTGATCTAAACCCGATCTCAACTTATCTTGATCTATATATGATCAAATTTAGCACATTTAGCATTCGGTCTATTCAATTTAGTCCAAATTTCACTTTAAGGCATTTTTTTACACATTTGCCCCTAAAATTTCACATCTTTTACAATTTAGTCCTTATTTCATAAAATCACAAATTCATGCAATTTAACCACAACCCATGGTAGATGAATTTATCTAGTACTCATATTAGCCCACATTTCTCATTTATTCACACTTTTAATAACCACGTTTCACATTTTCTCAATTTAATCCCTTTTTGGCATTTTTGTAAAAAATCACTTTACAGAAGCTATTAATCTAACATTAAACCTTCCATATCTATCATAATTCATCAAATTACTCAAGAATTCAACAATGGCAACATGATAAATCTTTAACAATTTCAAAATGTAAGGTACGGGCTAGCTAGAGTACGAAGCAACGATCACAAAAACATAGAAATCATTAAAAACGAGACAAAAAATGGACTTACATGCTCAAGATACCATGGCCGAATACTCCAAGCTTTCAAATGGTGTTTTTCAAGCCCTAATTTCGGTGGTGGTGCTTAATGAAGATGAAGTCTTAATGTTTTTATTATTTTTAACTTAAGTTATATTATAATTACTATATTAACCTTAAATAATTAACCTTTAAAACTATTTATAACATGTCCATAAATGTCCACTCACCAATATAATGGTCTAATTACAACATAAGGACCTTAACTTTAAGGTTCTATAGCTATTTGACACTTTTAGCTAATAGAATAGCACTTTTGCATTTTACGCGATTTAGTCCTTTTTATCAAATTGACCAACTAAACGATAAAATTTCTTAACGAAATTTTCACATAGTCACATTACCATGCTGTAAATATTAAAATAATAATAAAATAATTATTTCAACTTCAGATTTGTGGTCCCGAAACCACTATTCCAATTTGACTAAAAACAGGCTGTTACAACTCTCCCTCCTTAGGGATTTTCGTCCCCGAAAATCTTACCAGTGAAAATGTTAGGGTATTATTTTCTCATAGCTTCCTCGAGTTCCCACGTAGCTTCCTCGATCCGGTGTTTATGCCAAAGAACCTTCACTAGGGCTATGCATTTATTTCTCAATTCTTTGATTTCACGAGCTAAAATCCTGATCAGTTCTTTGCTATACGTCAGATTAGTCTGTATTTCAACATCTACCGGAGAAATCACATGTGACAGATCGGATTTGTATCGACGTAGCATAGAAACGTGAAAGACATTATGAATCTTTTCAAGTTCTGACGGTAAAGCTAGTCGATACGCTACAGGCCCTATTCTTTCAACGATCTCATACGGTCTGATAAATTGCGGACTCAGCTTTCCTTTACGGCCAAATCGAAAAACCTTTTTCCACGGTGACACCTTTAGAAACACTCGGTCCCTGACTTGAAATTCAATTTCTTTATGTTTCAAATTCGCGTATAATTTCTGTCGATCTGAAGCTGCTTTTAAACTTTCGCGAATCGTTTTCACTTTTTCTTTAATTTCTCTGATCAATTCAACCCCGTTAATCTTTTTTCTCACTTAGTTCAGTCCAGTATAGCGGATTTTGACATTTGCGACCATATAAAGCTTCGTACGGTGCCATCTTTATACTCGTCTAAGAACTGTTGTTATATGCAAACTCAATCAGCGGTAAGTATTTTTCCCAACTGCCCTCAAACTCTAAAATACAACATCTCAACATGTCTTCGAGAATCTGAATAACTCTCTCGGTCTGACCGCCAATCTGAGGATGAAAAGCAGTACTGATGTTCAACTTTGTTCCTAGAGCTTCTTACAATTTCTTACAGAATCGCGGTGTAAATCTCGGATCTCTATCAGAAATAATAGATAGTGGCATCCCGTGCAATCGAACAATCTCATAAATGTACAATTCAGCTAGTCTATCAAGTGAATAATCTATACGTATTGGTATGAAATGAGCGGATTTTGTTAGTCGATCAACGGCAACCCAGATAGTATCTTTCTTTTTCGGAGTTAAGGGCAATCCCGACATAAAATCCATTATAATTCTATCCCATTTCCACTCAGGAATCATCACATGCTGCAGTAAACCCGATGGTTCTTGATGTTCAGCTTTGACTTGCTGACAAATCAAACATTTAGAAACAAACTCTGAGATAGCTCGTTTCATGCCTTGCCACCAATAAAACTGTTTCAAATAGTTGTATATTTTGGTACTCCCCGGATGAACAGATAAGCAGCTATTGTGCGCTTTGTGGAAAATCTTTTGAATGAGTTCTAAATTTCTCGATATGCAAATTCTATTCCGAAACCTTAAACAATCATCGGCTCGAATATGAAACTCTAAATTAGGGATAGTCTCACATTGAATCCGTTTAAACTTGCAATTCATGGTCATTTTTCTGAGCTTCACAGATTTGTTGAAGAAGTATCGGTTTAGCTTTTAATTCAGCTAAAATAGACCCATCATTACAAATCATCAATTGGGTATTCATTGATCGTAATGCAAACAATGATTTTTGGCTTAGGGCATCAGCAATAACATTAACTTTTCCCGGGTGATAATCAATCACAAATTCATAATCTTTCAATAACTCGAGCCATCTTCGTTGTCACAGATTCAAATATTTCTATGACATCAGATATTTTAATCTTTTTTTTTATCTGTATAAATGTGGAATTTTTCACCGTATAAGTAGTGTCGCCAAATTTTCAATGCGAACACAACTGAAGCCACCTTTAAGTCGTGCGTCGGATAGTTCTTTTCATGCGGTTTCAGTTGTCAGGAAGCATAAGCTATAACTTTTCCTTCTTGCATCAGAACACATCCCAAACCGTTCAATGACGCGTCACTATAAATCACAAACTCTTTCCGATTCGAGTTGAACGAATGGTGCTTGATTATGATACTTTCAACTGTTCAAAACTCTGCTGACATTTTTCTGACCATTTGAATTTCACATCTTTCTGAAGCAGTCGTGTCATCGGTGTCACAATCATCAAAAATCCTTTCACAAATCTTCGGTAATGGCCTGCTAAGCCCAGAAAACTACAGACTTTAGACAGATTTCTCGGAGGTTTCCAGTCAACAATAGCTCAAATCTTACTCGGGTCAACTCTAATACCTTCAGCTGAAATAATATGCCCTAGAAATCCAACCTCTCGGAGCCAAAAGTCACATTTTCTGAACTTTGCAAATAATTGATTATCACGTAGAGTTTGTAACACAATTCTCAAGTGCTCGGTATGTTCAGATTCATCTCGCGACTAGATCAGAATGTCGTCAATGAATACAACAACGAATCTATCCAAATACGGTCTGAATATCCAGTTCATCAAGTCCATAAAAACTATAGGAGCATTAGTTAATCCGAAAGGCATAACAAGGAATTCATAATGTCCGTACCTCATTCTGAACGCGATTTTTGGCACATCTGACTCTTTAACTCGCAACTGATAATAACCCGATCTCAAATAAATCTTTGAAAATACTATAGCCCCTATCAACTGATCAAATAAATCATCAATCCATTATAGAGGGTATTTGTTCTTTATAGTTACTTTATTCAGCTATCTGTAATCGATACACATTCTCATCGTGCCATCTTTTTTCTTTACAAACAATACCAGTGCACCCCAGGGCGAATAATTCGATCGTGCAAAACCTCTGTCTGTCAATTCTTGAAATTGAGCTTTCAACTCTTTTAATTCTATTGGAGCCATTCTGTACGGAGATATCGATATCAGTGTTGTTCCCGGTACTAATTCCATACCAAATTCAACCTCTCTGATCGGTGGCAAACCTGGTAATTCTTCTAGAAATACATCCGAAAACTCACAAACAATAGGTACAGATTCAATCTTTGATTCAGACACCTTTGCATCCAGTACGTATGAAAGATATGCATCATAGCCCTTTTTCATACATTTTTGAGCTAACATAGACGATATCACAGTAGGTAATTCACTCGAATCATCAGACTCAATCCGAAGAATTTCACTATTCTAACATTTCAATTTGATAATCTTTCGTCTACAATTCACAACTGCGTCATGCATAGTCAGCCAGTCCATACCCAGAATCACATCAAACTCATCGAATGGTAGAAGCATCAAGTCAGCCGAAAAACAGTAACCCCGAGTCATCAAAGGACAATTCTTACAAATTTTATCAACTAAAATAGACTTGCCTAAGGGGTTTGATACTTTAATTACAAACTCTATAGACTCAACATGTAAACTCTTTTTAAACACTAAATTCATACAGATATATGAATGGGTTGATCTAGGATCTATCAACACAATTATATCAGCATCGAAAAGTGAAAAGGTACCGGTAATAACATCTGGTGATGATGCCTCCTTCCGTGCATGAATAGCATAAGCTCGGGCAGGTGCTCGTGCTTCAGATCTCACAACAGAATCTCTCGTAGCACCTCAGTTACCACTCGTATTTCCAGTGTTTTGGGGTGGTCTCCCTCTAGTAGTCGTATTACTTGCTTTCGCCGGTTGATCTCTTTCAGCTATAGGCGTTTTTGGATAGTCCCGGAGATAATGATAGAGAGATCCACATCTAAAACAAGCTCTGCTCATTATTCTACATTCACCATAATGTCGCTTATTGCAGTGCTTACATTCAGGTCCAACATTCCTATCACTACCCACACTAGTAACAAATATCGTCTAAGGTTTAAAGCTGAAATGTCTCGCATCTCTATCTTTGATCGAAATCCCCACAGAAGCAGTAGAATGAGGATGACATTCTCTAGATTTCTTTGATACTGACTGATGTGATTTTCCTGCAAATCTCTTTCTAAAGTCTCTAGCCTCAGAATCGACTTTTCTTTTCTCTTTACTAAGCTCTTCGGCTTTACTAACTCTGTCAACTAGAACGACAAACTCTTTCAACTCAAGAATCCCAACTAACAGTCTTATTTCTTCATTTAATCCATCTCCAAACCTTTTAGACATAATAGCCTTGGAAGAAACACATTCACGAGCATATTTTTTGAGTCGTACAAACTCTCTTTCAGATTCTCATTATCGACATACTACCTGTTTGATTCAAGAAATTTCTTTCATTTCTGATCAATGAACCGTTGGCTGATGTATTTCTTTCTGAATTCAACCTGAAAGAATTCCCAAGTAACTCTTTCTCGCAGAACTACGGATATCAAGGTATTCCACCACTGATACGCAGTGTCTCTCAACAGTGATACAACACATTTTAAACATTCTTCAGAGGTGCAAAAAAGTTCATCAAATACCCGAATCGTGTTCTCAAGACAAAACTTGGCTCTCTCAGGGTCATCGCTAACAGTGGCTCTGAATTCCTTAGCCCCGTATTTTCGTATCTTATGAACAGGTGGTTTATTCAATCTCAAAGGATCCATACCTTGAGGTATTACAGGGATCGGTTAGGGAATAGGTGGGGGTGGAGGTTGTTGCGTAGCCGGATTAGCTCGGACATACTGTGTGAACCAATCATTCATCATTTGAAAGAAGGCTTCTTTAGCTTCTCCTCCCTGACTACCCGTTACGGGTCTAGATTCAGACGGCGTTGTCCCTTGCGCAGGAGCAGGCGCATTACTTTCAACTTCATCAGCTATCGCTCGGTTGGGATCCATTTGCTATATAAAAACATATTTTCAAATGTCAGGAGTCATCACAGTATCACAGTTTATATATGGCATGTATAGTTAGACTCTCACACGCGCTACGTTAGTCCTAGAATTGACTAAATCGTAGCTCTGATACCATTAAATGTAACACCCCTCACCCGTATTCACTATCAGAATAGGGTTACAGAGCATTACCAGACTTTCAACACTTTTAAACATACATTTTATATACAATTTAATCAATTCAAATACAATCCCATCATAATCAATCATAGTCTCCCTTAAACGAGCCTACGAGGCCTTAAACATGCATTGGGAGAGGTTCGGGACTAAACCGATAACTCGAGAAATTTGTCAACACTTAGTAAATTTTTCTCAAAATAGGGGACACATGCCCGTGTGGCCAGGCCGTGTGTCTCACACGGCCACCAGACACGCCCGTGTCACAGGCCGTGTGAACATTCGAAATGAGAGCACATGGTCGTGTCCCAGCCCGTGTCCAAACAAGTGAGGTTACTGACTTGGGTCACACGGCCAACCACACGCCCGTGTGTCTAGCCCATGTGCCCTTCGAAGTGGCCACACTTGCCCGTGTGCCAAGCCGTGTGCTAGGCTGTGCAAAACCTATAGGGTATACTAACTTATGCAACACGACCAAGTCACACACCCGTGTACTAGGCCGTATGCTAATCAAGGGTTATACTGACTTGTGCCACACGGCCGATCACATGCCCGTGTGTGAGACCGTGTGGAGCATACTGACTTCATTGTAATTTCAACATCAGGGGACACACAACCGTGAAACATAACCGTGTGTCACAAACGGCTGAGACACACGCCTGTGTCTCTACCCCTGTGGACAAAAATAGGCTATTTGTAAAGCCATTTTGCCACCCTATTTTTATACATCTGCACAAGCATAATTTGTAGCATTTTGTAACTCAATAGGCAACCAATCCATAACATTTCATACACATATTTGAATACTTACATGCAACCAAAGCATTATACCAAGTTAAGCCAATTCAAATGGCTTTATTTTATACCACAACATGTACCAAAATCACTAGCTCAAGTAACCATAACTATCATCTTTATAACTAGCCTATACATGCTATATTTACATACATCCATGAGTCCAAAAGTACCAATCGGCAACTGGATAGTGTGATGCTTATCTCCGACTTTATCCGAATCGAGCGAGCTATCGAACCTCTATAAAACACAGAAAAGAAATAGAGTAAGCTTTATAGCCTATTAAGCCCGTATAATTTATAATTAAACTTACCATTTATACATAATCAAGTTAATAATTAAGGTATACTCAATTTGATTACCAAATGCCTAAACACAAGCATTCATCAACAAGTTAGTCACATAAGTGCATATAATCATCCATTATCTCAATTTAATACTTCAATACATTGAATCATTTCAAATTCATATATCACATACATCATTTGTAACAATTCACTCTCAATCGTATAAGCAATTACTCTTTCAATAACAGTAACTCATCCGTATAAACAGTACTTCATCCATATAAACTGTAACACCCAAACCCGGCCCAGACGTTATGGCCAAATCTGGCAATATCACATTGAAGTGTTTTTCTAAAACTTTGTTTCTTTAGAAAATCCATACTTATTGTTAAACCTCGTTTATGTATCTTAACAGGAATTTAGGGTATCTTGTTCTTTTAAAACTCAAGTTTATTTTAGTAGAACATTGATCATATTAGTTTTTTACTATACTTTAAACCAAGTTTGAAGCGAAAGCTTTTATTATAAGTTACGAAAACATGGTGTTTTGAAAACCAATTATCTTTAAAAAAACCGCGTTCTACTACTACTTAGTTGTGAATTAAAATAAGTAAAATCTCCAAATTTAAAAGTTAAAATAATTAAAGAGGCCTTATTACATAATGAAAACATAAATTAAATTTATAGAAAATAAACTCAAAATATATAAAAAGGTACAGTTGTATGGCCACCTCCGAATCCTCGCAAAGACCGATCCACCTAAGACACGGGATTACTCATGCGAGATAAGCAGAGAGGTGAGTTTATGAAAACTCGATTGTGTAACCCCATGCGATAAATAGCCAATCATGCCATACGCAAATACGATGCAGGCCTAACCCCAAATCAATAACAGTTCAGCTCAGTTGGGCCTTAGCCCATTACATTATCCGTATCAGTGTGGGCCTTAGCCCATAACATGATATCGATGTCGCCTAAGCATGCATTGTAAATCCTACCCATCTAGCCTCTACACTCCACTGTCCCAAATTTAACACTCCATATGGGGATAAATCACCCACCCATCCCTACACTCCAAAAATTAGCACCGGTTGCAGCATAAAATAGTATTTACAGCAAAGCTGCCAGTACAGTACACTTCCTCCAATCATAATAATCCCATCCCATGCAACATATCACACATGAATGCAACATACATATATATATATCATGGCATGCTCATATATGATCATACATAACTTATGGGCATAACAGTCATTTTACCATAGGGGCATAACAGTTATTTTATCAGTTTGGGGTCTAGGTGTACTTACCGACCCATCAGTAGGTCCACAGTGAGTCTCAAAGCACGTGTAACCTCCAATGATCAAACAGTGGAAATGGGCCCAAGGCATGGGCCCGCACGCTCGTGTGGCCCACTTAGCCCAAAAAAATAGGCTCGGCCATGTAATTTACACAGCTTGGCTCAAAATTCTCCACACGTTTGTGCGATTTACTCGTGTGGGGCCCACAAGCCCGTTGGGCCCACACGGCCCATTTTGGCCCAATATGGCCCAAAACGGCCCAAGACCACGAAATCACTCACGGTGGCCTCGGTAGTCTAACGCCCATGTTTTATGCGTTCAGTTTACACACGAGCGAGCACACGCTCGTGTAGCGTCAATGTCATACTTTATCGGCTTTTGTCGGCTTACGATTTGGGAGTGTTTACACACTTTTCGGCATTTCACCGATACCATTTATTAGAGTACTGTTACACACCTGGATCTATAAAGAAGCGCAGACAGTCCTCGATCACTCCAGAACCTATGTTCACCCATACATTTGGTTACTCACATATCAATTGAATTTAAAACGAACCCAAATGAATATACATATCCATTTAATCACCAGCCGCTTACCTTGATTAAACAACCGAATCCCTACGCACTTCACTCACTGGAAAATGATAATTACTAGAACTCGGGGTTATTACATGCACCCCAATCGGAACCCCTTATTAACAAGTATCCACAAGCACGATTTAAGCCAAGAGGAGTATCAACTTACCGAAAGTAACAAATCGTAGACTAGCAATGAGCACTAAATAGACAGAGATCAAAGAAAAAGTCGGCACAGTGAGGGTAGAGGAAGAGAGAATCGACAGGAAGAACAACATCAAGTGCCATAATTATTTGGAAAAGAAACAAATAAGAGGTAGGGAAGGGAAGAGGGTGTATTCGGCCAATAGCAGGAAAAAGGGAGAAAAGAGAAGATGAGAAGAAGAGAAAAGGGTATGTTCGGCCAACACAAGTAGGGTGTTAGGAGGAGCAGGCCAAAACGGCAGAGGATACTAGGAGAATATGGTGACAGAAAGGGAGAAAAAGGAAAACGGTTTAGGGGAGGAGAGGTTTTGGCAGAGGGAAAAGAAAGAAGAAGAAAAAATATGCAAAAAAGGGAGGAGATGTTTTGGCAGAGGGAAGTTTCGGCAGAGGAACAAAGCAGAACTGAAAATAAGAAAGCACCCCTCTAGCCGAATTCTTGAGTGCCTCAGAGTCCTAATTCGGCACACCACTCCCTCTCTCCTCTCTTCCCTTGATTTTCTCCCCAAATCCCTCTTCAAATCACTCCACCTGATCACCTCTTTCCCTCAACCACTCAATTCGAATTCACCTCAACCACTTCAGTGTTTCAGTAAAACTCCACCACCTCTATGGCACAGCAGCAAAATAACACTCCTTTGCCTTCAACAAGATTCGAACCTTAGACCACTTGCACAAATAACACGCCACCTACCCCCTAGACCAGCAAGCTCCTTTTTTTTATGCTTTACCCACATTTATTTAAAAGCCTACTAACCAAAGGCAAGGGTTTTATTCCCCAAAAACCAAAATTTTGCACAAGTCTAGCCTCAAACCCAGGATTTCTCAGACACTCCCAAACACACCCAAATCATTTGGCCACTAAAGCAGATAGGTATTTATGTTAAAAACATGCAAAAATAAATACCTAAGTTTTGGGGCATTACATGAACAGTAATGCATCCTTATAAACAGTAATTCATCCGTATAAACATATAGCTTTATTACAAAACTAATAACAAGATTTATGCCCATTGAACCTATTAAAATATCAAGGATACTCGGGTGATATACTTTACGTATATAAATCAGTAATCTATCAATTCATTATCTTTTTCGCTCTTTCGAGATATGAACAGTAAGCTCCTCCTGAGCTGATGGAAAGTAAGCTCTATTGAGCTGAAACGGTAAGCTCTAGCGAGCTGAAAATAGTAAGATCTTACGAGCTGATATATTAGTAAGCTCATACGAGCTGTGGTGAGTCCACAACATATGCAGGATCTCGACCAAAACGGTAACCCTAGTGACATGTCACTCGTATCCTACGACTTTCTTATGGTTCAAACGAGACTTGGTATTTAATAATTCTCATCAATTAGGCATTCAAACTCAGTAATACCATTTATTCAATTATACTTTCATTTCAAATAATTCACAAGTATTAAAATATTCAATTCTAATTATACGAACTTACCTCGAGTTGCTCGGATAGAAATTATAAACTATTCATCCACATTTCTTTTCCCCGATCTAAACCCGATCGCAGCTTATCTTGATCTATATATGATCAAATTTACCACATTCAGCATTCAGTCTATTCAATTTAGTCCAAATTTCACTTTAAGGCATTTTTACACATTTGCCCCTAATATTTCACATCTTTTACAATTTAGTCCTTATTTCATAAAATCACAAATTCATGCAATTTAACCACAACCCATGCTAGCCGAATTTCTCTAGTACTCATATTAGCCCATATTTCTCATTTATTCACACTTTTAACCACCACATTGCACATTTTCTCAATTTAATTCCTTTTTCATATTTTTGTCAAAAATCACTTTACAAAAGCTATTAATCTAACATTAAACCTTCCAAATCTATCTTAATTCATCAAATTACTCAAGCCTTCAACAATGGAAACATGATAAATCATTAACAATTTTGAAACCTAAGGTACGGGCTAGCTAGAATACGAAGCAATGATCACAAAAATATAGAAATCATTAAAAACGGGACCAAAAATGGACTTACATGCTCAAGATACCATGGCCGAATACTCCAAGCTTTCAAATGGTGTTTTTCAAGCCCTAATTTCGGTGGTGGTGCTTAATGAAGATGAAGACTTAATGTTTTTTTTTATTTTTAACTTAAGTTATATTATAATTACTATATTAACCTTAAATAATTAACCTTTAAAACTATTTATAACATGTCCATAAATGTCCACTCACCAATATAATGGTCTAATTGCAACATAAGGACCTTAACTTTATGGTTCTATATCTATTTGACACTTTTAGCTACTAGAACAACACTTTTGCATTTTACACGATTTAGTCCTTTTAATCAAATTGACCAACTAAACGATAAAATTTCTTAACGAAATTTTCACACAAACACATTATCATGATGTAAATATTAAAATAATAATAAAATAAGTATTTTGAATTCAGATTTACGGTCCCAAAACCACTATTCTGATTTGACTAAAAACGGGCTGTTACAAAGTTACCTGAGAATTCTTTGAAGCTGAGTTAAAAAAGAAATACATCAGTCAATGGTTCATTGATCAGAAATGCAAAGAGTTTTTAGAGTTAAAATAGGGCCGTATGTCTGTGCCAGAGTATGAGCGAGAGTTCGTAAGACTTAGTAAATATGCTCGGGAATGTGTTTCAATTGAGGCCATTATGTACACGAGATTTTAGGATGGGTTAAACGAAGACATCAGACTATTAGTCGGGATTCTAGAATTAAAAGAATTCATTGTGTTGGTTGACAGAGCCTGTAAAGTTGAATAACTTGGCAAAGAAAAGAGAAAAGCTATTTTTGAAGCTAGAGATTCGAGAAAGAGATTGTTGAACAAACCATATCAATCCTCGTCAAGGAAATAATGAGATTTGTTTAACCGTTCAACTGCTTCGATGGGAAATTCAAATAGAGATCGAGGGAAGCAACACTCGAGTTCTAAAGCCCAAGCTACGTTAATGGCGAATGTTGGTAATGATAAGTTCAGTAGACCTGAATGTCAGCGATGCAGAAGACAACATCCTGGTGAATGTAGAATGAATGATCGGTCTTGTTTCAGATATGGCTCGCAAGATCATTTTATTCAGAATTGTCCTGAGTTAAATGAGAAAGATACATCTTAGAATGCAAGATCAAGCAATACAACTTCTAGAGGGAGACCAACCCAAAACACTGGAAGTATGAGTGGTAATCGCGGTACTACGAGAGATACAACAGTGAGATCAGAGGCTAGAGCACCTGCTAGAGCTTACGCTATTCGTGCTCGTGAAGATGCGTCGTCACCCAATGTTATCACTGGTACATTTTCTCTTTATGACACTAATGTTATTGCATTGATTGATCCTAGATCGACTCATTCATATATCTGTATGAATTTAGTGTCTAGTAAGAGTTTGCCTGTTGAATCTACTGAATTTGTGATTAAAGTATCGAACCCTTTAGGCAAGTATGTTTGAGTTAATAAAGTTTGCAAGAACTGTCCCTTAATGACTCGGGGTTACTATTTTCCGGCTGATTTGATGTTGTTACAATTTGATGAATTTGATGTAATTCTGGGTATAGATTGTTTAACGTTACATGATGCTGTTGTGAATTGTAGACGAAAGACTATTGAATTGAAATGTCAGAATAGTGAAATTTGTTGAATTGAATCCAATGAGTCAAATGGATTACCTATTGTGATTTCATCGATGTCAGCTCAGAGATATGTGAGAAAAGGTTGTGATGCTTACCTAGCTTATGGTTTGGATACAAAAGTGTCTGGATCTAAGATTGAATTAGTGCCAGTTGTCTGTGAATATCTGGATGTGTTTCCAGAAGAATTACAGGGGTTACCACCGATCAGAGAGGTTGAATTTTCTATTGAATTGGTGCTAGCAACATCCCCAATATCGATAGCTTCGTACAGAATGGCTCCGACAGAATTGAAAGAGTTGAAAGCTCAGATACAAGAGTTAATAGATAGAGGTTTTGCACGACCTAGTTTTTAGCCCTGGGGTGCGCCAGTATTGTTCGTAAAGAAGAAAGACGGATCAATGAGAATGTGTATTGACTATCGTCAACTCAACAAGGTCACGATAAAGAACAAGTATCCTTTGCCGAGAATAGATGATTTGTTTGATCAGTTGAAAAGGGCAACAATGTTTTCGAAGATTAATTTGTGATCTGGCTATTATCAGTTGCGAGTTAAAGATTCATATGTGCCAAAAACTGCGTTCAGAACGAGGTACGGACATTATGAATTTCTTGTTATGCCTTTTGGATTGACTAATATTCCTGCAGTTTTTATAGATTTGTTGAATCAAATTTTTAGACCGTATTTAGACAGATTCATTGTTGTATTCATTGGCAACATTTTGATCTATTCTCGAGATGAGTCGGAGCATGTCGAGCATTTGAGAATTGTGTTACAAACCTTGAGAGATAAACAATTGTTCGCTAAATTCAGTAAATTTGAGTTTTGGCTCCAAGAAGTTGGATTTTTGAGACATATTGTTTCAGCAGAAGGTATACAAGTTTATCCGAGCAAAATTTCAACAGTTGTCGACTGGAAACCAAAGAGAAATGTATCTGAAGTTAGAATTTTTCTGGGGTTAGCTGGTTATTATCGATTTTTTGTTAAAGGATTCTCGATGATTGCTACACCGATGACCAAATTGTTACAAAAAGATGTAAAATTTGACTGGACTGAGATGTAACAGCTCGATTTTAGCTAAATCAGAATAGTTGTTTTGGAAACACAAATCCGATGTCGAAAAATTATTTTAATATTATTTTATGTATTTACAACATGTTATTTGATATGTGTGAAAATTTCCTGAGCTAATATTAACGATTGGGTGGTTAATTTGATAAAAAGAACTTAATCACGTAAAATGCAAAATTTGTATTCTATTAGTTTAAGGTATCAAATAGCTTTGGTTTTTAAATATGATGGCCTTAAATGGTAATTAAACCATTTGAAACTTGAGTGGACATTTTTGGACAAAGTTAATTAATGTTTAAAGGTTATTATTAAGGTTAATATAGTAAATTGATTAATAATAGAAAATGTAAAAGAATTAAAAGATGAAATAGCTTTCATCTTTCTTATTTTTCATCATCCATGACTAAATATACCATTAAAGGAGGAGAGTAAAAATTTGGAAAATTCATCCTTGTGCATGTAAGTGATTTTTGTCCCGTTTTTTATGATTTCTATGTTTTTGTAATCCTTGTAGCTCAATCTAGCTAGCCCGTACCTTTAATTTCAAAACTGTTAAGATTTTGAGAGTTGCCATTGTTGAATCTATGTGTTCTTTGATGTTTAATGTTGAAATATGAAAGCTTGATGATAGTTTAAATGTTTTGTTAAGTGATTTTTTTATGAAAATGCATAATAGGGATTAAATTGTGAAATGTGCAAATTGTGTGGTTGAAATGTGAAACAAATGAAAGTTTTGGACTGCTAGGGACTTATATATAATTCGGCCAAGCATGGATTTTTGTTGAATTGTGTGAATTTCGTGTATTTGTGAAATAGGGACTAAATTGATTAAATGCGAAAGTTTAAGGGCTAATGTGTAAAAATGCCCAAATGTGTATTTTTGGATTAATTGAATGAGTAGATGAATAAATAAGTTAATTTTGAATTCATATAGATCAAGAAAGAAAGAATTCGGATTTAGATCGGGGTTAAAGCAAGGTTATCGAGAAGTCAACCCGATCCGTCAATTCGAATACAAGGTAAGTTCGTATGTGACGATTACATTATAAATGTATGTTAAAATGCTTTAATATTGCATAAATTGTTAAAACGGGATTATGGATAATGTATGAATTGTGAAAACGACTTTACGAATGCATTCGATGATAGAAACGAAAAGTGTGAAAGACCGGTTGAACCTTGAGAATAGTTTTGGATAGTATTGACATGTCAGTAAGTGATACGTTGAGTTGGCTTCGGGCCATGATATTAGCACTTCGGGTGCGTATTTTACCGATTTGGCTTCGGGCCATGCATATCGGATGATTTTGCTTTGGGCCATGATAATAGTTCTTCGGATAAGTTACCTTGATTTGGCTACGGGCCATGGTATAGGTACTTATCGTACAAGACTCCTGAGTATCGAATTTATATTCCAAATGGTTCAACGGGTAAACGAATGATGTGGTTGACAAAGAGGTTAGTACGAGGTGATACAGGTATGTGCAGAACCTATCCGAGTATTAAATAGTGAAAGTTCGATGAGTTTGTATTTGATTATGTTTTGAGAGATGAGAAAGGTTTGTAGTTAATGTATATATGGTTTTGTCATGTATAATTGGATATTTGCATTTATTCGATGAATTAAGTTATTCGCATACGAGCTTACTAAGCTATGAAGCTTATTTCATGTTATTTTTCTATGTTTTATAGTGAATCAAGGCTAGCTCGGATCCGGGAGTCGTTGGGAACATCATCGCACTATCAAACATCTAAGTTGGTACTTTTGAATTATACATTTATGGTATATGGCATGTATAGGCTAGATGTGGTATTTTGGTTGTGATTATAGCCATGAGATTCGACTTGTAAATGATGTTAATATTGATATGTGTTTGGCTATTAGAAACGGTTGTTAATGACTTTTGTAAGATGTTTATAATGCCTTGTGAGATGGATTGTTTTTGTGACAACCCTTACCCGTATTCAACTCCAGAACCGGGTACGAGGCATTACCGGACTCGACTTGCTTGAGCATTCAACTTTGGGCTATAAAATTCGTCCCAATTTAAAACTTTTTCATTTTCAATCGTAACGTCCCTATCATGGGTCTACATGACCCTTTACATATACTCGGGGTGCTAAGGGACCAAACCATAACTTTTAAACACTTTAAAAATTTTGACATAAAACTGGGCCACACGCCCGTGTGGAGAGTGGGACACGCCCGTGTGACATATCACACACCCGTGTTCCATGCCCGTGAAAAATTATTTTCTTTTCAAACCTACAGGGGTTTTCACACGGCCAGACACATGCCCGTGTGCTCCACACGGCCTAGACACACCCGTGTCCTCACCCGTGTGTAAAAAACTGGGTATTCTGTGTATGATGTCAGCAACCTCATAAGGGTCACACGGCCTAGGCACACGCCCGTGTGGCTAGCCTGTGGTCGACACTGACTTATAACCTTAACATGCAGGGGACACACGGCCTGGTCACACACCCATGGGACTGACCGTGTGTCTCACACGGCCTAGACACACGCCCGTGTGTCTACCCGTGTGGACCAATTCAAGGCTATTTTCCTAACCAATTAGCCACCCTCACTTGTACATTTTCACACATCATCACAACATTCTTAAATAATCAATTATAACTCTTGAATTATCAAATTTGAATCATGAAAATCAAATCTTCATCCCACATACGAGGGAGAACTATTACTAGTACAATTACAATCGACTTGAGCCATCATCCATGGCTATACACAACCGAACCATAAACTCTTTTAGGCCAACACGTTTGGCTACTTTAACTATGACTTAATTAAACCAAAATAAGATCCCTATACATGCCATATCTCAAAAAGACTTGAATCTCATACCCAAGTGTCTGCTCGATAGTGTGAATGCATCTCTGGCGGTTTCCAACCCGAGCTAGTTAAGTTAACCTATAAGCGATAGGAAAGGAAAAGGAGTAAGCAATAACGCTTAGTAAGTTCATATGCAAATGATAAGCAACTATTGACATTCATTTATTACCCTCAACCACAAGGTAATATAATGAGATTTACACTTAAGGTAATAGTTACCCATTCAATCATTCATAATGCTTACTCATTCTAAACTTTCACCTATCACAAACTCATATCATAAAACATTGTTCATCTTTACTTGCATTTATACCCTACATTTATCACCATAAAGCCACATGCAAATTTCACTTAGCCAAGTTTCTCGATATCACCCCAGAATAATAATAAATACTCGGTGGTTTCGCACACAGCCCACCATTCAATAATTAATAAGGTGGTATCGCACACAGCCCACCGTTAATACTAAACATGATGGTATCACACACAGCCCATCGGTAACAAATAATAAGGTGGTATCGCACACAGCCCACCATTGATAATATTAGCAATGGTATCGCACACAGCCCATCGCTAACAATTAATAAGGTGATATCACACACAGCCCAGCATTGATAATATTAATAAGGTGGTATCGCACACAGCCCACCATTATTAGACATTCACGCATATTTATCCACATACATTTTCCTATTTCAAATGTTCATCCGAGAACATCCTCACACACTATCATTCTTAAATAGATTTCTACAATAATCATTTGCATTCACGAAATGCATTAATAAATATAACATGTGTAATCAGGGTGCATCATTTACACATAACTCACCATGGTTTCCTCATATACCGAATTCACCTCAAATGAGTTCTAGGCACATACCTGTACCTCTTATAGTATAACCACATACTTTCTCATTTTCAACATACCTATTGAATTATTCAAAATGCTAAAGAACACTCTTGAATCTCATACATATAGTATCAAATCAACATCATACCCCCGATAGGGTCTTACATGAAATATCATATCGATGCCATGTCCTTGACATGGTCTTATACGAAATCTCACACCGAGGCCATATTCCAAATATGGTCTTACACGGGACCTTAATTATCATAGTATCATGATATTTGCATTCCCTCTATTCTTAGATTCAATTGAAGACTTTCAATTCTTGAAATCTCGTCAAAACATATTTAATATATTCTTAGAGTCAATATACATTTCATACAACATCGAAATATTAAATACTTCACTTACAGTTGCATTATTAGCAAACGAACTTACCTCGATACCAAAAAGGGTAAAAAGGGGACCTAATTGTCCATATTTCTCTTTTCTCCCGTTCTATGTCCGAATCCCGTTTGCTTTGATCTAGAAAAATAAAATTTACTCATTTAATCGCCACACTAATTAATAAATTTTAAAAATTCTATTTTGGAAAAATTACCATTTTGCCCTTGAACTTTTGCAAAATTATGATTTTTCCCCTAGGCTCGTATATCGATTCTCATCCAACTTCTTTGCTAATTAAGCCTAGCCGATTCATATTCCCTTCTATAGCAACTCAAGATTTCAACTATTACACACATTTACCACTCATTTCAAAACCTTTACAAAAAGGTCCTTTTAGGTGTTTTCATGACAACACCCTTCACAAAAGTTGTTTACCTAACAACTAAGACTCATTTTCTTCCACAAAAAAGCAGCAAATGTAACAGCCCGGTTTAGACCCTAGTCAGCACAGTGGTTTCGGGACCACAAATCTGAGGTTAAAAAAATATTTTAATATTATTTTTGGCGTTTATAATATGTGATTATGTGTGAAAATTTCGTGTGAAAATTTTATCGTTTGTGTGTCGAATTATGAAAAAGGACTTAATCGCATAAAATGTAAAAGCTGTGTGCTGATTGTTAAAGTGCTAATTTTGCATGGCTTATTAAAGTGTGAGTCCTTATGTTGTTATTAAACCATTGATAAATTGGATGGACATAAAAGCCTATGGTTAGTGGAATTTGAATAAAATTAAAAAGGTTAAAAAGGTAAATATGATAATATATGACATAAAATAAAACATTAAGTAAAATATACATGTTAGTTCATCTTTCTTCCACCGAAACTAGAAAAGAAAGAAAGGTTTAAAAGCTTTGAAGGTTTCGGCAAGCTCAAGCTTAAATTGACCAAGAAAGGAGAGATTCAGATCGATATCGAGGCAAAGACAAAGTACTTGATTGATCGACTAATTTCAGTATTTCGACGTCCGAGGTAAGTTAAGATATAATACGTGCTCTTAAATTATGTTTAAATTCTATGAAATGAAAAGTTATGTGATTTTGGATTAGTAATGTTATGTGTCGAATCGAGTTAGGTGGCACTAAGTGTGCGTATTTGGAAATGAGACCGAGATGATTAGCACTGTGTGTGCGAAATAATAGAAGCTTCGACTTTTTGATTGGCACTGTGTGTGCGATACCGATTTAAGTTCGATTTTATATTATGGCACTAAGGGTGCGATGTTAATCAAGCTTCGGCTATGAATTGGGGCACTAAGTGTGCGATCGAATTGAAGAGATAGTGAACATTGAATGAATTATGGTATCGAGCATTGAATAGCAAGAACATTTGTTAACTAAGTGTTGGCAAAGGTATTTTTCGAACCTATGTGGTTGATGATAATGTTTATGGTTAAATAGATGAATGTATGAGTATATGGTTGAATATGATAATGTGTTTAGTTGTGAATCTATCTAAGTGATGGTTTATTTATGTATTGATATGGTATTTTTGAGTAATATGTATTATATTACGAACTTACTAAGCTTTAGAGCTTACTGTGTGATGTGTTTCTCTGTTTTACAGTGTTAGTAAAGCTAGCTCAGATTTGGGGATCGTCAGCGACTCAATCACACTATCGGCTATCTATTTCAGTACTTTGGAAAGATGTACATATTTGGTATATGGCATGTATAGGCTAGTAGACATGGCATATTTTGAGCTGTTGGATCTTGCCATGTGACATGGCTTGGAAGTTAGATGATTTTGGTTATTATGTGTGAGCTATGTAAATGATGAATATGGTATGAAGTAGTGAGTGATGAATAGGATATGTTTCATGCTTAATTTGGTTGATGAGAAATGTGGTTTAAATGTGAACTTATGGTATGGATTATATGATGCTTGATTTATATGTTTTGGGATATGAATTTGATACTTTGGATGGACTTATTTGAGATGATATTGAGTATGGAACTAGATGATATAGATGATGATTATTTGGTGCATATATTGGTATGTTTTGGTTGCCAATTGAGGTATAAATGCATGAGATTTGAAGCTTGTAGGTGATTTCAAAGTGTGGATGGTAATTTGGCCTTGAAAATAGCCTATAATTGCCCACACGATTGAGTAAACGGGCGTGTGGCTCGATCGTGTCTTTCGAATTTGCAAATTGATACAAGTCAGGATCGACCACGGGCTGGACACACGGGCGTGTGACTGGCCGTATGGTGCAAGTCAGTGTCGACCACGGGTGAGGCACACAGGCGTGTCTCAGGCCGTGTGGACAAGTCAGTAGGTATGCCATGTTTTGCCACGGCTTGGACACATGGGCGTGTCCGAGGCCATGTGAGGCACACGGCCTACCCACACGAGTGTGTGACCTATGTAACTTAGAAAAATTGTTTGAATTTCAAAAATTTTCGTATGTGTTCGGTTTAGTCCCGACCCCTTTCTAACATGTGTTAAGGTCTCATTGATCTATTTAAGGGACTATATGTTTATATTTAGACATGTTTGATTGATGATTGACTTTGTGTTGTGAATTGAATTTAAATGTTCCAGAATGATTGGTAATGCCTCTTAACCCTATTCCGGTGACAGTTTTGGGTTAGGGGTGTTACATTTAATTGGTATCAGAGCTACGGTTTAGTCGATTCTCAGACTAACGTTGCGTGTGTGAGTCTAGCTATACATGCCATAGATATAATTGCGATAGTGTGATGAATCCTGACAGTTAAAAATGTGTTTTTATATAGCAAATGGATCCCAATCGAGCAGTTGCTGATGATGTAGAGAGTAACGCACATGCTCCCACTCAAGGGACGGTGCCGGCCACATCTAGGCCGAATGATAGTAGACAAGAGGGAGAGGCTAAGCAAGCCTTTTTTGAATGATGAGTGAGTGGTTTTCGGAGTTCGTTCAAATGAATCCGGCTACTCCATAACCTCCACCCCCACAAGTACTTGTTGTGCCACAAGTGGTAGATTCAATTCGATTGAATAAGCCTCCTATAGATAAACTTCGAAAGTATGGGGCCGAAAAATTTAGGGCCACAGCCAATGATGATGCCGAGCGAGCTGAGTTCTGGCTTGACAATACCATTCGAGTGTTTGATGAGATGACATTGACTCCTGATGAGTGTATTAAATGTGCAGTTTCCTTGTTGAGAGATACGGCATATAATTGGTGGAAAACATTGATATCCGTGGTTTGGAGAGAGAGAATCATATGGGATTTCTTTCAAGTTGAATTCAAAAAGAAGTATATCAGTCAACGATTCATAGATCAGAAACGTAAAGAATTCCTTGCGCTGAAACAAGGCCGTATGTCAGTTACGGAGTATGAACAGGAGTTTGTGAGACTGAGTCAATACGCGTGGGAATGTGTTTCAACCGAAGCTACTATGTGTAAACGTTTCATTGAAGGGTTGAATGAAGACAATAAATTGGTGGTTGGGATACTTGACTTGAATGAATTTGTTGTGTTAGTTGAAAGAGCTTGCAAACCTGAGGAGCTTAGCAAAGAAAATAAGAAAGCAGATTCTGAGGCTAGAGATGAAAGAAAAAGATCGATGAGTAAGATGTCTCAACCTTCGACGAAGAGATTTAAAGATGCAAACAATCATTCAAATGCTTCGCTTGGACATTCGGGTAGAGATCGGGTGAGACAAAGTGTTGGTCCAAGAACTCAAATTCGACTGAATCATGTGTTGGAAATGTCAAAAGCAACAAGTCTGAGTGTAGATAGTGTGGAAGATAACACGTTGGAGAACGTTGGGGCAAGTACAATAATAGAACTTGCTACAAATGTGGATCACGAGACCATTTCATTCGAGATTGCCAAGAGTTAGCTGAGAAAGACAATGTTTAGAGTGCGAGACTGAGTAATATGACGGATAGAGGTAGACCACCCAGAAACACCGAAAATGTAAGTGGAAGTCAAAGAGGGACTATCGATACAGCTGTGAGATCTGAGGCGAGAACACCTGCCCGAGCTTATGCTATTCGTGCTCGTGAAGAAACGTCATCTCCAGACGTCATTAGTGGTACTTTCACTTTATTAGATGCAGATGTGATTGCATTGATAGATCCAGGTTCTACTCATTCCTATGTGTGTGTGAATCTAGTATCAAGTAAGACTCTAGCTGTTGAGTCTACTAGATTTGTGATTAGAGTATCGAACCCCTTAGGCAAGTGTGTCTTGGTGGATAAAGTGTGCAAGAATTGTCCATTGATTTTTGGGATGTTTGTTTTCCGGCTAATTTGATGTTGCTACCTTTCGATGAATTTGATATCAATCTGGGTATGGATTGGTTAACTTTGCATAATGCTATTGTGAATTGTAAACGAAAGAGCATTGATTTGAGAAGTTAGAATGGTGAGATAGTTCGCATTGAATCCAGTGATTTGAGTGGGTTACCAGCTATTATATCTTCGATGAAAGCCTTGAATCATATGAAGAAGGGTTGCGAAGCCTATCTCGCATATGTGATTGATATAAAAGTGACAGAAAAGAAAGTTGAATCTGTACCTGTGGTTTGTGAATTCCCTGATGTGTTTCTTGAAGAATTACCGGGATTACCTCCGATCTGAGAAGTTGAGTTTGGTATTGAATTAGTACCAGGAACAACTCCTATCTCAATAGCTCCGTATAGAATGGCACTAACAGAATTGAAAGAGTTGAAATCTCAGTTGCAAGAGTTGACTGATAAAGGATTTGCACGATCGAGTTTCTCGCCCTGGGGTGCTCCTCTGTGTTGTTTATGAAAAAGAAAGATGGCACTATGAGGATGTGTATTGATTACCGACAGTTGAACAAAGTAACGATAAAGAATAAGTATCCCTTTCCACGTATTGATGATTTGTTTGATCAGCTGAAAGGAGCTACAGTGTTTTCTAAGATAGATTTGTGATCGGGCTACTACCAGTTGAGAGTTAAAGAATCAGACGTACCAAAGACTGCTTTCAGAATGAGGTACGGACATTATGAATTCTTAGTTATGCCTTTTGGACTAACGAATGCTCCTGCAGTGTTTATGGATTTGATGAATCGGATATTTAGACTATATTTGGATCGTTTTGTTGTGCTGTTCAATGATGATATTCTGATTTATTCATGTGATGAGACGCAACATGCCGAGCATTTGAGAATTGTGTTACAGACTCTGCGTGAGAAGCAATTGTATGCAAAGTTCAGCAAATGTGAGTTTTGGTTGCGTGAGGTTGGTTTTCTGGGGCATATTGTATCAGCTGCGGGAATACGAGTTGATCCGAGTAAGATTTCAGCTATTTTAGAATGGAAACCTCCGAGAAATGTGTCTGAAGTCCGTAGTTTTCTGGGACTAGCGGAATATTATAGAAGGTTTGTGAAAGGCTTCTCGATGATTGAGACTCCGTTGTCGAAATTGTTACAGAAAGATGTTAAATTCGAGTGGTCAGAAAAGTACCAGCAGAGTTTTGAACAATTGAAAGCATTATTGACAGAGGCGCCAGTGTTAGTTCAACCTGAATTGGGTAAAGAATTCATAGTATATAGTGATGCATCGTTGAATGGTTTGGGCTGTATGCTGATGTAAGAAGGCAAAGTCATCGCTTACGCTTCGAGGCAGTTAAAGCCGCATGAGAAGAATTACCCGACACACGATCTTGAATTAGCCGTGATTGTGTTTGCATTGAAGATTTGGCGTCATTACCTATTTGGTGAGAAATATCATATTTTTACAGATCATAAGAGCTTGAAATATCTGATGACTCAGAAAGAATTGAATTTGCGACAGAGAAGATGGTTAGAATTGTTGAAAGACTACGAGCTTGTGATTGATTATCATCCGGGTAAAGGTAATGTTGTTGCTGATGCTTTGAGTCGAAAGTCTATATGTGCTTTGTGAGCAACGAGTACTCAGATAGATCTATGTGAACATGGTTCGGTTTTGGCTGAGTTGAAAGTTAGGCCGATGTATATACGTCAGATTTTTAATGCCTAGAAAAGTGATGATGAGATGATAGCAAAACGAACTCAATGTGATTTGAATTCTGATTCAGAATTTCGAGTTGATAACGATGATTGTTTGAGATTCAGAGATCAGATTTGTGTTCCGAGGAATTCAGAGTTGATTCAGATGATTTTAAATGAAGCTCACAATAGTCGTTTGGTTGTTCATCCGAGGTGTAACACCCCTTACCCGTATTCTACGTCATAACCGAGCCTGAGGCATTACCGGACTTAATCCACTTTAGTCCCAACTTGATAACTCTCTAATGTTACCAAACAACCTCCATGAAGACCTACGAGGCCTTAAACATACATACGAGGAATTCCGGAACCCTACGGAAACCTTTGCGATCTAAAAATTTCTTTCACCTTGACAAGGGCTAAACGCCCATGTGAAATGAGACACGCCTGTGGGAGCAGGTCGTGTGGTCACACACGCCCATGTCCCCACCCCGTGTCCAAAAACTTAGGAATTCTGCTTGTGTCACATGGCCCAAGAACACGCTCGTGTTCTCCACCCGTTGTGAACACTGACCACCTTACACGGCCTAGGCACACGCCCGTGTGGCTAGCCCGTGGCCAACACTGACTTACCATATTAACATGCAGGTGACACAGGGCCAAGTCACACACCCATGTAGATAGCCAGTGTGTCACACACGGCCTAGACACACGCCCGTGTGTCTATCCGAGTGGACAAGAACAAGGCTATTTGCCAAGCCCTTTTCACCCCTCTAGTTCATACAACATTTATCTAATCAACACATCATCAACCAATTCATGTTTTGCAATATAAACTCTCATGGGTAACTACATCTTTTCATATAATAAGACAAACCATTAACCATGGCATTATACAAAATAGATTATCCATCAAAAGGGCCAACACACCTTTGGCCAATACAACAACATAAACTAACTTGTCTAGTCTCTATACATGCCATATACAAAAGCAGTAAATCCAAAATATGCCAAGTGAACTGATAGTGTGGGCAATCTTCAAATTTAACCGCGTATCTTATCCCGACTCTTTATCTCTATAAAACAAGGGAAAAGAAATGGAGTAAGCTTTAAGCTTAGTAAGTTTACAAATAAACAATTTGCATCATAGTATGAGCTAAACAACAATTAGCATTATACTAAACAAAACTATTCACACCCACAACTAAGCTTACTTATTCCATCCCTCACCATATTTCCACCACCTCATAAGCTTAATGCTTACATTCATTCGTTTGCATACTTGCACTCAACAGCAACACCACAATTTATATGATACAACACATCACAATTTCTCAATGGTTTAATCACACAGCTAAATCACTCAGTGGTTTTGCACTTAGCCCACCACAATCCAATAGTAAGGTAGTATCGCACATAGCCTACCAAATAGGGTAATTATAGTGGTTTCGCACATAGCCCACTAAATAATATGCTCAACGATAGCATCGCACACAACCCATCGTAGTTAAGCATTAAGGTAGTTTCGCACTTAGCCTACCGTCAAGTATTATCACTACACATTCACACATCCATTTCGTAATTCATACATCGATTACTTACTAACTATCACATTGAATCCACTTGAACCGTATAGGTTCTCAATCATGCTGTACATTAGTTAGCATCAACAATGAATATGTATAAATGCATTGTTTACACATAAACTTACCTCGGTATTCAAAATGTATGAAACGTGCAATTTAGTCCACGACTTTGCTCTTGCCTCGGTTTCGATCCGGGCTTCGTCTTTCTTGATCTATAATTATAAATCAACTCATTTAATACACACATTGACTAAGTTGACTCATAGCTCATACTTTGGCAAAATCACTATTTTTCCTCTAAACTTCCTCATATTTACACTTTTGCCCCAAGGCTCGTAAAGTGATTTTTATTCAACTTTCTAGAATTTCATGCATAGATGATTCATACTCTCAACTATATCAACTTTCAGTTCTCACTAAATCACTCATGTATGACCATTTTCAAGACTTTTACAAGCTAGTCCCTACATGCATTTTTCATGGAATTCACTTAAGAAAAGATGTTTATACTACATCAAGCTCTCATAATCTTCCATAAAACATCGAAATATATGCATGTCATACATGGGTACATTTTTGAAAATCAATCCTAGCTCAACATATAGCTAAAAATAGCTAATTCATGTTACGATGACTTCAAAAATACGAAGAATAGTGAAAACGGGACTAGGATGCACTTACTAGCAAGCTTGAAAAATTGAAGAACCCTAACTATGGCTTCCTTCAAATTTTCGGGTGAATTGGGGAAGATGAACATAAATTTTTATCATCATTTTCCATATTTAATCACTTATTTGACAAATGACCAAAATACCCTTCTTGCCAAACTTTCAAATTTTACCCACTCATGCCCATTTTTGTCCAAAAATTAGAATTTGGGAAAATTGCTATTTAAGGACTTCCAATTAATAATCCAAAGCTATTTCATACATCAAGCTTCTAGAATCTCACATTTTGCAACTTTTGCAATTTAGTCCTACTGGACCATTCAACCAAAATTTCATAAAATCTCTTTATGAAACTTCCATACTATCATGCAAACATGTCAAAAACTTTAAAAACTCATAATTTCTATCTCAGATTTGTGGTCTTGAACCACTATACCGACTACGCCCTAAATCGGGATGTTACAACTCTCCCCCTTTTAGAGATTTTTGCCCCCGAAAATCTTACCGGTAAAAAGGTTTGGATATTGCTCTCTCATGGCTTCTTTCGGTTCCCATGTAGCTTCTTCTACGCCGTGTTTTTGCCATAACACTTTCACTAGGGCTATGTTCTTATTCCTCAACTGCTTCACTTCTCGAGCCAAGATTTTAATCGGCTCCTCCTCATAAGATCAATCCGGTCGTATCTCAATTTCTGCTGAAGTAATCACATGCAAAAGATCGGAGCGATATCGTCGCAACATCGACACATAAATAACGTTATGAATCATTTCTAATTCCACCGGCAAAGCTAATCGGTATGCTACTGGCCCAATTCTATCGGTAATCTCATACTGCCCTATAAATCGCGAACTAAATTTCCCTTTTCGTCCAAATCTCTAGATTTTCTTCCATGGGGACACTTTTAAAAATAACTTGTCGCCCACTTTAAACTCAATTGCCTTTCTTTTTAAATCCGCGTACGACTTCTGTCGGTCTGAAGCAGCTTTCAAACTGTTACGGATCACCTTCACTTTCTCTTCGGTCTCTTTTACTAGATCGACCCCATGAATTTGCTTCTCACTAAGCTCGGTCCAATATAAAGGAGTCCGACATTTACGACCATACAATTCTTCATACGGTGCCATCCGTATACTCGATTGATAACTGTTGTTGTAAGCAAATTCGACCAAAGGTAGATATCTCTCCCAACTACCTTCAAACTCTGACACACAACATTGGAGCATATCTTCGAGAACTTGAATTACTCTTTCAGACTGACCATCGGTTTGCGGATGGAATGCAGTACTAAAATTTAATCTTGTACCCAAGGCCTCCTGCAACTTCTTCCAAAAACTTGAAGTGAACCTCGGATCTCTATCCAAGATAATAGATACAAGTACTCCATGTAATCTCACTATCTCTGCAAAATATAGCTCGGCCAACTTATATAGTGAATAGTCAACACGCACTGGAATAAAGTGAGTAGTCTTTGTCAGTCTATCAACGGCAACCCACACATCATCTTTCTTTTTCGGTGTCATAGGCAACCCAGTCACAAAATCCATGGTAATTCGATCCCACTTCTATTTAGGAACCATCACCGGCTGAAGCAATCCCGAGGGGACTTGATGCTCAGCTTTCACTTGTTGACAAATCAGACATTTTGTCACAAATTCTAGAGATGTCTCTTTTCATACCCGGCCACCAATAAAATTTCTTTAGATCGTTGTACATTTTCGTACTCCCTGGGTGTACTGACAAATAACCACTATATGCCTCATGCAAAACTTTTCGGATCAACCCATCATCTCTGGGTACGCAAATTCTATCATGATACAACAAACAATCATTCGAGCCCGCTCGAAAATCAGAATCATTTTTCGATCCACACTTAGCTCTCTTAGCTTGCAACTCACAGTCATTCCTTTGAGCCTCACATATCTGTTGAACAAATAGTGGCTTAGCTCTCAACTCGGCCAATATAGCACCATCATCAGACAATGCTAAACTCGTGTTCATAGCTCTCAAAGCATACAGGGATTTCCTACTCAAGGCATCTACAACCACATTCGCTTTTCCCGGATGATAATCGATGACTAACTCATAGTGCTTCAATAACTCAAGCCACCGCTGTTCTTGCAAATTCAAATCCTTTTGATCAATCAAATACTTCAAACTCTTATGATCTGTGAAGATTCGGCACCTCTCACCATATAAATAGTGTCACCAAATCTTTAACACGGAAACAATCGCAGCCAACTCCAGATCATGAGTCGAAAAATTCTTCTCATGCAGTTTTAACTGCCTCGAGGCGTAAGCGACTACCTTACCCTCTTGCATCAACACACAGCAGAGACCATTTAATGACGCGTCACTGTAAACCACGAACTCTTTTCTAGATTTTGGTTGAACCAAAACCGACGCCTCGGTTAACAATGTTTTCAATCTCTCAAAACTCTGTCGACATTTCTCAGCCCAATCAAACTTAACATCCTTATGCAACAGTTTCATCATCGGGGTAGCAATCACAGAAAACCCCTTTACAAAACGTCTGTAGTATCCTGCCAAACCCAAAAAACTTCTGACTTCCGACACATTTCTCGACGGTTTCTAATCCACAATAGCCGAGATCTTACTCGGGTCAACTTTAATACCATCACCCGACACAATGTGTCCTAAGAATCCGACCTATCAGAGCCAAAACTCACTCTTGTTAAACTTAGCATACAACTGCTTGTCTCTTAAGGTTTGTAAGACAATCCTCAGGTGTTCTGCATGATCACTCTCATCCCGAGAATAAATCAGTATGTCGCCAATCAAGACAACCACAAATTTGTCCAAATACGGTCGGAAGACATGATTCATCAAATCTATAAAAATCGCAGGAGCGTTCGTTAAACCGAACGGCATGACCAGAAACTCATAATGGCCATACCTCGTCCGAAATATCGTTTTCAGCACATCTTGCTCTTTAACCCTCAACTGGTAATAACCAGACCTCAGGTCAATCTTGGAGAAAAATGTTGTAACACCCCAAACCCGGCCCAAACACCACGACCGGATCTGGTATGTCACTAAGAAAATTTTGGAAGAACATGTCGTATTTTCAGAAAAATATTTTTCTAAAGTTTATCTTCTTATTTGAGAGAAATTTAATAGTTGATAGTTTAAATAAAATATGCCTTTATAAATTAAAAACCCAAATTTAAATAGATACATTAGTTCAAGTAAGAATTTAAATAACTAAAAGTAATTAAAGCCCAAAATAAAACAAAACATAAACTAGTGGCCCATAGCCTTATTACAACGAGATTTAAAATCCATTAATTAAAAATATAAAGTATTAACTTGAGACTTTTGCTGGATCCAGTTGGTCTTTTGCATGGCCACCTTGCGTTCCTCTCGGCCCGGTCCAAGCACTAGGTATCACATGAAAGGTTAATTAATAGGGTGAGTCGCGAGACTCAGTGTGCAACCCTCATGCACCACTAGATTTTGGCCTTAGGCCCATAAAATAGATTAATAATTCCATTTATAAAAAAAATAACAAATAATATGCAAGGCCCAACCCATTTGCCTAGGTTTCCATCCGCTACACGCCCCGTACCAGCCATTCACACCATTGGGGATTTCTACAATCGACCCACACCGCTACACGCCAAGATGGCAGTCATGCTGCTCATCAACATATTATGGCGAAGCCCTTATAATGAGATCACGGCATTAGCCGCTACAACATATAATGAGATCACGGTACAAACCGCTACACATATAACGTATAACTTCCTCCTTTCATCAACCCAACCCATGCGGTCATAAAATCAATATGCTTTTATGATATAAAGTCAAACATTCAACGACTGGTGATTTGCTTCACCCTTTTCGGGTTTCAACATTAAACCGAGATATCGGTATTTATCACAACATATAAACTTATGAGCATACATTAACAATCAGATCTAGATGGTGGGAAGTATTACACACACGATATCGCGAAATCCAATATTCTTAGTCGATGTCCTTGCTATCCGGATCTATTATCCTCAATGTAAAGCCTTGCTCAAAAGCCGAGAAAAACACACAAAGATTTAGCCCCTTCAACAATCGGCCAAGGTTAATAAATCCCAAATTACACGTTAAAACTAATAGATCCCTTACCTTGAAATCCCGAAAGAAACACGATTCTATAACTTAGAGATCTATGCGATTGACTCCACTAAAGTTCCCCTTGATTTCGACACAAGTAGGCACCATGAAGTAATTCGGCAATCACGGAGATGAGATCTAGGGATTTGGCTTTTAGGAAAATCCGAGAAAAAGTATGAACAAGAGAAGGCTGATGTGTCTTTGGCTTTTAAAATACTTGAGTGAGGAGTTTTGGTTTACGACAGAAAAGAGAAGAAGAAAAGAAAACAAGGAAGAGACTTGAAGATTTTGGCTAGGAAGAAAAAGAATGGAAAGAGTTTTGGCTTTTGAATCAAAGTGAAGATAAGGGAATAGGCTTAGAAATTTCGGCTTTTGCAGAGAATGAAGAAGAAGATGGAACTTTAGGAGTTTTCGGCTTTTACTCGAGAAGAAGAGAAAAAAAATGAGAGAAAACCCAAATCTTTGAAATTGAAGAGACATTCCCCTATTTATAGAAATTTGGCACTTACCTAACCTTGCAGATAAATCCTATCTTTTCTCCTTTATCTTAATCTACTAGCTCATCTAAAAGAGACTTAATTATCTCTAACTCCTCCTCTTTTATCAGCATATTATCCACATATTTTAATCATTAAAATCCCTAAATTTTAGCCTTTATCTGCTTATTATCCATATAAAATAAATTCTTAAATAATAGCCTTTATCTGCTTATTATCCACATATTTTAAACATTAAAACCCCTAAATTTTAGCCTTGTTGCCATCCACTCCACCTAATCCTAATGCCCAAAATTTAGCTAACTTAAATTAAAAGAATTGGGCTCCATGAAACTTAAATTTGGGCCCCTTACTCCCTTGTGTGGCGTCACCTCCTAAGATTGGGCCACAAGCCCACTTTGGTATTTTAAACATAGATACTACCTTTTAAACCCTATAATGCCCAAATAGATAATTTTAATCAAGGCCTCTACCTAAGCCTGAGCCCAATTTGGACCCCTAACAGTTAAATTAACCCATTAAACGCATAGGCCCAAAAATTCAGGATGTTACAAATGTAGCTCCTTTCAGTTGGTCAAATAGGTCACCTATCCTTGGTAAAGGATACCTATTTTTCACCGTTACCTTGTTGAGTTTTCTGTAATCTATACACAATCTCATCAACCCATCTTTCTTCTTCACAAATAATACCGGAGCACCCAACGGTAAGTAGCTCGGTCTCGCAAAACCCTTATCCGTCAACTCTTGCAACTGAACCTTCAGTTCTTTCAACTCTAATGGTGCCATCCTATACCGAGCAATTGAAATTGGTGCCGTCCCCGGAACTAGCTCAATTCCAAACTCGACCTATCTAACTGGAGGCAATCCGGGTAACTCTTCCAGGAATACATCCGGGTACTCACATACCACCGGCACTGTTTCAATCGTTATCTCAGACTCTTGAGCATTCAATACCACAACGAGATAGGATTCACATCCATTTCTCAATTATTTCTCGGCCACTAAGGAAGAAATCATCATCGGTAAACCATCTGACCCACCTGATTCAACCCGAATAACATTTCCATTCTCACATTTCAATTCGATAAATTTATTACCACAGTTCACTAAAACAATATGGGTAGTCAACCAATCCATACCAAGGATCAAATCAAATTTATCAAACGGCAACAACATAATGTTTGCCGGGAAACAACGACTCCTAATTGTCAAAGGACAATTTCTACACACCTTGTCAACTAACACATGTTTACCTAACGGGTTTGACACCTTAACCACAATTTCCGTAGGCTCAACGGTCATACTCAAACTAGATGCCAACCTCATGCAAATATAAGAATGGGTAGACCCTGGATTAATCAAAGCAATAACAAAGGTGTCATGAAGAGAAAAAGTACCCGTTATTACATCTAGGGATGATGCCTCTTCGCGAGCGCGAATGGCATACGTCCTTGCAGGTGTCTGACCCTCTGGCCTCACAGTAGAGTCTTGGGACGCACCTCTACCACTAGACCCACCTCCCGGGTTCTTTGGTGGCCTACCCCTTGCAGATACATTGCTCGATCTTATCTCTTGCTTCCTTTTCTTGTCATCCTTCTTGGGGCGATTTCGGATAAAATGGTCGGGGGAACCACACCTATAAGATTTCCAGTTGTTTCCCCAACACTCTCCAGTGTGATATCTACCACAACTTGGACACTCCGGTTTGGTCTTCGGATTGCCCACACTTTCCATCGAGGAGGCTTGAACTCTCGAGCCCGAACGAGTGTTACCTTGGGCTTGATGTGAATATCCAACTGATGCAGTCGTTCGAGGATTCGCTTCCTTGGATCTTTTCGATTGAGTTTGATACGACTTGCCCATCAGCATTTCCTTGCATCTCGGGCCTCACTCACAGCCCTCCTCTTTCCTTACTCAGTTCTTCGGCCTTACTTGCCCTATCAACCAACACTACAAACTCCTTTAACTCCAAAATACCAACTAGGAGTTTAATATCCTCATTTAGCCCATCTTCGAACCTCTTGCACAAAATAACTTCCATCGACACACATTCTTGCGCGTACTTGCTAAGCCTAATAAATTCGCGCTCATATTCAGCTACAGTCATTCTTCATTGCTTTAACTCAAGGAATTCCTTCCGTTTCTGCAGTAAATCGCTAACTTATATACTTCTTTTGGAATTCCTTCAAAAAGAAGTCCCACATCACCCTCTCTTTAGGAACCACCGATGTCAACGTTTTCCACAAATGGTATGCCGAGTCCCTCAACAAGGACACGGTGCATTTTAAGCTCTCCTCCGGTGTACATGAGAGTTCATCAAATACCCTCATTGAGTTCTCTAGCCAGAACTCCACCTTCTCAGGGTCATCATCTACTTTAGCTCTAAACTCCTCAGCCCCTTGTTTCCGAATCTTATCTACCGGGGGCTTCGTTACTCTCACTACTTCTATACCTTGAGGAGCCACTGGAACTTGCTGAGGAATAGGAGGAGGTGGAGGAAGTTTAGCATTAGGGTTTGCTCGAACATACTCCGAGTACCAATTACTCATCATCTGAAAAAGGCTTCCCGAGCCTCTTCTTCTTGACCCCTAACCTCGGGTCAACATTGAACATGCGCGGTCCCTTGCGCAGGAGCCGACGTATTACTAGCTGCGTCATCAGCAGTCGATGGATCAGGATCCCTATACTATATAAAACAAAGTTATAATCATCAGAAGCCACCACACTATCATTGTACGCTTATGGCATGTATAGCTAGACACTTACACCCACTACGGTAGTCCTAGAACCGATTAAACCATAGCTCGATACCACTAGATGTAACACCCCTTACCCGTATTCTAAGCCAGAACTGGGCCCAAGGTATTACCAGACTTAATCCACTTTAGTCCCAACTTGATAACTCTCTAATGTTACCAAAAACCCTCCATGAAGACCCACGAGGCCTTAAACATACAAACGAGGAATTCTGGAACCCTACGGAAACCTTTGCGATCTTAAAATTTCTTTCACCTTGACAAGGGCCACAAGCCCATGTGAAATGAGACACGCCCGTGAGAGCAGGTCGTGTGGTCACACACGCCCATGTCCCCACCCCGTGTCCAAAAACTTAGGCATTCTGCTTGTGTCACACGGCCCAAGAACACGCCCGTGTTTTCCACCCGTGGTGAACACTGACCACCTTACACAGCCTAGGCACATGCCCGTGTGGCTAGCCTGTGGCCAACACTGATTTACCATCTTAACATGCAGGGGACACACGGCCAAGTCACACACCCATGTGGATAGCCCGTGTGTCACACACGGCCTAGACACACGCCCGTGTGTCTATCCGAGTGGACAAGAACAAGGCTATTTGCCAAGCCCTTTTCACCCCTCTAGTTCATACAACATTTATCTAATCAACACATCATCAACCAATTCATGTTTTGCAATATAAACTCTCATGGGTAACTACATATTTTCATATAATAAGAGAAACCATTAACCATGGCATTATACAAAATAGATTATCCACCAAAAGGGCCAACACACCATTGGCCAATACAACAATATAAACTAACTTGTCTAGTCTCTATACATGCTATATACGAAAGCAGTAAATCCAAAATATACCAAGTGAATTGATAGTGTGGGCGATCTTCCAATTTATCCGCGTATCTTGTCCCGACACTTTATCTCTATAAAACAAGGGAAAAGAAGGGGAGTAAGCTTTAAGCTTAGTAAGTTTACAAATAAACAATTTTCATCATAGTGTGATCTAAACAACAATTAGCATTATACTAAACAAAACTATTCACATCCACAACTAAGCTTACTCATTCCATCCCTTACCATATTTCTACCACCTCATAAGCTTAATGCTTACATTCATTCGTTTGCATACCTGCACTCAACAGTAACACCACAATTTATATGATACAACAGATCACGATTTCTCAATGGTTTAATCACACAGCTAAATCACTCGGTGGTTTCTCACTTATCCCACCACAATCCAATAGTAAGGTAGTATCGCACATAGCCTACCAAATAGGGTAATTATAGTGGTTTCGCACATAGCTCACTAAATAATATGGTCAACAATAGCATCGCACACAGCCCATCGTAGTTAAGCATTAAGGTAGTTTCACACTTAGCCTACCGTCATGTATTATCACTACACATTCACACATCCATTTCGTAATTCATACATCGATTACTTAATAACTACCACATTCAATCCACTTGAACCATATAGGTTCTCAATCATGCTATACATTAGTTAGCATCAACAATGAATATGTATAAATGAATTCTTTATACATAAACTTACCTCGGTATTCAAAATGTATGAAACGTGTAATTTACTCCACGACTTTGCTCTTGCCTCGATTTCGATCCGGGCTTCGCCTTTCTTGATCTATAATGATAAATCAACTCATTTAATACACACATTGACTAAGTTGACTCATAGCTCATACTTTGGCAAAATCACTATTTTGCCCCTAAACTTCTTCATATTTACAATTTTGCCCCAAGGCTAGTAAAGTGATTTTTATTCAACTTTCTAGAATTTCATGCATAGCTTATTCATACTCTCAACTATATCAACTTTCAATTCTCACTAAATCACTCATGTATGACCATTTTCAAGACTTTTACAAACTAGTCCCTACATGCATTTTTCATGGAATTCACTAAGGAAAAGATGTTTGTACTACATCAAGCTCTCATAATCTTCCATAAAAACATCAAAATACATGCATGTCATACATGGGTACATTTTTTAACATCAATCCTAGCTTAACATATAGCTAAAAATAGCTAATTCATGTTACGAGGACTTCAAAAATACGAAGAATAGTGAAAACGGGGCTAGGATGCACTTACTAGCAGGCTTGAAAAATTGAAGAACCCTAACTATGGCTTCCTTCAAATTTTTGGCTGGCTTGGGGAAGATGAACATAAATTTTTGTCATCTTTTTCTATATTTAATCACTTATTTGACAAATGACCAAAATGCCCTTCTTGCCAAACTTTCAAATTTTACCCACTCATGCCCATTTTTGTCCAAAAATTAGAATTTGGGCAAATTGCTATTTAAGGACTTCCAATTAATAATCCAAAGCTATTTCATACATAAAGCTTCTAGAATCTCACATTTTGCAACTTTTGCAATTTAGTCCTATTAGACCATTCAACCAAAATTTCATAAAATCTCTTTATGAAACTTCCATACTATCATGCAAACATCTCAAAAACTTTAAAAACTCATAATTCCTATCTCAGATTTGTGGTATCGGGCCACTATTACAACTAGGCCCTAAATCAGGATGTTACACGGGGAGTACAAAAATGTATAACGATCTAAAACAGTGTTATTGGTGGCATAGTATGAAATGGGATATCTCAGAGTTTGTTTCGAGATGTTTGGTTTGTCAGCAAGTTAAAGCTGAACATCAGGTTCCATCCGGTTTGTTACAACCAATTATGATTCCTAAGTGGAAGTGGGAGAGAATCACAATGGACTTTGTGTCGGGATTGCCTTTATCTCCAAGAAAGAAAGATGCGGTCTGGGTGATAGTTGATAGATTGACGAAATCAGCTCATTTTGTTTCGGTGAGAACAAATTATTCACTTGATAAGTTAGCTGAATTGTATATTTCTGAGATCGTGAGATTGCACGGAGTGCCACTATCTATTGTATCTGACAGAAATCCGAGATTTACCTCGCAGTTTTGGAAGAAATTGCAAGAGGCTTTAGGCATGAAGCTGCATTTTAGTATTGCATTTCATCCATAAACGGATGGACAATCCGAACGTATCATTCAGATTCTCCAAGATATTTTGAGATGTTGCATTCTTGAATTTGAAAGTACGTGGGAAAACATTTGCCGTTGATTGAATTCGCATAAAATAATAGTTTTCAATCTTGCATCAAAATGGCACCGTATGAGGCTCTTTATGGTCGAAAATTTCGAACTCCTTTGTATTGGACTGAGCTGAGTGAGAATAAGATTCATGGGGTTGATTTAATAAAAGAGACTGAGTAGAAAGTAAAAGTGATTCGTGACAGTTTAAAAGCAGTGTTAGATCGTCAAAAGTCTTATGCAGACTTAAAATGAAAAGATATCAAATTTGAGGTCGGTGACAAAGTATTTTTGAAAGTGTCTCCGTGGAAGAAAATATTTCGATTTGGCTGAAAAGGCAAGTTGAGTCCGAGGTTCATCGGGCCGTATGAGACCATCGAGCGAATTGGGCCAGTTACTTATAAGTTGTTGTTGCCACCTGAATTAGAAAAGATTCATAATGTATTTAACGTATCGATGCTTCGACGATACAGATCTGATCCATCGCATGTAATTGCTCCTACTGAGGTTGAGATCCAGTCAGATTTGTCGTATAGTAAAGAACCGATTCGAATTTTGGCACGAGAGATTAAAGAGTTGAGAAATAAAAAGATTTCTTTAGTGAAAGTGTTGTGGCACAAACACGGTGTTGAAGAGGCTACGTGGGAGCCTGAAGATGTTATGAGAGAGCAATATCCAAACCTATTTGCTGGTAAGATTTTCGGGGACGAAAATCCCTAAGGAGGGAGAGTTGTAACACCTCGATTTAGACCCTAGTCAGAATAGTGGTTTCGGGACCAAAAAATCGAGGTCAAAAAAATATTTTAATATTATTTTTGGCGTTTATAATATGTGATTGAGTATGTGTGAAAATTTCGTGTGAAAATTTTATCGTTTGTGTTTCGAATTATGAAAAATGACTTAATCGCATAAAATGTAAAAGCTGTGTGCTGATTGTTAAAGTGCTAATTTGGCATGGCTTATTAAAGTGTGAGTCCTTATGTTGTTATTAAACCATTGATGAATTGGATGGACATAAAAGCCTAGTGTTAGTGGAATTTGAAAAAAAATAGAAAGGTTAAAAAGGTAAATATGATAATATATGACATAAAATAAAACAATAAGTAAAATATACATGTTTAGTTCATCTTTCTTCCATTGAAACTAGAAAAGAAAGAAAGGTTTAAGAGCTTTGAAGGTTTCGGCAAGCTCAAGCTTAAATTGACCAAGAAAGGAGAGATTCGGATCGAGATCGAGGCAAAGACAAAGTACTCGATTGATCGGCTAATTTCGGTATTTCGACGTCCGAGGTAAGTTCGGATATAATACGTGTTCTTAAATTATGTTTAAATGCTATGAAATGAATAGTTATGTGATTTTGGATTAGTAATACTATGTGTGGAATCGAGTAAGGTGGCACTAAGTGTGCGTATTTGGAAATGAGACCGAGATGATTAGCACTGTGTGTGCGAAATAATAGAAGCTTCGGCTTTTTGGTTGGCACTGTGTGTGCGATACCGATTTAAGTTCGGTTTTACATTATGGCACTAAGTGTGCAATGTTAATCATACTTCGGCTATGAATTGGGGCACTAAGTGTGCGATCGAATTGAAGAGATAGTGAGCATTGAATGAATTATGGTATCGGGCATTGAATAGCAAGAACATTTGTTAACTAAGTGTTGGCAAAGGTATGTTTCGAACCTATGTGGTTGATGATAATGTTTATGGTTTGAGTATATGGTTGAATATGATAATGTGTTTAGTTGTGAATCTATCTAAGTGATGATTTATTTATGTATTGATATGGTATTTTTGAGTAATATGTATTATATTATGAACTTACTAAGCTTTAGAGCTTACTGTGTGATGTGTTTCTCTGTTTTATAGTGTCAGTAAAGCTAGCTCTGATCTGGGGATCGTCAGCGACTCAATCACACTATCGGCTATCTATTTCGGTACTTTTGAAAGATGTACATATTTGGTATATGGCATGTATAGGGTAGTAGACATGGTGTATTTTGAGATGTTGGATCTTGCCATGTGACATGGCTTGCAAGTTAGATGATTTTGGTTATTATGTGTGATCTATGTAAATGATGAATGTGGTATGAAGTAGTGAGTGATGAATATAATATGTTTCATGCTTAATTTGGTTGATGATGTAACACCCCAAACCCGACCTAGAAGCTAGGCCCGAATCCGGCGTGTCACATTGGAGTGTTTTTTTCGAAACCCAGGTTTTCATTGAACAACCCTTCTTACAATTAGAACTTTTTGCTATTTAAAATCTCAGATTTTGTTTGCTTGTTTTAAAACGAGGTTTATTAAAAGTCATTCTCTTGTAAAACGTTATTACCTTTAAAACCTGATTTGATGCGGAAGCTTAGTTTAAAACAGTTGCGGAAACGTGATATTTTGAAAAACAATTTTCGTATTGGTGTTCTACTTCTAGCAATTATAAACCCATAAATAAGATTCCAAATTTAAAATCCAAAAATTAGAAAGGCCTTATTACAACCCGAAAATTAGTAAATAAGGTAAATAAAATCCAAAGCAAGTTTAAATGTGTGGCCAGCTCCAAGTCCCTCGCAGCTCCGAACCATCTATGTATGGGGATCACCTGCACAGTAAAACAATTGGGTGAGTTTACGAAAACTCAGTGTGCAACCCAAATAAAAACAGCGATCAATCAGAACAGTTTGGGCCTGGGCCTATCTCAGAAGTAGTGTCCAACTGGGCTTAAGCCCATTACAGAACAGATGCAGAGAATCAGAATAATCAAGCATGCAAAAACCCAATCCATCCAGCCTCTACACACTAGCTCCGTCCAACCGTACACACCATGTGGGGATATAATATCAACCCACCCATCCCTGCACACCACATAATAGTACCGATGCGGCACTAAGCAGAATTTGCAGCAGAGCTGCCAGAACGGTAGGCTTATAGCCATAAAAAATATGACGCAGTGCTGCCAGAACAGAATACTTCCTCCAATCAGATAACCCAACCCCATCCACCATAAGATCACATGAATGCAACCATATCATAAATAGCATACGATTATAATCATATAACATGTAGGGGCATTTTAGTCATTTTGCCCTCCAGGGGCATAATGGTCATTTTACCCTGTGGGGGTATTTCGGTCCTTTTACAACCTTTCCGAAGGTCTACAGTCGCCTCGAGCGACACGGATAACATATATCGTCAAAACAGTGTAATTGGGCCCAAAGCCCAATACTCGGTCCAAGTGGGCCCACACGCTCGTGTGGCCCACTAAGCCCAAAACTGCCTTTGGCCATGTGATCGCCATGGCCGGATCATTATTTCCTATCCAACCAAAAAATTTACTCGCGTAGGGCCCCCGGGCACATTGGGCCCACTCGGCCCATTCTGGTCCATTTGGCCCCAAAAACGGCCTAAGCCCACGAGAACGCTCGCGATGGCCTCTACAGACGAACGCCCGTATTCGTGGGCTCGGTTCACCACACGCACAATTGCACTCGTGTGGCAACCGTTGCCGTATTTTTGGCTTTTTGGCGTTCCGGCATTTCGGTATTTTTCGATCTACGGTTTTGGTGGTATCTGTACACACCTTGTTTACGAAACGTGTCGAAGTCCACGACCACAAACCTTGACTGACTGAGTGTGATTTCAGCCCACCCAAAACGCAAACAAAGATTGCTAACAACCTTCTTGATGGATATCTGCACATTAAGTGGATTCATTACTTATCTTGCTTAAACTTGTGGTTTGAATCCACATATATTGGCCTAAGGAAAACGCAAATCCTAAAGTGAGAAAAAGGCATTCGGGCAATACCAACCCAAGCCAACATAATCTAGTTCAGATCAATCACAACGAACAGCATTACCTTCGATCATGAACGAGCAAAAAGGTTCCAATTGTATCTGCAGCGCTAGAGAACTCCTTCACTCCTTGAGGATTACTTAAACCCGAATGAACACCATAACCAAGAAAAAGATAAGAATCAGCATTAGAGAAAAAGAGGAGCAAAGTCGAAAAATAGAGACATAGAGACTTATCGATTGATATATAGCCAAGAAAAATCGATTGAATGAAAGGGAAAGGAGGATAGGATCGAGAGAGAGAGTAGAAGAGAATCGGCAATGAAGGACTAGGGAAAATATTGACGGAGCAAAACAATATTCGGCTACAAGGGAGGAAAATGTTCGATTACACAAAACTGAATGTGAGTAAGGCAAAGTACCAATAATATTCAAGAGGAGAAAAGTGAGGGAGAGAGAAGAAGTTGTTCAAGCAAGGCACGAAAATGGAGATCAAAACCACAACTTGGCGAAATCCCGAAATGAGAATGACCAATTACCAATACCTAGCCGAATTTTACCCCAAAAGAACTCCCCAATTTCATTCAGCCTTCTACACACTAAATTCCCCCAACACTCCTTCGCAACTGAAACACTAAGTGCCAGAGTTTGAACCCCGCAAGACTCTTCCCCAAATTTGAACTTGCTTGATTTTCTCCTTAATTTCCTCCCATCCATCTCTTCAAATTCGGCTAACAACCACTCCACTCAAAACTGTTCAAACTCTTGGTGTTTCAGTCAAACACAACTTCCTCTAAAGGCCACCAGCAAAAATAATCCCCATTTGCACAAGCATGGATTCAGACCTCAAACCAAATAGCACACTCCACACGCCACTATCCACTAGACCAGCAAGCTCTGTGTGTCATACTTTACCAAATTATTATTTATAACCCTACTAACCGAAGATAGGGGTTTTATTCACTTAAAACAAAAATTTGCCAAAGCCCAGGTTTGAACCCAGGACTTCTCCAACAATCCCATACACACCCAAATCACTTAGCCACTGAAGCAGACCAGTACTTTGTGATAATTCTTGCACACATAAACTTTTATGTGTAGTCTCCTAGGGCTCCCACGCACAAGGCCCAATCCTAATAGGCCCAGATTTAGGGCGTTACAACTCTACCCCCTTAAAGAAATTCTGTCCTCAAAATTTCCAACTATCAGATAATCGCACAACATAGGTTACACCACTACGCTTTTGCTGCGCGCTCTAATTCTAATTGCAAATTAGGTAAATGGCACACTATGGGTAAAGTACGTACCATTATTCACATTTGGAGCGTCTCCGTCCTCTCGGGCGACATGCTGCATAAACCAAAGCTAGTTGCCTCGCTTCTGCATGACCAGCACCTCTGCCCAGAGCTCCACGACCCAGACCGTTTCCATCCCCGGCCTGACCATGGCCTCTAGGCGGCTACTGACCACCCCTTGGTGGCTGTACATTACCCACTCTAGTAGCTTGTGCTTGAACTAGTCTTCATGGACAATCCCTAATATGGTGCTCCATCGATCCGCACCTCAAACAGGCTCCCATGCTTTTCCAGCATTCCCCAGGATGACTCCTCTCACACTCAACACAAGGTTGCAACCTATCAGTACCAACAGGGGGCCCATCTCTACCTAGCCCAACAACTCTGCCCCTTTTCCTGGGCCTCTGCTCAAAACTGGCGGCCTCTGCATCCTTTCTGTTTTTCCCTTTGTCTTTCTCACGATTCTTGCGCTCTGCGCGCTTCACCTCCTCAGCAATCTTAGCTTTCTCTACTAACGCAGCAAAGTCCCGCTCCCTCTGTAGAGCTATCAACACTCAGAGATTGTTTCTTAGGCCGTCCTCAAACCGAACACAACGTTCGTACTCCGTTGCCACAATTCCTTGAGCATACCGGCTAAGTCACAAAAATTCTGCCTCGTACTCAGCCACAGGCTTTTCACCTTGAACCAGATTTAGAAATTATTTCCTACAAGCGTCGACATAGCTAGCGCCCACATACTTTCCTTAAAATGTGGACTTGAAGAATTCCCAGGTCAATCGATCAGACGGGGTACCCTCTTTTATCGTAATCCACCACTGGTAAGCTTCATCCCTCAGCAAGGACACCGCACACTTCAACTTTTGTTCCGGCATGCAGTCGACGTTGTCCATAATTCTTTCGGTGGCCTCCAAATAGTACTCTGCCACACTTGGGGCCACCCCAGAAACTCCCCTGAAGATCTGTGCTCCATTTTACCGGAGTCATTCCGTAATCGACCCACGGCCCCCAATAATGGTATTAGGCCCAACAGACCCAGGAACTCTTTCCAAAATATGAAGCATCGCCTGAGACAGAGCGTCATCCCCAGCAGCTCGGTCGAACGACCCTGTCTCAGCCACCGATGAAGCAGGTGCTTCTCTTGCCTCGACATTGAGCATGTGGCCTGACACTGAAGACCCAGCCCTAGCACTTCCACGGCCTCTGACACGGCCTCTTGTACCCCTTCTAGTGTTCATTATCGCGTTGCGTAAAGTCTGTATTAGAAATTTTATGCAATTTAACTTATAACTCCAATTATTAAGCAGATGTTTTATGAAAGTAGAAGTTATGAGTTGTTTACGCAGTAGTAGACTCACTACAGTTTTAGTTTCCTACGGGCTTTAATTTTACTCTAACTAAGAGTCTCAATACAGTCTATCATCTAAAGAAAGCCCAGTAACTATCCACAGTATATCAATTTAAAATAGATTTTAGCATCAAGAAAAATTTACTTGGTCCGGTGACAGAGACTCGGTGTGCCACACAATACAATCCTTACTTCAGAAATGCTTCAAAATCGTTTGTAAAAATTTTTGAATCCCCAAAGGCTAAAAGCCCATTTCACAGCCCAAGTTTTAAACTTGGCTCTGATACCACTAAATGTAACACCCCAAACCCGGCCTAGAAGCTAGGCCCAAATTTGGCGTGTCACATTGGAGTGTTTTTTTCAAAACCCAGGTTTTCATTGAATAACCCTTCTTACAATTAGAACTTTTTGCTATTTAAAACCTCAAATTTTGTTTGCTTGTTTTAAAACAAGGTTTATTAAAAGTCATTCTCTTGTAAAACATTATTACCTTTAAAACCTTATTTGATGTGGAAGCTTAGTTTAAAAAAGTTGCGAAAACGTGATATTTTGAAAAACAATTTTCGTATTGGTGTTCTACTTCTAGCAATTATAAACCCATAAATAAGATTCCAAATTTAAAATCCAAAAATTAGAAAGGCCTTATTACAACCTGAAAATTAGTAAACAAGGTAAATAAAATCCAAAGCAAGTTTAAATGTGTGGCCAACTCCAAGTCCCTCGCAGCTCCGAACCATCTATGTATGGGGATCACCTGCACAGTAAAACAATTGGGTGAGTTTGCGAAAACTCAGTGTGCACCCCAAATAAAAACAGCGATCAATCAGAATAGTTTGGGCCTAGGCCCATCTTAGAATTAGTGTCCAACTAGGCCTAAGCCCATTACAGAACAGATGCAGTGTGGGCCTTAGCCCTAAACAGAACAGAATCAGAATAATCAAGCATGCAAAAACCCTATCCATCCAGCCTCTACACACCAGCTCCGTCCAACTGTACACACGACGTGGGGATATAATATCAACCCACCCATCCCTACACACCACATAATAGTACCGATGCGGCACTAAGCAAAATTTGCAGCAGTGCTGCCAGAACAGAATACTTCCTCCAATATGATAACCCAACCCCATGCACCATTATATCACATGAATGCAACCATATCATAAATAGCATACGATAACAATCATATAACATGTAGGGGCATTTAGTCATTTTGCCCTTCAGGGGCATAACGATCATTTTACCCTGTGGGGGTATTTCGGTCATTTTACAACCTTTCGAAAGGTCTACAGTCGCCTCGAGCGACACATATAACATATATCGTCAAAATAGTGTAATTGGGCCCAAAGCCCAATACTTGGCCCAAGTAGGCCCACATGCTTGTGTGGCCCACTAAGCCCAAAATTGCCTTTGGCCATGTGACCGCCATGGCCGGCTCTTTATTTCCTATTCAACCAAAAAATTTACTCGCGTAGGGTCCCCTGGCCCATTGGGCCCACTCGGCCCATTCCGGTCCATTTGGCCCAAAAAATGGCCTAAGCCCACCAGAACGCTCGCGGTGGCCTCTACAGACTAATGCCCGTGTTTGTGGGCTCAGTTCACAACACGCACGATCGCACGCTCGTGTGGCAACCGTTGTCATACTTTTGGCTTTTCAGCATTCCGGCATTCCGATTTGCCGATCTACGGTTTGGGTGGTATGTGTACACACCTTGTTTACGAAACGTGTCGAAGTCAACGACCACAAACCTTGACTGACTGAGTGTGATTTCAGCCCACCCAAAACGCAGACAAAGATTGCTAACAACCTCCTTGATGGATATCTGCACATTAAGCGGATTCATTACTCATGTTGCTTAAACTTGTGGTTTGAATCCATATATATTGGCCTATGTAAAATGCAAATCCTAAAGTGAGAAAAAGGCATTTGGGCAATACCAACCCAAGCCAACATAATCTAGTTCGGATCAATCACAACGAACAGCATTACCTTCGATCAAGAACGAGCAAAAAGGCTCCAATTGTATCTGCAGAGCTAGAGAACTCCTTTACTCCTCGAGGATTACTTAAACCCGAATGAACACCATAACGAAGAAAAAGATAAGAATCGGCATTAGAGAAAAAGAGGAGCAAAGCCGAAAAACAGAGACATAGAGACTTACCGATCGATATATAGCCAACAAAAATCGATTGAATGAAAGGGAAAAGAGGATCGGATCGAGAGAGAGAGTAGAGGAGAATCGACAATGAAGGACTAGGGTTGACGGAGCAAAAAAATATTCAACTACAAGGAGGAAAATTTTCGATTACACAAAACCGAATGTGAGTAAGGCAAAGTACCAATAATATTCAAGAGGAGAAAAGTGAGGGAGAGAGAAGAAGTTGATCAAGCAAGGCACGAAAATGGAGAGCAAAACCACAACTTAGTGAAATCCCAAAATGAGAATGACCAATTACCAATACCTAGCCGAATTTTACCCCAAAAGAACTCCCCAATTTCGTTCAACCTTTTACACACTAAATTCCCCCCAAAACTCCTTCGCAACCGAAACACTAAGTGCCAAAGTTCGAACCCGATAAGACACTTCTCAAAATTTGAACTTGCTTGATTTTCTCCTTAATTTCCTCCCATCCATCTCTTCAAATTCGGCTAACAACCACCCCACTCAAAACTATTCAAACTCTTGGTGTTTCGGTCAAACACAACTTCCTCCCAAGGCCACCAGCAAAAATAATCCCCATTTGCACAAGCAGGGATTCGAACCTCAAACCAAATAGCACACTCCACACGCCACTATCTACTAGACCAGCAAGCTTTGTGTGTCATACTTTACCAAATTATTATTTATAACCCTACTAACCAAAGATAGGGGTTTTATTCACTTAAAACAAAAAAATTTCCAAAGCCCAGGTTTGAACCCAGGACTTCTCGAACGCTCCCATACACACCCAAATCACTTAGCCACTGAAGCAGACCAGTACTTTGTGATAATTCTTGCACACATAAACTTTTATGTGTAGCCTCCTAGCGGCTCCCACGCACAAGGCCCAATCCTACTAGGCCCAAATTCAGGGCGTTACAGATGAGAAATGTGGTTTAAATATGAACTTATGGTATGGATTATATGATGCTTGATTTATATGTTTTGGGATGTGAATTTGATACTTTGGATGGACTTATTTGACATGATATTGAGTATAGAGCTAGATGATATAGATGATGATTATTTGGTGCATATATTGGTATGTTTTGGTTGCTAATTGAGGTATAAATGCATGAGATTTGAAGCTTGTAGGTGATTTCAAAGTGTGGATGGTAATTTGGCCTTGAAAATGGCCTATAATTACCCACACCGTTGAGCACACGGGCGTGCGGCTTGACCGTGTCTTTCAAATTTGCAAATTGATACAAGTTAGGCTCGACCACGGGCTGGACACACGGGCGTGTGACTGGCCGTGTGGTGCAAGTCTAGTGTCGACCACGGGTAAGGCACACGGGGGTGTCTCAGGCTGTGTGGATAAGTTAGTAGGTATGCCCTGTTTTGCCACAGCTTGGACACATGGGCGAGTCCGCGGCCGTGTGAGGCACACGGCCCACCCACACGGGCGTGTGATCTCTGTAACTTAGAAAAATTATTCGAATTTCGAAAATTTTTGTATGTGTTTGATTTAGTCCCGACCCCTTTCTAACATGTGTTAAGGTCTCATTGATCTATTTAAGGGACTATATGTTTATATTTAGACGTGTTTGATTGATGATTGACTTTGTGTTGTGAATTGAATTTAAATGTTCCGGAATGATTGGTAATGCCTCTTAACCCTATTTTGGTGACGATTTTGGGTTAGGGGTATTACAGCAAACAACTCAATTGCTCTCATGGCAAAACCCTAGACTCTTAACCATTTTGCAAAATAGTCCCCTCATTTGCTAGCTTAAGCTTTGGGGGTTCCAAAACTACAAAAATTTTCAAGAAAGGTCACCAAAATCACTTACTTGCAAGGAGGAAAGGTTGGCTGAAATTTTGAGTTCTCAACCCCCATTTTGGCTGCTCATTTTCGGTGGAGAGGATGGAGAGAAAAGATGATATTTTCTTTTCTTTATTTTATGATTAAAATCAATTTTTATCACCAAATTTGCACCTAACAAATGACAAAGTCCTTTCTTGTCCCCCCTATGGCCGGCTATGACCTTTAAAAAGGCCTAATTTCACATTAAGGGCCTCCAATTAAAATTTTATGGCTATTTCGCACTTTGAGCAAATAAACTAGAACTTTCGCACTTTATGCGATTTAGTCCTTTTTCGCGATTATGCATGAAATCGCTAAAATTAAAGCACCAAAATTTTCATGCACCTTTATAATCATGCTATAACCCATAAAATAAAATTAAAATAAATTTTCTCTAACCCTGGATTAGTGGTCCCAAGACAATTGTTCCGAATATCCCCTAAATCAGGCTTTTACAATTCTCTCCCTTAGGGATTTTCGTCCCCGAAAATCTTACCAGAAGAAGTTGCTTTCAACTTCCATGAAACGTTTCCACCAACTTTTCAAAATCACAAATCGATTTACCCTCAATCACTCTTGCAAAGACCTTTAAGCTGTAGTACACAAGGTTGAAGAACAACTTTAAATTTTAAAATTACTCTGTCTCTGGGACACATATACTCAGTAATATGACAAATGTGAACTCTGCACATGCCAAAATGATCATTCAGATCTTTATCGAATAATTCAGTACAATCCGGATGACATTCCCCTCTTTGGTAATCATGTCGATCCAAATTCGAAATCTATAGTATTTTATCACACTTTCTCCTTAGAATCTTCACCGACTGTAATAGTCCTGACTTTGAACGCTCTGAAAATTCAGCTTTTACCAATCGACTACTTCTAAACATAAACTCAATCATATCGTGATGTGTACTCAATTGTCAAAACATTTATGCATATAACTGCACCTTCTTTTATTCTTGAATGAGTAGACATGCTACTACTAAGCCTCATACCAAAACTTCTGCATAAGTTCTGGATTCATCAACATGCAAATTCTATCTCAAGGTAACAATAATAACGGAAATCTTATCCAACCTGAATTTTAACATCGGAAACAAACTTATTCTGAACTTACTTAAAATGCCATTCACTATCTCAGTTCTGAACTCCCTTGTTTCAAAAGGAAAAACTCACTTCAACCATTAACATCGCTAAAACTAGGGTATTATCAACTAAGGTCAATCGAGTAACTAACTCACATTGATTAAACGGGGATTTTCCATCCAGATATCTGTACTATGTCCACTATCCGAGAAGTGTTTCAATAACTATACATACTCTTGTAATAGCTCAAACCATCGTCACTATCTTACATTCTATCTCAAACCATACTCTAGCTCATCAGGATTCAGAAAGCACATGACGTTTTTCCACAAATCATATTATATCATCAATTTCACAACACAGATACAAAAGTGATCGTCTCTGGATCACCAATCTAACAATTCTTTTCGACATAACTCTAACCACCCAAAGATGTAAATTACCTCTTTACACTCTGGTATTAAAACACCTTTCAATTTATTCATTAGCGCATCACTAAATATCAAAATTCTTTTTCCCGATTCAAATTGAACTCAGTACTAGAACTTTCAGTTAATAGTACCTTCAATAGCTTTTAACTATACCATCCCGGTTAAAATATTTCAATAAGCATATCTTTGTATTATGCTCCCTAGAATCTAATTTCCTCATTCAGACTATCCATCTCCCTACTAGTGAATACACATAATTTATTCTCCCTGTTGAAGAATGTGTAGGTATGCACATAACTCAGATCATATCTCAACGAATCAATCCACTCTTTCTCCATGCTGAGAATATAGTTCAAACACACAATCTGTAATATCCTGGGTTAGGGGTTATTTTGTTGTTGCATGAAATTGCATGAGTTTAGTGTCCTTGTGTTGCTACTTGGTGTTTTAGGGGTTTGATTGAAGTCTAGGAGTATGCCTGAGTGAATGGGAAAATTTTGATTTTTGGGTGTTAAGTCGGGAGAAATTTGTTGGAGCTCGGGTATAAGGGTTTTATTTGGTGTTTTGTTGAACAAAAAGTGAGCTGGCAAAGTGGCAAGCATGCGCTACATGGGGAAGCTTGGTGTGGCGTCATCTACTTGTGGTGGAGGTCCAGTGTTCAAGCTGCAGAGTCCCCATTTTGGTTTCTTTTTGGGACGGCATGGAGGAGAGGTAGAAGGCTAGTGAAATTCCACCTTTGACTTGGTCTTCACTTTCAAATGATGGGTGGAGAGTGAATTTAGGAAGGAGACTTGTTCAAAGTGTTTTGAATGGATGGTTGTGAGCAAATATGGGTAGTGGCCGAATGTTGGGGTGTGTGTGGAGAGAGTGGCCGGTTTTGGCAAGGGGGATATCGGAGTGCCGAAATTCATTTTTGAATTTTAGTGCATATTCGGTCACTTTGTGTCAAGCAAAAATCCTCTCTTTTGTTAGCTAGCCGAATTTGTTTTCCAAGAGAATTCCTCCATCTTTCTTCCTGAAACCAAAAGATCAAACCTCCCTAAAGCTTGCAAAAAAATTGGTTTTGTGTGTTCTTTCAATATTGTTGATAGCTGAATGCCCTTCCATCTTTCTTCCTTTTCATTTGTGTTGAGCCGAAACCATTACCCTAGTGTTCTCACATTTTCTTTCTCCTATTAACACTTTGATAGCCGAAAGTTATCCCCTAAAACTTTTTCTTCATTTCTTCTTCTTTAAGGCAAAGTACTTTCTTGTTCTTCTTCTTTTCCCATTTCTATTGTTGGCCAAATATCAACCCCTCTCTTTTCATCTTTCTCTTGTATTTCTCCCTTTGTGTAAAGCCGAATTCTTTTCTTATTTTTTTCTAAGTGTTGACCGAATCTATCCCCTCTCTTGGTGGTTGTTGGCCGAATATTGGTTGGCGTTGGGTAAGTGCTTGGCCGAATGGCCATTCCTCCTCTCCCTTGTCTTCTATCGATTTGGGTTTGATTAAGGGCCGATTTCGGCATTGGGTGAAGGGTGTTAATCTCTTGTATTTAATCGATTTTATTATAGGACATTTGGATTTTGGGATACAATCAAGAGAAGCCTTCTCTTTACGTTAAGTTTGTTGGTAAGTGGTGGTAAGAGCGAGTTCTTTTAGTATATTCTTTTAGTTTTCATTAAAGTCAAGTTATTAAAGGATTAACCGTTGTCATTTGTTAGAGGGTGGCCAATTGGTAAGGGAACCATTGTTGGTTCGAGTTTGGTAGGAAACCAAACCATCTGCAAGGTAAGGGTTTAAGTGTTAACCCTCTTGTGTTATCCGATATCACCGAATGGTATAGATGGCTAACCTATGTTTGGCCGATTATAGGAGCAAGAGTAATCGAGGATTTAGACCAGGTTCTTTGGAGCTAAGGCTTTCGTGTTAGCGGGTGTGTAACTAACACACCCATACTTAGTGATATTGTTATTAAACCTGTTTGCCTATTAAAATCATGACGATTATGATGGATTATTGGATACCCAAACGGGGTATGTATGCGATATCTGGGTCAAGATCGATCTTGTTACTAGATTCTTGATGATCTATATGGTATCATGACTATGTATGTATGTGATATGGGGCATGAGTCAAACATATTAGCATGATATGCATAATTTGTATGATATGCATGATTACATGAGTTGGTTTGTTGATGGGTGATATGAGTAGAGGAGCAGTGATATTTTGTCTTGACGAGCACCAGTGTTTTAGTAACACACTTTGTGACTTTGGGTCACCGGTGCTTTGTAGCACATTTGTGTCTTTGGGACACCAGAGGTTGGGCACCTCATTGCGACTTGTCCCCGTGGTTAACACCACCGTGGGTTGGCCCCACTTTGAGATATGGGATCGTGCGCTAGTGATTGGGTATCACACGATGGGTTGGCCCCATCATTCGATTATTGTGACTACGGTCACGGTGCTTTGGTAGCACATTTGTGTCTTTGGGACACCAGAGGTTGGGCACCTCATTGCGACTTGTCCACGTGGTTAACACCACCGTGGGTTGGCCCCACATGAGATATGGGATCGATCTGCTAGTGATTGGGTATCACACGATGGGTTGGCCCCATCATTCGATTATCGTGACCACGGTCACAAAGTGCTTTGGTAGCACATTTGTGTCTTTGGGACACCAGGTGTTTTGGTAACACATTGTGACTATATGTCACAAAGTGGTTTTGGCACCACCGGTGGTTTGGTACACACGGGGTAGAAAAGGAGATACGGATGGTTAGGATTGGGTTGCATTAATCATGTTGCTATGTATGATGTGTGTTAGCATGTTGTTTCATCGGGAGCGGGATTTATGCACTGAGTCATTCAACTCACCCTCTCCTTTGACATTTCAGGTGACTCGTGAGGCGCGGACATGGAGTAGGATGGACTCGGGGTGCTCATGCCATGCTTAATAAAGTTTTACTCAAACTCTATCATTTGGGTACTTTAGCTTACTTATTTTGATTTGAGATTTAATTTGGATTTGTAAAAGGCCTTTAAATTATGTTTTATGATGGGTATGTTTTAATTAGATTCTCAACCTGCTTAACAAATAACTTGGCATGAAATTTTACTAAAACTTGGAAAGACAACGTTTTCAAAATTATATCGCAATGTGTTTTGAACTATACCATCGGGTATCTCGCTATGTTTTGCTATACAATAAACTCAAACGATTTCCAAATCAAACTCGATTTTCTACTAAGTCTAAAATGTTTCAAAATGGCACTAAGAAACTATTGGAAGTGCTAAATGAAACCAACTCGCTTTAACTATATACTTGGATAAGTTTTTAAAATCTAATCAAACAAGCCTACTCAAATTTTCCTCAAATTCACTATGTTTTCACCCCGCTTCTAAACGCGAAAAAATCTGATCACTCAAAGACGTTTTTCCCGTAACATACGGTCGGGCGTGGTGCCTTGTCCGAGTTTGGGGTGTTACAATTGTGGTATCGAGCTAAGTTCAAAGGCTCTTTGTGGGCCCGAGGCTCAAAATGTTTTCAAAAGGTTGTTTTGTTAGTCTTTATTCTTAAAGTATGGTTTGAAAGGCATGGCACCGAGTCTCCACTTTGATTCGCCCGGGTAAGTACCCGCACTATTGCTTGTGAATTGATTGGAGGTGATATGATTTGATGAATAGCAATAGTATATTACCTTAGAGATTGAAACCGATAGGATTCTCGTGAACTCGCGAGAACAAATCTCCTTAAATATTCATAAGACTTGCTTTTAAACAAGTGGAATAAATGCGATGCATAAAAATTCTTAATCGACACGTAGGAAGTTTAGTCATGAGCGCTAGAGGTGGGCGTGGTCGTGGGCGAGGTCGTGGTAGGATGACGGTTTACGAGCCCGGAGGTTCGGGCCGTGGTTCGTAAAATGAGATACCGGTTCCGCCACCGGTGGAGGTGGTGAGTTCCAAGATCGAGGCTGGGGACGACGCAGCGGTGTCGCGCGATCTTTGCGAGTGTTGGAAAGAGTAGCTGGTGTAGGTGGTGGTGCGTGGAGTTAGGAAATCTATTCCGAGCGACCGGGCAAATGGGGCGAATTCTTCCGAGGTGTTTCCGGTGTTGCTCCCAGCCAACTGCTGAATATTGGCCGGAGGCAAGCCGAGCGGATCATGGATGATCCGGACTTGACGGTGAAGAGAAGTGAAGGGCATCGATCGCTTCTCCCGGGATGAGTCATATCGGTGGTGGCTCACGGTTCGAGACAAAGTGTGGCAAAGGATCTAACATGGGATTATTTCAGGGCTACATATCAAAGGAAATACATCGGAGCTAGTTATGTCGACTCGGCGGAAGGCATTTTCGAGGCTTGTTCAGGAGTAAATCGGTTCGCCGAGTACGCACGGTGAGTTCCTGGTCGAGTAGGTATGCCGGGGGCATTGTGGCCACCGAGCATGAGAGGTGTGTTCGTTTCGAGGATGGTCCGCGAGACGACTTGAGGTCTTGATTGCTCCTCGCCAGGCGCGAGTTTTCTTGTCTTAGTTGAGAAGGCTAAGGTGGCCGAGGGTGTTAAGGAGTCGGTGAGCGGGGCATGGATAGGAATAGGCATAAGAGGAGCTTTGGGTCTTACGGATTGCCGGGTAATCCGCAGAAGAGGGCTAGACCGAAGTGGGCGAACCACCGCTAGGTTTGTTCTTTGCTGAGCGAGGACCGCCGGTGTGGTCGATCGCGGAAAATCTCATTGGGGTGGTTGCCGGGGTGGAGGAAAAGGTTGCTTCGAGTGTGGTTCTCGGAGCATCGCGTGAGGATTGTCCGCGAGGCTGGGTTGGCGAGATTGACCCGAGAGTCGGGCCGTAATCGATTCGAGGTAATGGACCGCCACCGTAGAGGGGCCGTGGTAATGGCGAGAGGCGGTAATGGTCTGGTCGGGTCGTGGAGCAGAGCGCGCGAGGTGCGGGTAGTTCGATGCTAGATGTACCTGGATTAGTTTATGCCGCGAGGCGCCGAGGAGGAGCGACACGCCGGACGTCATAACCGGTGACGTTCTTGATCTTTGGTTCTCCTTTTCTTCGCTTTGATTGATGTGGGTTCGACGATTCTTACGTGGCTAGTAGTATAGTAGAGACCATGGACTTAGACTCGAGATATCTTCTAGGCGGATGATCGCGGATTAGCCCTCAGGTCACTCAGTAGTAGTAGATAAACCGTTTAGAGAGGTACCCCTAGAACTCCAAGTGGTAGTGTTATTTGCCGATCCGATGGAGCTGCCGCTTGGGGAGTTCGATATGATTCTTGGGATGGATTGGTTGGTCAAGTACAAAGGCGAGGTTGGATTGCGCGCCAAGCGCATGGTTCTTAAGACGGTTGAGGGTGATGAGGTGGCTATGATAGGTAATAGGAGGGATTACTTATCAAATGTGGTATCCGCTCAAGGAAGAGAAGATGGTCGGGAGAAAGGTCGTGGAAGCGTATGTAGTTCATGTGTATGCGTTGGAGGCTAAGGAGTCCTGTGGAGAAGGTTCGCACTGTTAAGGAGTTTGCGATGTTTTTCCTAAGGAGCTTCGTGTTTGCCGCCAGATCGCGAGGTGGAGTTCGGGATTGATCATTGCATCTTAATCGCGCCGGTGTCTATTGCTCCGTATAGGATGGCGCCAAAGGAATTGGTGGAGCTTAAGGCTCGGATCCGGAGTTATTGGATCGAGGTTTTATTAGGCCTAGTGTTTCGCCGTGGGTGTGTGCGGTACTTTTGTTAAGAAGAAAGATGGCACGATGCGGATGTGTATAGACTACCGCCCGATTGAATAAAGCGACGATTAAAAACAAGTATCCATTGCCACGGATAGATGACTTGTTTGATGGTGAAGGTGCTGCGGTATTTTCAAAGATCGACTTGAGGTCCAGGTATCACCGGTTAAGAGTTAAGGAGGTCGATATCCATAAAACAGCGTTCCGGACTCGGTATGGGCACTACGAATTCTGGTAATGCCGTTCGGGTTGACTAACGCCGGCGGCGTTTATGGATATGATGAATAGGGTGTTTCAAAGAAGATCTAGATCGGTTCGTCGTGGTTTTCATAGACGACATCTTGGTGTACTCAAGGACGGAGGAAGAGCATGATAAGCATTTGCGAGTGGTGTTGCGATTTTGAGGAAGAGCGACTCTATGCTAAGTTGATGAAAGTGCGAGTTACGGCTTAGAGAAGTGACTTTCTTGGGTCATGTAGTGTGGTGAGGGATTGAGTAGATCCTCGTAAGATTGAGCGATTTTGGATTGGAAGCCGCCACGTCGGTGCATTTGAGATTCGAGTTTTTAAGGTTTGGCGGATACTCTAGAAGGTTTGTTGAGGGTTTCTCGTTGATAGCAAAGGCGATGACCAAGTTCTTCGAGGAAAGAAGTTCCGTTTGTATGGGTGAGAAACAAACAGAAAGCTTCGATAAGTTAAAGAAGATTTTGACCGAGGCTCGGTTCTAATTCAACTTCGAGGTCGTAAGGAATTCACAGTCTATTGCGATGCATCACATACGGGCTTGGGTTGTGTGCTTTGATGCAAGAAGGTAAGGTTGTGGCTTACGCTTCTCGATGGCCCGAGGCCACATGAGGTCGCTATCCGACGCATGACTTGGAGCTAGCTACCGTGGTCTTCGCTTTAAAGATTTGGAGGCACTACTTATACGGGGAGAGATCGATAGTCTACACAGATCATAAGAGTCTAAAGTATCTACCGACTCGTAAGGATTTGAATTTGAGGCGTAGCAGATGGGTTGAGTTCTTTGAAAGATTACGATTGTTCGATTGAGTATCATCCGGGCAAGGCTAACGTGGTGGTGACGCGCGTTGAGCCGCAAGGTTGTTTTGGACTTAAGAGCATTGTTTGCCCACTTGAGCTTGTATGTGATGGGAGTATTCCGCAGAGTTGCGTGTTAAGCCTACTTGGTTGGAGCGATCGAGAGAGAAGCGATTATTGGATGAGGTTACGAGTGCGCGGAGGTTACAAGTGCAGGATGGTGGTTTGGAGGGTTACAGCTTGTCTAGTGACGAGGTTACTGTGTTTTCGTGGTAAGGCTTGTATGCCTAAAGATGTTGGTGAGGCGAAGATTCTTCAGGCCGACATAGCATAAGATCCTTATGCTATACATCCCGGAGGTAGTAAGATATATAGGGATCTTAAGCGATTTTGGTGGCTCGGCTTGAAGAAAGAGGTGTGAGTTTGTTGGGAAGTGTCCGACTTGTCGCAGTCAAGGCGAACATCGATTGTCGTCGGGTTTGCTTCACTGTGAAGATTCCTCGATGGAAGTGGGAAAAGATAACCATGGATTTCGTCGGTGGGTTACCGCTTACGCCAAGCAAGAAGGATTGGATTTGGGTAGTGGTGGATCGATCGACTAAATCGACTCACTTTATTCGGTGAGGGTTGACTACTCACTCGAAGCTTAAGGCCGTATGTGTCGAGATAGTAAGGTTGCATGGTGTGCCCGGTTTCGATAATCTCGGATAGGGATCCCGCATTTACGTCAAGGTTACGAAAGCACCGCATCAAGCTCTGGCACTCGTTTGGATTTCAAAGACGGCTTTTCACCCGCTGATCGACGGTCAATCGAAAGGGTCATTCGTGTCTTAGAGGATATGGGCCGAGAGGTTGTATCTTGGATTTCGTGAGGTAGTTGGGAGGAGTTTCTACCATTAATGAGTTTGCCTACAACAACTTGGTTACCAAGCGAGCATCAAGATGGCTCCATATGAGGCGTTGTATGGTAGGAAGTGTCGCTCACCTACGTGTTGTACGGAGTTAGGTGAACGTCGATTTGTTGGGACCCGAAGTTGGTTCTTTGAGACCGAAGACAAGGTTAAGTTGATTCGGTCTAGATTGAAGGAAGCTTGGACCGCGAGAGAAGTCTTATGCCGATCTTAAGCTAAGAGATATAGAGTTATTTGTGGGGATCGAAGTTTTCTGAAGGTCTCACCTTGGAAAAAGGTGTTGAGATTCGGGAAGAAAGGCAAGCTAAGTCCGAGGTTTATTGGGTCGATAAGGATCGAGACGAGTTGGACCGGTGGCGTATCAGCTTGAGTTGCCAGCAGAGCTTAGTCAGATTCACGATGTTTTTCATGTTTCGATGCTTGGCGTTATCGTTCGAGATCCGTCGCATGTGGTAGCGATGGAAGAGATCGAGGTAAATCCAGATTTGACCATGGAGGAAGAACCTGTGCAGATTCTTGATCGGGATGTGAAGGTTCTGCGTAGGAAGTCTGTGCCTTTGGTTAAGGTATTTTGGCGGAATCATGGCGTGGAGGAAGCCACGTGGGAACCCGAGGATATGATGAGACAGCAATACCCGCAACTCTTTTGATAAGGTAATTTCGAGGTCGAAATTATTTTTAAGGGGGGTAGAACTGTAATATCCTGGGTTAGGGGTTATTTTGTTGTTGCATGAAATTGCATGAGTTTAGTGTGCTGTGTTGCTACTTGGTGTTTTAGGGGTTTGATTGAAGTCTAGGAGTATGCACAGTGAATGGGAAAATTTTGATTTTTGGGTGTTAAGTCAGGGGAGCTGTTGGAGCTGGGGTATAAGGGTTTTATTTGGTGTTTTGTTGAACAAAAAGTGAGCTGGCAAAGTGGCAAGCACGCGCTACATGGGGAAGCTTGGTGTGGCGTCATCTACTTGTGGTGGAGGTCCGAGTGTTCGATTGCAGAGTCCCCATTTTGGTTTCTTTTTGGGACGGCATGGAGGAGAGGTAGAAGGCTAGTGAAATTCCACCTTTGACTTGGTCTTCACTTTCAAATGATGGGTGGAGAGTGAATTTAGGAAGGAGACTTGTTCAAAGTGTTTTGAATGGATGGTTGTGAGCAAATATGGGTAGTGGCCGAATGTTGGGGTGTGTGTGGAGAGAGTGGCCGGTTTTGGCAAGGGGATATGGGAGTGCCGAAATTCATTTTTGAATTTTAGTGCATATTCGGTCACTTTGTGTCAAGCAAAAATCCTCTCTTTTGTTAGCTAGCCGAATTTGTTTTCCAAGAGAATTCCTCCATCTTTCTTCCACAAACCAAAAGATCAAACCTCCTAAAGCTTGCAAAAATTGGTTTTGTGTGTTCTTTCAATATTGTTGATAGTGAATGCCCTTCCATCTTTCTTCCTTTTCATTTGTGTTGAGTAGAAACCATTACCTAGTGTTCTCACATTTTCTTTCTCCTATTAACACTTTGATAGCCGAAAGTTATCCCCTAAAACTTTTTCTTCATTTCTTCTTCTTTTAAGAACCGAAAGTACTTTCTTGTTCTTCTTCTTTTCCCATTTCTATTGTTGGCCAAATATCAACCCCTCTCTTTTCATCTTTCTCTTGTATTTCTCCTTTGTAAAGCCGAATTCTTTTCTTATTTTTTTCTAAGTGTTGACCGAATCTATCCCCCTCTTGGTGGTTGTTGGTCGAATATTGGTTGGTGTTGGGTAAGTGCTTGGTCGAATGGCCATTCCTCCTCTCCCTTGTCTTCTATCGATTTGGGTTTGATTAAGGGCCGATTTTGGCATTGGGTGAAGGGTGTTAATCTCTTGTGTTTAATCGATTTTATTATAGGACATTTGGATTTTGGGATACAATCAAGAGAAGCCTTCTCTTTCGTTAAAAAGTTGTTGGTAAGTGGTGGTAAGAACGAGTTCTTTTAGTATATTCTTTTAGTTTTCATTAAAGTCAAGTTATTAAAGGATTAACCGCTGTCATTTGTTAGAGGGTGGCGATTGGTAAGGAACCATTGTTGGTTCGAGTTTGGTAGGAAACCAAACCATCCGCAAGGTAAGGGTTTAAGTGTTAACCCTCTTGTGTTATCGATATCGCCGAATGGTATAGATGGCTAACCTATGTTTGGCCGATTATAGAGCAGAGTAATCGAGGGATTTAGACCCGGTTCTTTGGAGCTAAGGCTTTCGTGTTAGCAGTGTGTAACTAACACACCCATACTTAGTGATATTGTTATTAAACCCTGTTTGCCTATTAAAATCATGACATTATGATGGATTATTGCATACCCAAACGGGGTATGTGTGCGTATCCGGTAAGTCGCAAGATCGTTACTAGATTCTTGATGATCTATATGGTATCATGACTATGTATGTATGTGATATGGGGCATGAGTCAATCATATTAGCATGATATGCATAATTTGTATGATATGCATGATTACATGAGTTGGTTTGTTGATGGGTGATATGAGTAGAGGAGCGGTGATATTTTGTGTCTTTGTGAGCACGAGTGTTTTGGTAACACACTTTGTGACTTTGGGTCACCAAAGTGCTTTGGTAGCACATTTGTGTCTTTGGGACACCGGAGGTTGGGCACCTCATTGCGACTTGTCCCCGTGGTTAACACCACCGTGGGTTGGCCCCACTTTGAGATATGGGATTGTGCGCTAGTGATTGGGTATCACGCGATGGGTTGGCCCCATCATTCGATTATTGTGACTACGGTCACCAAAGTGCTTTGGTAGCACATTTGTGTCTTTGGGACACGTGAGGTTAGGCACCTCATTGCGACTTGTCCTCGTGGTTAACACCACCAGTGGGTTGGCCCCACAAGAGATATGGGATCGCTCGCTAGTGATTGGGTATCACACGATGGGTTGGCCCCATCATTCGATTATCGTGACCACGGTCACCGGTGCTTTGGTAGCACATTTGTGTCTTTGGGACACCAAAGTGTTTTAGTAACACATTGTGACTATATGTCACCAAAGTGGTTTGGCACCACCAAGTGGTTTGGTACCACGGGGTAGAAAAGGAGATACGGATGGTTAGGATTGGGTTGCATTAATCATGTTGCTATGTATGATGTGTGTTAGCATGTTGTTTCATCGGGAGCGGGATTTATGCATCGAGTCATTCGACTCACCCTCTCCTTTGACATTTCAGGTGACTCGTAAGCCGCGGACTTGGAGCGGGATGGACTCGGGGTGCTCATGCCATGCTTAATAAAGTTTTACTCAAACTCTATCATTTGGGTACTTTAGCTTACTTATTTTGATTTGAGATTTAATTTGGATTTGTAAAAGGCCTTTAAATTATGTTTTATGATGGGTATGTTTTAATTAGATTCTCAACCTGCTTAACAAATAACTTGGCATGAAATTTTACAAAACTTGGAAAGACAACGTTTTCAAAATTATATCATAATGTGTTTTGAACTATACCATCGGGTATCTCGCTATGTTTTGCTATACAATAAACTCAAACGATTTCCAAATCAAACTCGATTTTCTACTAAGTCTAAAATGTTTCAAAATGGCACTAAGAAACTATTGGAAGTGCTAAATGAAACCAACTCGCTTTAACTATATACTTGGATAAGTTTTCAAAATCTAATCAAACAAGCCTACTCAAATTTTCCTCAAATTCACTATGTTTTCACCCCGCTTCTAAACGAAAAAAATCTGATCACTCAAAGACGTTTTTCCCCGTAACATACCAGATTCGGGCGTGGTGTCTTGTCCGAGTTTGGGGTGTTACACAATCCTTTGAATTTCTCTTATGATTCTAATCGAAAACCTTTACCATCGCTTTATTTCAGAGCAACAGGGATATCTCAATTGAATGCATTAACTTGTTCAGCTTACCCAAAAAATCCATCGTACAATTTGGAACTTGTGATTTCACTACTTATACTTTTGTTGATATTAACATCTTATACGAAAATCAGAGATATCCATATACTAGAATTATCACCTTTCTATGATCAAACTAAAAGCGTAATCATGGTAGATATAACTATCAGAACCTGAAGAATACACTTTAAAGATAACCATGATCAGCAGAAACATAAGGGTAGTCTCACATAAAATTTTTATTACCAACTTCATCCTCAAAATACCAAAATAGAATTACGAAGAGATAAAGGAATGTCGATTACAATCAACCAAATTGACAACCGTTTCGTCTGATTTTACAATCATCTAACATTCTCATGCAATCGTAATTTCATAAAAAAAATGAACAACCGCCTAATTCCCAAAGGGAAATAGATATCTATACAGAATACTCAAAGAGGTCATCATAATCTAGTCAACCCTGATTGTCATAGTCAAACATTTTTATAACTCAAACATTGTTTCTCTAACTATTTCCATCATCATAAACCCCTTGACTACTACTTTCACTAATGAACATCAATTCGGGAAGATCTCGGTATGTACACATCTTAGGCTTTCTACTCAATTGAGTCAAATATCCGAGGCTAACTTTTTCTTTACTCGTAACATTGCCTAATCAGTACAATCTTGAAAACATTCAGATATTCTTTTCAAAACTGTTTTCACCTTCCAACTACCTTTATCTCTATATACATTACTAATTGTTTCGCCACTGAACTCTTTTATTCCATACTCATGAACTTATTTAACTTGACTCTCGTAAAAATCTCATTATAAATCAACAGTGGTAAGGGGTGAGGTCGTAAAGCATCTAACTTGACTCTAATGACTACACACATGATTTAACATTCATCATTAATGAAATATCATTGTGATTGCACAACTCGCTCCAAGTGAGTTTTCACACTTACTCATGTTACAATTGTTTCTATCACCCATAATTTCGAATGGTGATTTCACTTACTCAAACTCCATATTAATATCTACTCAAGTACTCAACATTTAACTCCAATTTCTCTTACCATCACTTTTCAAATTAAAGAACGTCTTACAGGTTTGTGTACGTCGTTTACTTGATTGCCATAGTCCAACTATGGTCTTACTCGTATCATAATATCATAGCCCAGTTATAATCTTACATGTCGTCACGATGCCATAGCCTCGCTATGGTCTTACACGAAATCTCATATCGATATATTCCCCGAGATGGTCTTACATGGAAACACATGTTGATGTCGATGCCACATCCTAGATAAGGTCTTACACGATTTCATACCGAAGCCAGGTCCCATGTGTGGTCTTACACAAGGTCATATATCGATGCCAATGCCATCAATTTATTCATCAATTTATCATTGAACGACCATACTCATCTCCTGCGTTCTACTTAATTTAACTACCCAGTTTAACTCTCGCACTATAATATTTGTGGCTTCATAACAGAGTCATAAAATGAAACATTATACATCCTCTACTTTAACAGTCGCACATGAGATTCAACTATGTGGACATATTGATTATACATCATTCAAACAGTTGTACATACACACATATCCCGTTCACTGGGTAAGTTTACTCACTATATTCACTTAACCAAATAGGTTGAGTATATAACACCATATGCATATCGAACCAATATGGATAAGCTTATCACCTTATAACTTTCATTTCATTCCTCAACTTATGATTATCTCTTTTCGTACCTTATTACACATATGTCATAAACTTCTATTTGTACCTTTCTGAATTTCATCAATACATAAGCACATCTCAATTACCTCATCATCACTTACAATATTATCAAAAATAGCTCGGTTGGGAATCATCTCTGTCTTAACAAAACAATTTTGTTAGAGCCGGGAGATATCACACTATCATGAGGAGCAACATGGTATGTTTAGCTAAACTCTCATACGCTATGTTAGTCTGAGAATCGACTAAACCATAGCTCTGATACCAATAAATGTAACACCCCTTACTCGTATTCAACTCCGGAACCGGGTACGAGGCATTACCAAACTCAACTTGCTTGAGCATTAAACTTTGGGCTATAAAATTTGTCCCAATTTAAAAATTTTTCATTTTCAATCGTAACGTCCCTATCATGGGTCTACATGACCCTTTACATATACTCGGGATGCTGAGGGACCAAACCGAAACTTTTAAACACTTTAAATTTTTTACATAAAACTGGGCCACACGCCCGTGTGACATATCACACACTCGTGTTCCATGCCGTGAAAAATTATTTTCTTTTAAAACCTACAGGGATTTTCACACGACCGGACACACGCCCGTGTGCTTGGCCCGTGTGCTCCACACGGCCTAGACACTCCCGTGTCCTCGTCTGTGTGTAAAAAACCTGGGTATTCTATTTATGACGTCAGCAACCTCATAAGGTTCACACGACCTAGGCACACGCCTGTGTGGCTAGCCCGTGGTCGACACTGACTTATAACCTTAACATAAAAGGGACACACGGCCTGGTCACACACCCATGGGACTTTTTGTGTGTCTCACACGGCCTAGACACACGCCCGTGTGTCTACCCGTATGGACCAATTCAAGGCTATTTTCCTAACAAATTAGCCACCATCACTTGCACATTTTCACACATCATCACAACATTCTTAAATCATCAATTATAACTCTTGAATTATCACATTTGAATCATGAAAATCAAATCTTCATCCCAGATACGAGGGAGAACTATTACTAGTACAATTACAATCGACTTGAGCAATCATCCATGGCTATACACAACTGAACCATAAACTCTTTTAGGCAAACACGTTTGGCTACTTTATCTATGACTTAATTAAACCAAAATAAGATCCATATACATGCCATATCTCAAAAAGACTTGAATGTCATACCCAAGTGTCAGCTCGATAGTGTGAAAGCATCTTGGCAGTTTCTAACCCGAGCTAGTTAAGTTAACCTATAAGAGATAAGAAAGGAAGAGTAGTAAGCAATAACGCTTAGTAAGTTCATATGCAAATGATAAGCAACTATTGACAATTATTTATTACCCTCAACCACAAGGTAATATAATGAGATTTACACTTAAGGTAATAGTTACCCATTCAATCATTCATAATGCTTACTAATTCTAAACTTTCACCTGTCACAAACTCATATCATAAAACATTATTCATCTTTACTTGCATTTATACCCTACATTTATCACCATAAAGCCACATGCAAATTTCACTTAACCAAGTTTCTCGATATCACCCCGGAATAATAATAAATACTCGATGGTTTCACACACAGCCCACCATTCAATAATTAATAAGGTGGTATCGCATTACACCCACCATTAATACTAAACATGATGGTATCACACACGACCCATCTCCAGTAACAAATAATAAGGTGGTATCGCACACACAACCCACCATTGATAATATTAGCGATGGTATCGCACACAGCCCATCGCTAACAATTAATAAGGTGATATCGCATTAATGACCCACCATTGATAATATTAATAAGGTGGTATCGCACACAGCCCACCATTATTACACATTCACGGATATTTATCCACATACATTTTCCTATTTCGAATGTTCATCCGGGAATATCCTCACACACTATCATTCTTAAATAGATTTCTACAATAATCATTCGCATTCACAAAATGCATTAATAAATATAACATGTGTAATCAGGGTGCATCTTTTACACATAACTCACCATGGTTTCCTCATATACTGAATTCACCTCAAATGAGTTCTAGGCACATACCTATACCTCTCATAGTATAACCACATACTTTCTCATTTTCAACATACCTATTGAATTATTCAAAATGCTAAAGAACACTCTTGAATCTCATACATATAGTATCAAATCAACATCATACCCCCGATAGGGTCTTACATGAAATATCATATCGATGCCATGTCCCTGACATGGTCTTATATGAAATCTCACACCGAGGCCATATTCCAAATATGGTCTTACACAGGACCTTAATTATCATAGTATCATGATATTTGCATTCCCTCTATTCTTAGATTCAATTGAAGACTTTCAATTCTTGACATCTCGTCAAAACGTATTTAATATATTCATAGAGTCAATATACATTTCATACAACATCAAAATATTAAATACTTCACTTACAGTTGCATTATTAGCACACGAACTTACCTCGATACCGAAAAGGGTAAAAAGGGACCTAATTGTCCATATTTCTCTTTTCTCCCGTTCTATGTCTGATTCCTGTTTGCTTTGATATAGAACAATAAAATTTACTCATTTAATCATCACACTAATTAATACATTTTAAAAATTCTATTTTGGAAAAATTACCATTTTACCCTTGAACTTTGGCAAAATTATGATTTTGCCCTTAGGCTCGTATATCGATTCTCATCCAACTTCTTTGCTAATTAAGCCTAGTCGATTTGTATTCCCTTCTATAGCAACTCAAGATTTCAACTATTACACACAATTACCACTCATTTCACAACCTTTACAAAAAGGTCCTTTTTGTGCTTTCATGACAACACCCTTCACAAAAGTTGTTTATCTAACAACTAAGACTCATTTTCTTCCATAAAAATGCAGAAAAAATTTAATTGCTCTCATGGAAAAACCCTAGACTCTTAACCATTTTGCAAAATAGTCCCCTCATTAGCTAGCTTAAGCTTTGGGGGTTCCAAAACTACAATAGTCCCCTCCTACTTGCAAGGAGGAAAGCTTGGCTGAAATTTTGAGTTTTCAACCCCCATTTTGGCTGCTCATTTTTTATGGAGAGGATGGAGAGAAAAGATGATATTTTCTTTTCTTTATTTTATGATTAAAATCAATTTTTATCACAAAATTTCCACCTAACAAATGACAAAGTCCTTTTTTGTCCCCCCTATGGCCGGCTATGACCTTTAAAAAGGCCTAATTTCACATTAAGGGCCTCTAATTAAAATTCTATGGCTATTTGGCACCTCTAGCAAATAAAATAGAACTTTCGCACTTTATGCGATTTAGTCCTTTTTCGCGATTAAGCATGAAATCGCTAAAATTAAAGCACCAAAATTTTCTTGCACCTTTATAATCATGCTATAACCCATAAAATAAAATTAAAATAAATTTCCTCCGACCCTGGATTACTGGTCCCAAGAACACTATTCTAACTTGCCCCTAAATCAGGTTGTTGCAGTTTTAGCATGGTTGTAACCAAGACATTATGGAAGTTAAAATGGTTATTTGAATTATGGTGGATGGAAGCTTGAGAAAGGTCTTCTTCTGGCATGAACTTATATGTCAAATTGGTAGTTAAATAGTATGTATTACAGTTAATGAATTGATTGAGTTGAGGATGGTTTTCGGTTGTGAATATTAAGTTGGTATATATATTGTTTTAATTAGGGATAAAGATCATGTTGTTTTTGTATATATTTGAGTAAGTGAAATGGTTGTATTTGTATAGCATGAATTGTGCATGAATTGGGATTGATTTGGCTGCCCTTTATGTATGAAAATGGTACCATTTTGCCTTATGTAGGTACATTGAAGTTGGGGTGGCAATTTGGCCTTGCAAATGGACTATTTTTGTCCACATGGGTAGAGACACGGGCATGTGTCTCAGCCATGTGTGACACACAGTCATGTTACACGGCCGTGTGTCCCCTGGTGTTGAAATTGAATTGAAGTAAGTATGCTCCACACGGTCTCACAAACGGGCGTGTGACTGGCCGTGTGGTACAAGTCAGTATACCCCCTAATTGGAACACTGCCTAGCACACGGGCATGTGACTTGGCCATGTTGCATAATTCAGTATACCCTATAGGTTTGGCACGGCCTAGCACACGGCTTGGCACACGGGCGTGTGTGGCCACTTCGAAGGGCACATGGGCTAGACACACGGGCATGTGGTTGGTCGTGTGACCCAAGTCAGTATGTATGCCCTGTTTTCATACGGCCTGAGACACGGGCGTGTCTGCAGCCGTGTGAGGCACATGGTCTGTTCACATGGGCTGTGACCCCTGTATGGTTGAAATTTTTCTAAGTTTCCAAAAAAATTCATATATTATTGGTTTAGTCCCGAACCACTTCTAAAGCATGTTTAAGGCATCGTAGGCCCTTATAAGGGACGATGTAATTGTGTTGAATGATTTATGAGAATGAATGCTTTATGTTTGATAAATGTATGCTATATGTTGTGAATTGATAAGTAATACCTCGTAACCCTACTCTGGCGACGGATACGGGTTAGGGGTGTTCCACAAGAAATGTCAATAGAATTTTGAACAATTGAAAGCATTGTTAACTGAGGCACCAGTGTTGGTTAAACCTGAGTCGGGTAAAGAGTTCGTAATTTTTAGTGACGTGTCATTGAACGGTTTGGGTTGTGTTTTGATGCAAGAAGGAAAAGTGATAGCTTATGCCTCCAGACAATTAAAGCCGCATGAAAAGAATTATCCGACGTATGATTTAGAGTTGGCCATTATTATTTTCGCATTGAAAATTTGGCGACATCATTTGTAAGGTGAAAAGTGTCACATCTTTATCGATCACCAAAGTTTAAAGTATATAATGACTCAGAAAGATCTAAATTTGCATCAACAAAGGTGTCTTGAGTTTCTGAAAGACTATGAGCTAGTGATTGATTATCATCATGGGAAAGCGAATGTAGCCGCGGATGCTCTGAGTAGAAAATCACTGCTTGCTTTGAGAGCGATGCATACTCAGTTAACCTTATCTGATGATGGTTCGATTCTAGCAAAGTTGAAAGTTAAGCCAGTATTTCTTCAATAGATTTTTGAAGCTCAGAAGTGTGATAATGAATTGCAAGCCAAAAGAGTGCAATGTGAATCGACTAGTGATTCAGATCATCAGATCGGATTCGATGATTGCTTATTATTTCTTCGTAGATTTTGCATACCGAGAGATCCAGAGCATATACAGAAAATTCTGAATGAAGCACACAACGGTTGTTTATCTGTTCACCCGGGGAGTACTAAAATGTACAATGATTTGAAACAGTCATATTGGTGGTCAGGTATGAAAATAGACATTTTAGAGTTTGTATCAAGATGTCTAGTTTGTCAGCAAGTTAAAGCTGAACATCAGGTGCCTTCAGGATTGCTATAATCGATGAGGATACCAGAATGGAAATGGGATAGAATTACGATGGATTTCGTATCAGGATTACCCCTGTCTCCGAGGAAGAAAGATGCTATTTAGGTTATCGTTGATCGACTGAAGAAATTAGCACATTTCATTCTGGTATGTACTGACTATTCACTTGATAAATTGGTTGAGTTGTACATTGCTGAGATAGTTAGATTGCACGGGGTGCCAGCTTCGATTATATCGGATAGAGATCCAAGGTTTACTTTGCGGTTTCGGAAGAAATTACAAGAAGCTCTAGGTACGAGGTTAAATTTTAGTAAGCATTTCATCCGCAAACTGACGGTCAGTCTGAGAGAATAATTCAGATTCTCAAAGATATGCTTCATTGTTATGTTTTAGAGTTCGAAGGCAATTGGGAGAAATATTTTTCGTTTGTTGAATTCGCATATAACAACAATTTTCAATCAAGCATAAAGATGGCACCGTATGAAGCTTTGTATGGTCGTAAATGCTGAAATCCATTGTATTAGACTGAACTTAGTGAGAAAAAGATTCAAGGGGTTGATTTGATCCGAGAGACTGATGATAAAGTGAAATTAATTCGCGATAGTTTGAAAGCAGCTTCAGAACGACAAAAATCGTACGCGAATTTGAAACGAAAAGACATTGAATTTCAAATCGGTGATAAAGTATTTCTAAAAGTATCTCTGTGGAAGAAAATTCTTTGATTTTGTCACAAAGGCAAATTGAGTTCGCGTTTCATCGGGCCGTATGAGATCGTCGAAAGAGTAGGGCCAGTGGCATATCGGCTAGATTTACCGTCAGAATTAGAAAAGATCCATAATGTATTTCATGTCTCGATGTTACGTCGATATAGATTTGATCCATCACATGTAATTTCTCCGGCAGAAATTGAGATTCAACATGACATGTCATATAACGAAGAACCGATCAGAATTTTGGCTCGAGAGGTTAAACAGTTGAGAAATCAAAGCATAGCTTTAGTGAAAGCACTTTGGCAACGACACAGTATCGAAGAAGCCACGTGGGAGCCTGAAGAAGCTATGAGAAAATAGTACCCTAACTTATTCTCTGGTAAGATTTTCAGGGACGAAAATCCCTACGGCGGGAGAGTTGTAACAACCCATTTTTAGTCAAATCAAAATAGTGGTTTTGGGACCACAAATTCGAGGTCAAAATAATTATTTATTATTATTTTAATGTTGTAACGCCCCGAATTCTGGGCCTAGAAGTTTTGGGATTTGAGCACAGGTACAGTGAGTAGGCATCACATATGTGTTTAGTCGTGCAATTTAGTGACATAATGGGCCTGCTGGTCTGGTGGTGGTGTAAGTGTTGGTGAACCTCAAGGTCGTAGGTTCGAGTCTTTGCAAGCGCGTTTTGAGGTTTAATAGTTTTATTTTGGTAACTTATTTGTTTTAGATTTTAATTATTTTATTTTTATTTGATTGTTTTTGTTTTTGGAAGTGACGTTTCCTTTCACTTTCTTCTTTCTTCTTTACTTTTTGGTTTTTCAAAATAATTCTCTAAAATGGTTTATTTGTGGATTCAAGAATCTCGTGCCTTTGTCATCTTCTCCGATCGCAAATAGGTGTGGGATTTGAACTGTAACTACGTTACTTTATGTGTTTATTATTTCTGCAAATTTTCTATTCAGTTTTCTTTTGACTGTATGCTAACCCATTAGTTTTTGTTTTTAGTCGATGAAAGTGATGGGAAATCGTCACTTTTTGATATATGTTGATAGGGCAAAGGTTAGGCATGATTCTGTGGTGAAACGATGATTTTAGGGTTGTTGAAGGGTGGTTTCGTGATCACCCCGACGGCCACATGGGCGTGTGGTTTTGGGAACTAGGGATTTTGGGCTAAATTGGGTGCCAAACGACCTGGCCACACGGTCGTGTGGCTGATTTGGGGATTTTTGTCAGAATTCACACGGCCGTATCCCATGGGCACACGGGCGTGTGAGTCTGGGGAAATTAGGGATTCAGAGTTTTAGGGTCACACGGCCTGGCCACACGGCCGTGTGACTGATTTGGGGATTAGAAATCCCACACGGGCATGTGTTTTGGAACACACGGCCATGTCTGATGGCACACGGGAGTGTGAGACCCTCACACGCCTGTGTCTGCCTTGCTCCTTATTTTAGCAAAATTGGACAGTGAGTTACACGGCCTGTTCACATGGCCATGTCCCTGCTTCACACGGGCGTGTGCCTCTGTCACATGGCCGAGTGCTACCCTTCACACGGGCCTTTTGACCCACACATGGCCTGGATTGCTCCACACGGTCGGAGCACATGGGCGTGTGGCCCTATCTCGCCAAATAATGATTTTAGGTCAAATTAAAGTGTAATCGCAACTCTATGTGTTCCAACCCTCGACTGAGCTTTACTGAGGGTAATTATGACTCCGATATGGGCTTGATGTGTGTGTTATTTGGGATTGGTTGTGCGATAAGCTTGATACTGAACTCGAGTTATGAGTGTGCACATGTCTGATTCTGTAACTGACTGATTGGATGTGAGTGTCTGCTTCTGATTAACTGTCTAAAACTGGTATTCTGATCGTGTACATCTGACTGCATACATACATATGCATATACTATTTCTAGGTGGGATTTTGAAGAGAAGGAAGATTGACTGAATTGGCAGCTGATCTGCTGGTTACTGATAGCGCCTAATACCCAGCGGGTCGAGGGCAGTCCCAATACCCAGAGGGTCATGGACAAGCATGACTATACTGTGGTTTACCGCATGGCACCGTACAGCTCACTGGTATCCCCTATTACCCAGAGGGACGTGGGCAGTCCCAATACCCTGAGGGTCGTGGAATTTACTAATAATGGTATAGCGGTTTACCACATTGCACTGTACCGCATGTACGTTAGCTACGCTATGTACCATTGACTGAACTGGCAGTTTCACTGCAACCTATTGGTATAGCAGATTACCGCATGTACGTTAGCTACACTATGTACCATTGACTGAATTGGTCGTTTAACTGCAACCTATCGGTAAAACAGATTACCACATTGCACTGTACCGCATGTACATTAGCTATGCTACGTACCACTATCTGATCTGGCAGTTCATACTGTATGTCTATACCGCGGTTTACCGCATTGCACAATAAAGCTTATACGCTAGCTTTGCTGCGTAATATACGTGACTAGCAGTTTGTCTGCATATTGTTAGCCCCAATCCCCAGAGGGTTGTGGGAAGTCCCAATACCCAGAGGGTCGTGGACAATGCTTATTGCCATTGTTGCCGGGCAACCCGGGATGACATCATATGGAGTGTAGGGTTGGATGGACTTTTCGAGGTCCTATATGGAGTGATTAGTTGGATGAGCTTAATAGCTCTATTGAGGAGTGATGGGGGATGGAGAGGTGTGTTGGCTAGATGGGTGGGTTTTCATTAACTCAACTGCATTCATATGCATCTTATTGACTATTTTGTGAGTGCGACTGTCTATTTTACGGTTTGACTGAAAAAGAATTTATGACACTGTGAAATTGTTAACCTCTGATTGTATCTGACTGACTTAATTGAAACTAGTGACTATTGAGAGTTTTGTTACTGGGCTAAGTAGTATTTTCCATTGTGTAACTGAGTGTGATTTCGATATGCTCTAAATATTGCTGTCTTCTGGTACGTCTGTTTCAAACGTACAAACTGTTTCTGTACAACTCTGTAAGTACGTTCCGTTTTAGAACTACTACTGGTTTTTTGTGTCTAATTCTGTAGTTAATTGGTTTTGTCTCACACTGAGCTCGAGTAGCTCACCCCCTCTTCTGTTTCCCTTTTCAAGTACATTTCAAAGTTCTGGATGCTGGACTCAGTACGCGGAGGTCTCGGACAGGCTTGTGAACAACAATTATGCACTTTTTGTTTAATGATACCATATTGGTATTTGTTTCATTTTGAACTGTATGGTTTATAAACTGTGGTACAGTTACTATTTTAAACTTTTGATTTGTACATTTATTCCTGTTAAACTTGTGGACGGAATTTTAACGATTGAGCGTTTTGATTGGTTTTGTAAATGAAAATTTTTGAACGACTAGTTTTTGTAGAAATTTTCTCATGACCACTTTGGTGATCAATGTAGCATCCCGGATTCGTTCTAGACTTCTAGGCCGGGTTTGGGGTGTTTCAAATGTTTTCAGCATTATAGTGTGTTTGTGTGAAAATTTTGTTAAGAAATTTTATCGTTTGAATGCTCAATTCGATAAAAATGACTAAATCGCGTAAAGCATAAAACTTGTGTTCTATTAGTTAAAAGTGTTTAAAAGCTATGGAATATTAAAGTACGAGTCCTTAAGTGGTAATTAGACCATTAATTAGGTTATTTAATGGTTTATTATTACGGTCAAAATTGTAATTTAGTTAATAAAGATTAATTTAATAAAAAAAACTAAATTTTTATGCTATCATCTTCTTCATTTGCCAAAAATTAGAAGAAAAGAAGCCATAGCTATGGCTTTAAACATTCGGTCAAATTTAAAGCTTGCATGTAAGTGAATTTTGTCTCGTTTTTAATGATTTCTATGTTTTTTAGATCGTTACAGCTTAGTCTAGCTAGCCCAGGGACTATTTTGCAAAACTATCAAAGATTTAGGATGTTGACATTGATGTATAAGCATGTATTTTAATGATTGGTTATAGATTATGAATGTTTGATGATAGTTATACCAATTTTGTTAAGTGATTTTTAGTGAAAGTGTAAATTAGGGATTATGTAACACCCCAAACTCGGCCTAGAAGTTAGGCCCGAATCCGGCGTGTCACATGGAAGTGTTTTTCAAAACCAGGTTTCCTGTTGTTAAAACTTGTTTGAGAGTTAAAGCCTCTTTGTTAAAACTCAAAACACTTGAGCAATTGTTATCCACTTGTAAACATAATTACTTTTAAAACTTTATTTGTTGCGGAAGCATATTTAAAATAAATAATTTACGTAAATGTGATGTTTAAAAATTGAGTAGCAGAAGCATTTTGAAAACGTAGTGTTTTGAAGACAGTTATCGTTTTGGAAATCGTATCCCACTTTTAGCAGTTAGAAAACATCATAAATAAATATCAGAAATAATAAGTTAAAATTAGAGAGGCCCTATAACAACCCAAATAAAAATATTTAAAAGTAAATAATCAAAACAGCAAGAATAAGCAGTGTGTGGTCTTCTCCGAGTCCCTCGCAGCTCCGATCCGTCTAAGGCTAAGGATTACCTGCACAGTTAAAAACGGGGTGAGTTTATAAAAAAATCAGTGTGTAATCCCCTTACTAGAGTAACAATCAAGATCTGTAAATAGAAATCGAAGCGATGCAGGCCAAAGCCCTTTAAGAGTAACAAAGCTGATCGATTCAAAGCATACGTGAGTCAAAGCCCACTACAATATCATTTGGGTCATAGCCCGTAATAGAATCAATTGGGCCTAGCCCAAACCAATATCAGAACAAGTGGCCTAAGCCTAGTACAGTGACAGATCTCATAAACAGATATGCAAAAGTATGAGAATGCATCCCAACCCAGTCCAGCCAACACACCTCCCGTACCAACCAACACACCACGTGGGGACCAAGTCGACCCACCCAGCCAGCACACCAATAATGCAGCCTAGCTACTAATAGTAACGCAAAGCGCTAATAACGATATCGCGGGTTGAGCCACTAAAATCGGGACACGTGGCGATGCCACTATAAAAGTAAAACATGGCAAAGCCACTAGTACATAATACTAACGCAGCAGAGCTGCTAACAACAGTGAACGTGGCTAGGCTACTAAAATCAATATACGTGGCGAAGCCACTAGAGCAGTAAAACGTGGCAGAGCCACTAGTACAGTACTTCCTCCAATACAAGTCCCAACCCCATGCAATATGTCGTGTATGTCATGCTCAATCATTACACGTGTATGCGAAATGGCTATGCTTAATAACAGTCATTTCAATACATATTAACAGCATATCAGACACACACCCACAGTCAAGTTAAAACACAGTCATACGATCACAGTCAAATCGGTCAAATCATAGCACAAGTCAGTCATTTTACCCTATAAGGGTATGTTGGTAATCCTACCCCTCAGGGGTATTTCGGTAATTCTACCTTACGGGGTAATTCAGTGATTCTACCCTACAAGGGTAATTCGATAATTCTACCCTACAGGGGTAATTCAGTAATTCTACCCTACAGTGGTATTTTAGTAATTTCACAAATTAGGGTATTTCGGTAATTTTGCAAATTAGGGGTATTTCAGTAACTTTACAAACCGAGGGTATTTGTAACAACCCGATTTAGGGTCTAGTCAGATTAGTGGTGCGAGACCACAAATCCGAGTTAGTAAAATGAGCTTTTAAGGTATTTGAAATGTTTGCATGATATTATGAAAGTTTCATGTGGAAATAGTATGAAAATTTCCATTAAAGGGTCCATTAGGACTAAATTGCAAAAGTTTCAAGATATGAGTTTCTAGAAGCTTTTTGTATAAAATAGCTTTGGATTTGTAATTAGAAGTCCTTAAGTAGCAATTTTCCCAAATTATAATTTTTGGACAAAAATGGACATGAGTTAGTAATATTTAAAAGTTTTGTAAAAGGGCATTTTGGTCATTTGGCCTTTATTGATTAAAAAGGATGAAATAAGTCTAAATTTATGTTCATCTTCTTAAAGCTTGGCCGAAACTTTGAAGAACTCAATAGCTAGGGTTTATTCAATTTTTCAAGCTCATAGTAAGTGCATCCTAGCCTCGTTTTTAATAGTATTCGTATTTTTTGGAGTTCTCGTAACATGAATTAGCTATTTTTAGCTATAAGATGAGCTAAGAAGCATGTTAAAAAATCTACCCATGTATGGTATGTTTGTAAAATGATGTTTTATGGAAGATTATGAGAGTTTGATGTTAGATAAACATCTTTTTCTAAGTGAATTTAATGAGAAATGCTAGTAGGGACTAGTTTGTAAAATTTATGAAATTTGTCATACATGGTAGAAATTGTAAGAATTTGATATTGCAATAGTTGAGACTATTAATCAGATAAGCATGAAGCATTATAAATTTGAATGAAAATCACTTTACGAGCCTTGGGGCAAAAGTGTAATTATGAGCAAGTTTAGGGGTGAAATAGTAATTTTGCCAAAGTATGTGTTAAGAGTCAATTTAGTCAATATGAGTATTAAATGGGTTAAATTATTATTATAGATCTAGAAAAATGAAGCCCAGACCGAAACCGAGGCAAGAACAAAGTCGAGGACTAAATTGCATATCTACCTATATTTTGTACGTTGAGGTAAGTTTGTATGATTTCTAAGCTTTATGATTAATATCATTGAATTGCTTAGTATAATGTACAATATTACCATGAAAATGTTTAATGTATTTTAACAAAGAAATCAATGAGATTAAGCATGAGAAAGTTGAATTACTTTGGATACTCGATCTATCACATGAGACAAGAAAGTCCGTATAAGATCAAGCCAAGGCATGGCATCGGCAATCAGGCAAGTTATCATGTAAGACCAAGACAAGTCTTGGCATTGAAGAGTTGTTATGAGATGAAGACCCATATAAGCCCAAGCCAAGGCATGGCATTGACCAATTCAAGAGTAAAGATACCAAATAAGACCATGTCAAGACATGGCAATGGTAAGTTCCCAAGGAAACATATAAGTAAGACTTTGTGTAAGTCTATGTCAAGGCATGGCATCGATACCAAGATGAGAGATCCCATGTAAGACCATATCTAGGATACGTCTTTGGCATCGAGTTATATGTGAGATGAGGTTTAGTATCCTAGGTTATTCATAGTAATTCATCGGGCAAAATAAGTAAAGTATACTAATCTATGCGATCAAGGGATACAGGTACCTTGTTTACCTCACGAGCATGAGACTAGTAAGAATCATGAGATATGTAATAATCAGTAAGAGTAAGTAAGCTTTAATAGCTGAAAATTATGATGCCAAATGGTTTATGTTAAGCGAGTATGTTTCTATGTGCATTATTTGCAAACTTACTAAGCTAAATGCTTACGTCTTTATTTTTTTCTTTCCATGTAGTCCCATAAGCTAATCTCGTGGATCATCACATCTGAGCTCAAGCACACTATCAATCGCTATTTTGGTATAGCCAAGTTTTTCATATCAAGTATGGCATGTATAGGAAATATTTCATTTTGAGAATATGTCTTAAAGAGGGGCAATAGTATGGGCTATCAAGTTCATTATTCTTTTGTATATGGCTAAGCGATTTGCCAAGATTTACTAAGTATGTATGTTTATTGATATCAATGAATCATGTAGTGTTGTTCATGAAAGATGTAGTAATTTGAGTTGTTGAATTGAGTATGAGATTGTTCATGATTCAGGGTGGTAATTGGCTTGGTAAATAGCCCAAATGTACCCACACGAATGGACACACGGGCGTGTGTCTAGGCCGTCGCGCCCCTTGCACCTTAGTACCTTAAGTCCGAGAATAGGCTACGGGGTTAGTCCCACTACCGTATGTTTAGGCCGTGTGACACACGGTTAGCACATGGGCGTGTGCCACGGCCGTGTAAAGTCTGCACCTTGCACTTGTAATTTGGATTGCCACACGGCTGAAGTACAAAGCGTGTGTATGGACCGTGTGGATAAGTCAGAATGCCAAAGTTTAGCACACGGGCCCAAGCCACGGGCGTGTCAAGGCCTTGTGAAATTAGTCAGTGTCGATCACGGGTGGAAGACACGGGCATGTCTTAGGGGTACACGGGCGTGTCCCAAGTCACATGGGCGTGTGACCCCTATTTCAAGGAAAAGTTCCCGGTTGAGTTTTGAATGTTTATGGATAGATGTTTAAGGCCTCGTAGGCCCATGAAACGTATGTTTTGATTAAGAAAGAGGAGTTTCTGTTTTGAAACAAAATTTTACAGCCCGTAAGTACATGTTTGCTGAAGATCAAGTATGGTAATGTCTCGTATCCAGTCTCAGTCTCGGACGTGAGTATGGGGTGTTACAATTAGTGGTATCAGAGCTACGGTTTAGTTAGTTCTAGGACTAACGTAGCACGAGCACGAGTCTAGCTATACATGCCATACGTAAGAATATTTTTATAATGATAGTGTGACGACTCCTGACGACTTAAATTATGTTTATACATATAGTAAATGGATCCCGAAAGAGCTGTAGTGGATGACGTAGAAAGTAACGCTACCGGGCTCCGTGAAGGGACGGTGCCTAACGAGAATGAGAATAGACCCACTACGGTGAGTCAGAGGGGAGGAGAAGAGGCTAGAGAAGCCTTCCTCCATATGATGAACACGTGGTATACGGAGTTCATTCGCACAAACCCGAATGCTCAAACACCTCCACCCCCGCCTATTCCTCAACCTATCCCAGTAGCCCCTCAAGTGGTAGAGGTGGTAAGAGAAGAGAAGCCACCGGTTGATAGGATCAAGAAACATGGGGCAGAAGAATTTCGGGCCAGAAAGGATGATGATCCATAAAAGGCCGAGTTCTGGTTGGAAAATACCATCAGGGTATTCAATGAATTGTCATGCACGTCTGAGGAAAGCATGAAGTGTGTAGTCTCTCTTTTAAGAGATTCTGCTTACCAATGGTGGAACACCTTAATGTCAGTGGTACCACGAGAAAAGATCACGCGGGAGTTCTTTCAAGAAGAGTTCAGAAAGCAGTATATCAGTCAAAGATTTGTCGATCAGAAGAGAAAAGAATTTCTAGAACTAAAGCAAGGCAAGATGTCCGTAACTGATTATGAGCGTGAGTTTGTATGACTCAGTAAATATGCTCGAGAGTGTGTATCCACCGAGGCCATCATGAGTAAGAGATTCGAAGATGGGCTAAATGAGGACATCAAATTTTTTGTTGCTGTCCTAGAACTGAAGGAATTCATTGTGCTAATAGAGAGGGCTTGTAAATTCGAAGAACTAGTAAAAGAGAAAAAGAAGGTTGAGATTGAGTCTCGTGACTCGAAGAAGAGACAGTGGAATAAGTCATTCCAATCTTCTTCCAAGAAGCCAAGAGATTTTCCCCCCGATCAACTTCATCTACTTGGTTTTCAAGTAAAAACAAGAGTAAATCATATTCGAGAAATAAGGCACAGACTACTTCAGTTGCTAGTGTGGGGAACATCCGATCGGATAGACCGAATGCCCACAGTGTGGCAGACGTCATCTTGGAGAATGCCGAGCGCATGAAAATGCATGTTTTAGATGTGGTGCCCAAGACCACTACATAAAAGATTGTCCCTGAGACGACAAAAGAAGAGAGAACTCGAAACCCGAGATCGGAGAATATGGTCGAGGAAGACCGCAGAGAGAAACCACGGAAGTGGGGCAAGAGGAAGAGGTAACCCTAGAGAGCGGTCTGCGAGACCTGAGGGTAGGGCGCTTGCAAGGACTTATACCATTCGCGCTCACGAAGAGGCATCTTCCCCGGATGTTATTACGGGTACCTTTTCTCTTCATGATATTAAATTTATTGCTTTAATAAATCCTGGATCCACACACTCTTATGTTTGTATGAAACTAGTATCCAAAGTATGAGTATGCCTATAAAGTTTACTGTAATTCGTGATTAAGGTGTCTAATCCTTTAGGAAAAAGTGTTTTAGTTGATAAAGTGTGTAATGATTGCCCATTGATGATTAGAGGTCATTATTTTAAAGCAAACCTTATGTTGTTACCATTTGATGAGTTTGACATCATTCTTGGTATGGGACCGTTGACCACCCATGATGTAATAGTTAATTGTGGGAAGAAATACATTGAGATGAGATGTGAGAATGGGGACATTCTCCATGTAGAATCAGATGATCAAGGTAGATCGTCGGTAATGATTTCTCATATGACGGCACAGAAATACATGAGAAAAGGGTATGAGGCATATCTGGCCTTTGTGATGAATGATAGAGAAATAGAATTAAAGATTGAGTCAGTACCGATAGCATGTGAGTACCTGGATGTTTTTCCCGAGGAATTACCAGGATTACCACTAGTTAGAGAGGTTGAATTCAACATTGAGCTAGCTCCTAGAACTGCACCAATATCTGTTACTCCTTACAAAATGGTTCCAACAGAGTTGAGAGAGTTGAAGTCACAGTTGCAAGAGTTAACGGATAAAGGCTTTCCAAGATCAAGTTGTTCTCCATGGGGTGCTCCAGTTTTATTTGTGAAAAAGAAAGATGGCACCATGAGATTGTGCATAGATTACCGTCAGCTTAATAAAGTGACAGTAAAGAACAAGTACCCATTGCCTAGAATCGATGACTTATTCGATCAATTGAAGGGAGCTAATGTGTTCTCCAAAATAGATTTGAGATAAGGGTACTACCAGTTGAGTGTAAAGGATTCAGATGTATCCAAGACCAATTTTCGAACAAGGTATGGGCATTACGAGTTCTTAGTCATGCCCTTTTGATTGACTAATGCTCCTGCGGTATTCATGGACTTAATGAACCGCATCTTTATACCATACCTCGACAAGTTTGTAATCATTTTTATTGACGACATATTGATTTATTCCCGAGATGAGAATAAGCATGCTGAGCATCTACGAACGGTTTTACAGACTCTACGAGAAAAACAATTGTATGCCAAATTCAGTAAAAGTGAATTTTGGCTCAAAGAAGTAGGATTTCTCGGACATATTGTCTCAGGAGAAGGAGTTCGAGTAGACCCAAGTAAGATTTTGGCTATAATGGACTGGAAGCCACCGAAGAATATCTCTGAGATTAGAACTTTCCTAGGCCTAGCCATTATTACAGATTTATCTGGCCAAGGGGTTTTCCATGATTGGAACCCCAATGATGAAGTTGTTACAAAAAAATGTGAAGTTTGAGTGGACAGAAAGATGCCAACAAAGTTTCGAGAAACTGAAAGCATTGTTAACAAAAGCTCCAGTTTTAGTACAACCCGATATGGGGAAAGAATTCATAATTTACAGCGATGCATCCTTAAATGGATTAGGTTGTGTGCTTATGCAAGAGGGAAAAGTGATTGCTTATGCCTCAAGACAGTTGAAGCCTCATGAGAAGAATTATCCAACACACGATCTAGAGTTGGCTGCCATAGTCTTCGCATTGAAGATATGGAGACACCATCTATATGGTGAGAGATGTCAGATTTTCACCGATCACAAAAGTCTAAAATACTTGTTGACGCAAAAAGAGTTGAACTTGAGGCAACGGATATGGTTAGAGTTAATAAAAGACTATGAGTTGGTAATTGACTACCATCCGGGAAAGGCGAATGTGGTCGTTGATGCTTTAAGCAGAAAGTCCCTATTTGCATTAAGGGCAATGAATTCACGGATGACTTTATTAAATGATGGTTCTATTCTAGCTGAGTTGAGAGCTGGACCAGTATTCCTCCAAGAGATCTTTGAGGCTCAGAACGAAGATAGCGAATTGCAAGCCAAGAGAGCTCGGTCATGAAGTCAGTGTTGAATCGACTTTCAGATTAATTCGATGGATGGTTGATGTTTAAAGATAGAGTTTGTGTACCAAGAAAGGAAGAGCTTATTTAGAGAATTTTGCATGAGGCACATAACTGATGTTTACCTATATATCAGGGTGGTACCAAGATGTATAATGACTTGAAGCAACATGATTGGTAGCGAAAATGAAGAAAGATATTTCAGAATTTGTTTCCAAATGCATGATTTGTCAGAGTAAAGGTCGAACACCAAGTACCTTCGGGTTTGCTTCAACCCATTTTGGTTCCCGAATGGAAATGGGACCATATCACCATGGATTTTGTAACGGGTTTACCGTTATCACCGAGTAAGAAAGATGCTATATGGGTTGTAGTTGATAGACTCACGAAGTCAGCCCATTTTCTACCTGTACGAGTGGATTACTCACTTGACAAGTTGGAAAACTTGTATGTTTCTAAAATAGTAAGGCTTCACGGAGTTCCCTTGTCAATCATATCGGATAGAGATCTGAGATTCACATCTAGATTTTGGAAGAAGTTACAAGAGGCCCTGGGTACAAAGTTGAACTTTAGTATAGCTTTTCATCCTCAAACCGACTACTACCAGAGAGGTTAATACAAGTACTTGAGGATATGCTCTGGTGTTGTATTCTCAAATTCCAAAGCGCATTGGGAAAAGTTTCTCCCATTGGTAGAATTTGCCTACAATAATAGCTTTTGAGTCAAGCTTAAAGATGGCGCCTTATGAGGCTCTATATGGGCGTAAGTGCGTAACGCTTTATATTGGATGAACTCAAGGAAAACCGAATTCACGGGGTTGATTTGGTTAGAGAAGTCAAGAGAAAGTGAAAGTGATACGAGAGTGTTTAAAAGTCAGAGCAGATGCATGTAAATCCTACTCGGATTTAAAGAGAAAAGAGATAGAGTATCAAGTCAGGGATAAAGTTTTCTTGAAAGTGTCACCATGGAGAAAAGTTCTCAGATTCGGCCGGAAAGGCAAGTTGAGTCCACATTTCATTGGACCATATGAGATTACCGAGAAAGTTGGGCCGGTAGCTTACCGATTGGCTTCGCCATCTGAGTTAGAAAAGATACATGATGTGTTTCACGTATCTATGTTACGACGCTACCGATCCGACCCTTCACATATAATTGCCCCATCAGAGATAGAGATTCATCCCGACATGACTTATGGTGAAGAACCAGTTAAGATTTTAGCTCGGGAGGTTAAGCAGCTAAGAAATAAAAGTATTGACCTAGTAAAAGTATTGTGGCAAAGACATGGGATAGAAGAAGCTACATGGGAACCAGAAGAGAGCATGAGAAACCAAAGATCCAAACCTATTTCTTTGGTAAGATTTTCGTGGAAGAAAATCCCTAAGGGGGAGAATTGTAACAGCCCGATTTAGGGTCTAGTCAGATTAGTGGTGCGAGAACAAAAATCCGAGTTAGTAAAATGAGCTTTTAAGGTATTTGAAATGTTTGCATGATATTATGAAAGTTTCATGTGGAAATTTTATGAAAATTTCAATTAAAGGGTCCATTAGGACTAAATTGCAAAAGTTGCAAGATATGAGTTTCTAGAAGCTTTTTGTAAAAAATAGCTTTGGATTGGTAATTAGAAGTCCTTAAGTAGAAATTTTCCCAAATTATAATTTTTGGACAAAAATGGACATGAGTTAGTAATATTTGAAAGTTTAGTAAAATGGGCATTTTGGTCATTTTGCTTTTTATTGATTAAAAAGGATGAAATAAGTCAAAATTTATGTTCATCTTCTTAAAGCTTTGCCAAAACTTTGAAGAACTCCATAGCTAGGGTTTATTCAATTTTTCAAGCTCATAGTAAGTGCATCCTAGCCTCGTTTTTAATATTATTCGTATTTTTTGGAGTTCTCGTAACATGAATTAGCTATTTTTAGCTATAAGATGAGCTAAGAAGCATGTTCAAAAATCTACCCATGTATGGTATTATGAGAGTTTGATGTTAGATAAACATCTTTTTCTAAGTGAATTTCATGAGAAATGCTAGTAGGGACTAGTTTGTAAAATTTATGAAATTTGTCATACATGGTAGAAATTGTAAGAATTTGATATTGCAATAGTTGAGACTATTAATTAGCTAAGCATGAAGTATTATAAAGTTGAATGACAATCACTTTACGAGCCTTGGGGCAAAAGTGTAATTATGAGAAAGTTTAGGGGCGAAATAGTAATTTTGCCAAAGTATGTGTTAAGAGTCAATTTAGTCAATATGAGTATTAAATGAGTTAAATTATTATTATAGATCAAGAAAAATGAAGCCCAGACCGAAACTGAGGCAAGAACAAAGTCGAGGACTAAATTGCATATCTACCTATATTTTGTACATTGAGGTAATTTTGTATGATTTCTAAGCTTTATGATTAATATCATTGAATTGCTTAGTATAATGTACAATATTACCATGAAAATGTTTAATGATATGTTAACAAAGAAATCAATGAGATTAAGCATGAGAAAGTCCCGATTGAAGTTGAATTACTTAGGATACTCGATCTATCACATGAGACAAGAAATTCCGTATAAGACCAAAGCAAGGCATGACATCGGCAATCAAGCAAGTTATCAAGTAAGACCAAGACAAGTCTTGGCATTGAAGAGTTGTTATGAGATAAAGACCTATATAAGCCCAAGCCAAGGCATGGCATTGGTGAGTCTCCAAACAAAGATGTCATGTAAGTCCAAGACAAGTCTTGGCATTGAAAAGTTATCATGAGATAGAGATTTCATGTAAGTCCAAGACAAGGCTCAGCATTGATCAGTTCAAGAGTAAAGATACCAAATAAGACCATGTCAAGACATGGCAATGGTAAGTTCCCAAGGGAACATATAAGTAAGACTTTGTGTAAGTCCATGTCAAGGCATGGCATCGATACCAAGATGAGAGATCCCATGTAAGACCATATCTAGGATACGGCTTTGGCATCGAGTTATATGTGAGATGAGATTCAGTATCCTCGGTTATTCATAGTAATTCATCGGGCAAAATAAGTAAAGTATACTGATCTATGCGATCAAGAGATACAGGTACCTTGTTTACCTCACGAGCATGAGACTAGTAAGAATCATGAGATATGTAATAATCAGTAAGAGTAAGTAAGCTTTAATAGCTAAAAATTATGATGCCAAATGGTTTATCTTAAGCGAGTATGTTTTTATGTGCATTATTTGCAAACTTACTAAGCTAAATGCTTACGTCTTTATTTCTTTCTTTCCATGTAGTCCCGCCAAGCTAATCTCGTGGATCATCGTCATCGGAGCTCGAAGCACACTATCAATCGCTATTTTGGTATAGCCAAGTTGTTCATATTAAGTATGGCATGTATAGTAAATATTTCATTTTGAGAATATGTCTTAAAAAGGGGAAATAGTATGGGCTATCAAGTTCATTATTCTTTTGTATATGGCTAAGCGATTTGCCAAGATTGACGAAGTATGTATTTTTATTGATATCAATGAATCATGTAGTGTTGTTCATGAAAGATGTAGTAATTTGAGTTGTTGAATTGAGTATGAGATTGTTCATGATTCAGGGTGGTAATTGGCTTGGTAAATAGCCCACATGTGCCCACACGAATGGACACACGGGCGTGTGTCTAGGCCATGCGTCCCCTGCACCTTAGTTCCTTAAGTCAGAATAGGCTACGGGTTAGTCCCACGGCCGTATGTTTAGGCCGTGTGTGACACACGGTTAGCACATGGGCGTGTGCCCTGGCCGTGTGAAGTCTGCACCTTGCACTTGTAATTTGGATTGCCACACGGCTAAAGTACACGGGCGTGTGTATGGACCGTGTGGATAAGTCAGAATGCCAAAGTTTAGCACACGGGCCCAAGCCACGAGCGTGTCAAGGTCGTGTGAAATTAGTCAGTGTCAACCACGGGTGGACGACACGGGCATGTATTTGGGGTACACGGGCGTGTCCCAAGTCACATGGGCGTGTGACCCCTGTTTCAAGGAAAAGTTCCCGATTGAGTTCCGAATGTTTCCGGATAGATGTTTAAGGCCTCGTAGGCCCATGAAACGTATGCTTTGATTAAGAAAGAGGAGTTCCTGCTTCGAAACAAAATTTTACAGCCCGTAAGTACATGTTTCCTTAAGATCAAGTATGGTAATGTCTCGTATCCAGTCTCAGTCTCGGACGTGGGTATGGGGTATTACAGTATTTCAGTAATTTTACAAACCGAGGGTATTTAAATAATTTTACAACTCGAGGGTATTTCGGTAATTTCACAAACCAAGGTTATTTCGGTAATTTTACAACTCGAGGGTATTTCGATAATTTTGCAAACCAAGGGTATTTCGGTAATTTTACAACTCGAGGGTATTTCGGTAATTTTGCAAACCGAGGGTATTTTGGTAATTTTACGACCTCCTAGAAGGTCTACAGTCGCCTCGAGCGGCTTAAGAAACCTAATTTGACTTAACGGTGAAAATGGCCTGAGGCCCATTACCCTGCCTAAGTGGGCCCACTCACTCGTGTGGCCCATTTAGCCTAGAAACAACCACGGCTTTGTGACAGCACAACCCAAATCAATAACTTATCACATCATAGACATTTCATCTGTGTGGGCCCACAAGCCCATTGAGCCCACACGGCCCCTTTCGGCCTTACGCGGCCCAAACACCTAAGTCATGTGCGCGACCTGATAAGCTTGTCTGTTTCATATTTAACAGTGAGATTCAACCCAATGGGCCCACGAGCCCATCAAAGCCCAGGATGGCCCATGCCATGTGCGTGTCATGACAAGCCTCCCTATCTCCCATTAGACAGTCTAACTTGCATTCGCGGGCCCTAAGGCCCATTGGGCCCATCGAGGCCCATTCCATCCCAAGTAGCCCACTACGGCCCAAGCCCATGAATTCGCTCATGGTGGCCTTCCTCATCACACGCTCATGCTTCGTGAGCTCGGTTCACCACACGCGCAATCACACGCTCGTATGGCATCGTTCGCTGGTATTTCAGCTTTTCGGCATAATGCCGATCAACAGCCAAGATAATACAATATACGCACCTTCGGCTTTTCAACCGATTAACAATCAGAACAGTGTATACGGATACACACCTTATCACGTAGAGTACTAAATAATCACAAGCGCCTTCACCTATACAAAACATAACACACAGTTAACTCAATTAGCAAAAGAATTTGGGAGATCTCTATTCCAAACACCTAATCATGAGATTTACTATCACTTGCCTTCACTAGAACGATCTACTGCGATTTGCCTAGTTAAACCAAAGTTTGATGCTGTCACCCTTCCGCATCCAGGCGGAAAGTCCCGAACTGCTGACACCCTACGCCGCTTAAACTTGGGAGTGGAGGCTATGTGCATAGTCTCGGCTGGCACCTTTGCCGCCACCCTATGGCTAGAATCCCCTTTGCTAATCAAGAACACGATCTTACAGAACCGGAGTCAACACGAATGCTTAAATCACAACCACAAAGTAACCGATCACCCTAATAGGAAGAAACGAGATAATGATGCGAATGGGCCTAGGGCCTATTCTCGGCCCAAATGGGTTGACACGCTCCTGTGGCCCATTTAGCCCAAATCTAGCCACAGATATGAGATTCACATAGTCCAGTCCAATATTTACTACACAATCATACAACTTATCCGATTGGGCCCACGGGCCCATTGGCCCCACATGGCCCATTTTGGCCCATCATTGCCCAGACAACCTAAACCCACAAGAACACTCATTATGGCCTCAACTATCGCGTTGAAGCTCCCACATGTGCGCTCGCATGCTCGTGTGGCTACCAACGCCGTGTGACCGGTATTTCGGCATTTGCCGCTCTACAGCTAGAGTAGTGCGAAATACACACCTGATAGGGATCTGGAGTTAATCCGCACTCCGAACACTCCTATGCCCAAACGCCAACCAAGGTATCCTTACTCTCCTCATAGATCGCTCTATTTAAAGCTAGCTTCTCGCCTACTCTCACGCTAGCTTCCCGATGTGGGATCCCTCCATCAATCTTCCAAAACCGTCCCAAATTAGAAAAATAGTCACCTTTCGCATGCAAGGGGTTTCGAACCTCAAACCATTAGGACACTCCACATGCCACTTGCCACCTTTACTAGTAGACTCCTTGTGTAACAAAACAAGCACAACTAAATATAAGTCTATGGGCCAAAGTCTAAGTTCATTTAAAAGGAAATCAAAATGAATTGCAAGCGCCAAGACTTGAACCCATGCTCCCTTGCAACCTTAATGACGCCTTGCCATTTGACCACTCACTTCCTTGTGTCATTTTTTTCCCACAATTTATTCTTAAAGCCTACTTACTTACTCCCAGGGTTTTATTCACCTAAAACCAAAATTTTTCCTAAAGCCCAGGTTTGAACCCGGGACTTCATGGAAGCCCTCTAGCCTTCAAAAATCACTCACCTAATAGGTCTATCTCGCATTAGTGTCGTTCTCTTGTTCTCAAAAAAATTTAAACGCTCCCATGCCCAAGGCCCAATAGGCCCAATTCTACTAGGCCCAAAAATTTGGGGCGTTACAGATTAAATTGTGAATGTGGAAACTTTGTGGTTAAAATGTGAAATAAATGAAAATATGGGCTGCTAGGGACCTAATTGAAATTCGGCTAGCATGGGTTGTGGTTAAATTGCATGAAATTGTGTTTTTATGAAATAAAGACTAAATTGTAAAAGTTGTGAAATACTAAGGGAAAAGTATAAATGTGCTTTAATGAGTGTCTTGGATTAAATTGAATAGAGAGGTAATTAAATAAGATAAATTTGATTACATATAGATCAAGAAAAGCGAAATTTGGATCTAGATCAGGGGAAAAACAAAGTACTCGACTAATCGACCTATTTCGTCGTTTTTGCGTCCGAGGTAAGTTCGTATGTAATAAGTTTTGTTATAAATGCATTTTAAATGCTTTGATATTGCATAAACTGTGAATACGAGACTACGAACATGTTCGACGATGATTCAATAAAGGTGAAAATCCCTGTTGAACCTTAGGAATAGACTAGGATACGAATGACATGTCATTAGGGGTTATTATGATATTGTGATCCGGGTGCTGGTCCTGTACTTCCTATCGGTGGCTTAGTATACTGGCATGTGTTGCGGATACTTGATAGCTTGTGTGAGCAGGCCCGTTGATAGCTCGAGAGTGAGCATGTATGTGATATGAGATTGAGATAGCATTTGGCTATGTATGTGGCACTTTGGTGCAAGTTTCCCATGTATCTGATAGTATTCCAAATGGTTCAATGGGTAAATGAAAGATGTTGTTGAGTTTGAGATTGATACGAGATGGTATAGGTATGTACATGAACCGTATAAGCTTTAAATCAAAGAAACTTGTGAAAGACACATTTAATCTTATGATTGAATATATGAATGGTTTGTTAGATAATATTAGTTACATGTTGATATATTCAATTTGATGAATTGTGCATTTATGAATAGATTGAGTTTATTTCATACGAGCTTACTAAGCTATAAAGCTTACTTTGTTTATTTTACCGTGTTTTATGGTGAATTCAAAGCTAACTCGAATTCGGGGATCGTCAGATACTTTGTCACACTAACTTACTATCACTTTGGTACTTTTGAGCTTATGTTTTTGGTTATATGACATGTATAGGATTTTTGGTTATTTTGGTTATGAGTTGATAATGATTTTGGTCATTTGAAATGGCCTGTAAATGTTAAATGTTTGGTTTGTATATAGCCATGAGAGTTGGCTTTGTAACACCCCTAACCCGAAACCGTCGCCGAAATAGGGTTAACAGGCGTTACCGATCAATCAGAACATTTCACATTCATTTCAAGACACAAAGTCAATCATCAATCAAACATATTCAAATATAAACATATAGTCCCTTATTACGGTCTACGAGACCTTAAACACGTGTTATAAAGAGGTCAGGACTAAATCGAACACATACGAAAATTCTTGGAAATTTGAACATTCTTCAAAACTGCAGAGGTCACACGCCCGTGCATTCAGGCCATGTGCCTCACATGGCTACAAGACACGCCCAGGTGTCCAGGCCGTGCCAAAATAGAGCATACATACTGACTTGTCCGCACGGCCACCAGGCACGTCCGTGTGCTATGGCTGTGTGAAATTAGGCTAGCTACTGACTTAATCACACGGCCACCAAGCACGCCCATGTGCCACAGCCGTGTAACCTTCCCAGGCAAACATCGAAGTGACCCTTGAGCCACACGGCAGAGACACACGCCCGTGTCCCTTGGCCGTGTATGCAAAGTAGGCCATTTGCAAGGCCAATTTGCTACCCAAACAAGGGTCATCCCTACAAGCTTCAAGTCAATGCTAATTCATGCTTCTAAATGTATTCAATCATTCTATTTCATGCATCAGTTAATCACCAACAATACCATCTACTTCCATACTTAATAACATCACAAATAAGTCCACTCAAAGTAACAATTGTACATCTCAAAGCATATATATATCAAACATCATGTAATCCATATCATAATTCATCTTCAAACTACATCTTTCATCAACCACATAATCATGAAATATACTAAATTCATAGCTCATTCATAAGTTCAACATCTTGCAACTTCTAAGCCAAATCACATGGCAAGGATTAAGTATATCAAAACATGTCATAACTTCTAGCCAATACATGCCATATTTCAACTATATACATCTTTCCAAAAGTACCAAAATGGTTAGCCGATAGTGTGATATAGTCACTGATGATCCCCTGATCCGAGCGACCTTTACTAACATTGTAAAACAGAGAAACAAATCACACAGTAAGCTTTCAATAGCTTAGTAAGTTCGTAACATAATACATTCAACTTAATAGTTCAAATAAAATGCACAACAAGAACTCATCACATAGATCAATTTCCAAATGTTTATACCATATCATTCATAGTCAATAATCTTACTCAACCACTCATGAAGTCATACTCAATCTTCTCAACCACAAAGGTTCAATACATACCTTAGCCAACACATGGTTACTCACCATCCAAGCTAATTTATGCTCGATATTGTATCTCGATTCAGCCTTCATTATTCATTAAATTTAATCGCACACTTAGTGCCCAATTTGTAGTCGAAACTAAATTAACTTCGCACACTTAGTGCCTCAATTCATAGCTGAAGCTTAAACAACATCGCACACTTAGATCCTCAAAACAAAATCGAACGTAATTCGGAATCGCACACACAGTGCCAACTATGAAGCCAAAGCTTCTGTTATTTCGCACACACAGTGCTAATCAACTCTGCCTCAATTCAATTACGCACACTTAGTGCCTCGTTACTCAATTTCATTCATTACATTTCTAATTCAATATCTATCATTCAATTCACATCACATAGAAGGTAAATTAACAACTTGTACTATGTCCGAACTTACCTCAGACGTCGAAATACCGAAACGATAGATTAATCGAGTACTTTGTCTTTGCCTCGATCCGAACCACTCCTTTCTTGGTCTAGAAACATTCAAGTTCAACCCATTCAATCACCAATTCATTCAATTTAGTCCATACACTCATATTTAGGGCATTTTACAAAATAGCCCTCACATTTTCATATTTCGACACTTTAGTCCCTAATTCATAAAATCATCAAATACACATAATTTGCTTGTACCCATGCCTAGCCGAATTCTTACTATACTCATAAAAACCCACACATTTCATTTATTTCACCTTTTAGTCCTTCAATTTACACATTGCTCAATTTAGCCCAAATTACTAAATTTCACCAAAAATCCAAATACAAACTATGTTAACCCAACACCAAGCTTTCATATTCCACCAACTAACAACACAAAGCTCACATATCCATCAATGGCACATCTCAAAATCACCATCAATTTCTAAAATTTAAGCATGGGTTTAATAGTACACTAAGCAACGATCACAAAAATGTAGAAATTATAAAAAATCGAAACCAACACATACCTTAATTGAGCTTAGCAAGTGCTGAAATTTCAAAAGCTTTAAAACCCTTTTCTTTCTTCCATAATTGGTGTAAAAAGATGAACAACCCCATGTATTTTCTCTTTTTGTATTATTTAATAACATATAATAACATAATTACCTATTTAGCCTTTTTATTTTCTTTTATAATCCACTATCTCAAGGCATTTTTGTCCATCCAATTTATCAATGGAATAATAACAACATAAGGACTCCTCACTTTAAAAGCCATAGCAATCTAACACTTTAACATTCAGCACACAACTTTTTCATTTTATGCGATTAAGTCCTTTTCGCAAATTAAACACACAATCGATAAAATTTCCGCACCAAATTTTTACACATGCTATTTCACATATAATAAACACAAAAAATAATATTAAAATATTTTTTTGACCTCAAATTTGTGGTCTCGAAACCACTGTTCCAACTAGGGTCTAAACCGGGCTGTTACAACTCTCCCCCCTTAGGGATTTTCGTCCCCGAAAATCTTACCAGTGAATAGGTGTGGATATTGCTCTATCATAACGTTCTCAGGCTCCCACGTAGCCTCTTCTACTCCGTGTTTGTGCCACAACCCTTTCACTAAGGATATTCTCTTGTTTCTAAACTCTTTGGTCTCTCGTGCCAAAATTCAAATCGGTTCTTCACTATACGACAAGTCTGACTGAATTTCAACCTCAGTAAGAGCAATCACATGAGAAAGATCAGATCTGTACCGTCGAAGCATCGACACATGAAACACATTATGAATTCTCTCTAACTCAGGTGGCAATAACAATCTATAAGCAACCGGCCCATCTCGTTCAATGATCTCATACGGCCCAATGAACCTCGGACTCAGCTTGCCCTTTTGGCCAAATCGAAGTATCTTCTTCCACGGAGATACTTTTAAAAACACTTTGTCACCAACCTCGAATTCAATATCTTTTCGTTTTAAGTCTACATAAGATTTTCGACGATCTGAAGCAGCTTTCAAACTATCACGAATCACTTTCACTTTCTGTTCAGTCTCTGTTATTAGATCAACCCCGTGAATCTTATTCTCACTCATCTCAGTCCAATACAATGGAGTTCGACATTTTCGACCGTAAAGAGCCTCATATGGTGCCATTTTAATACTAGTTGAAAACTATTATTGTACGCAAACTCAATCAACGACAAATGTTTTTCCCACGTACTTCAAAACTCAAGTATACAACATCTCAACATATCTTCGAGAATCTGAATAATCCGCTCGGACTAACCATCCGTTTGTGAATGAAATGCAGTACTGGAATGCAATTTTGTGCCTAAAGCCTCTTGCAATTTTTTCCAAAATGGCGAGGTAAATCTCGGATCTCTATCAGATGCAATAGATAGTGGCACCCCGTGCAATCTCACAATCTCAGCAATATACAATTCAGCTAACTTATCAAGTGAATAATCTGTTCTCAATGGGACGAAATGAGCTGATTTCGTCAACCTATCAACTATCACCCAGATTGCATCTTTCTTTCCCTGAGATAAAGGTAGTCCTGACACAAAGTCCATCGTGATTCTCTCCCATTTCCATTCAGGAATCATAATCGGTTGTAACAAACCGGACGGAACCTGATGTTCAGCTTTAACTTGCTGACAGATTAAACATTTTGACACAAAGTCGAGATGTCCCATTTCATGCCATGCCACCAGTAAAACTATTTCAGATCGTTATACATTTTCGTACTCCTCAGATGCACAGTCAAACGACTATTATGAGCTTCGTTCAAAATTAACTGAATCAACTCTGAATTCTTCGGAACACAAATCCGATTTCTGAATCTCAAACAATCTTCACTATCAACTCGAAATTCTGAATCGGAATTCAAATCACATTGAGCTCGTTTAGTCATCATCTCAACATCACTCTTCTGGGTATTACAAATCTGACGTACGAACATCGGCCTCACCTTCAACTCAGCCAAAACTGAACCATCATCACATAGATCTATCTGAGTATTCATAGCTCGCAAAGCACATAAAGACTTCTGACTCAAAGCAACAGCCACAATGTTAGCTTTGCCCGGATGATAATCAATCACAAGTTCGTAATCTTTCAACAATTCTAACCATCTTCTCTGTCGCAAATTCAATTCTTTCTGAGTCATCAGGTACTTCAAGCTCTTGTTATCGGTATAAATATGACATTTCTCACCAAATAGGTAGTGACGCCAAATCTTCAACGCAAACACAATCGCGGCCAATTCAAGGTCGTGCATCGGATAGTTCTTTTCATACGGCTTTAACTGCCTCGAAGCATAAGCAATGACTTTGCCTTCTTGCATCAGCACACAGCCCAAACCATTCAACGATGCATCACTGTAAACTATAAATTCTTTACCCGATTCAGGATGAACTAGCACTAGTGCTTCCGTCAACAACGATTTCAACTGCTCAAAACTCTGATGGCACTTTTTTGACCACTCGAATTTAACATCTTTTTGTAGCAACTTTGTCAACGGAGTCGCAATCATTGAGAAGCCTTTCACAAATCGTCTATAATATCCCACTAGTCCCAGAAAACTACAGACTTCAGACACATTTCTTGGAGGTTTCCACTCTAAAATAGCTGAGATCTTACTCGGATCAACTCGTATTCCTGCAGCTGATACAATATGCCCCAGAAAACCAACCTCACGCAGACAAAACTCACATTTACTGAACTTTGCATACAATTGCTTCTCACGCAGAGTCTGTAACACAATTCTCAAATGCTCGGCATGTTGCGTCTCGTCACATGAGTAAATCAAGATGTCATCAATGAATACCTCACCAAAATGATCCAAATACGGTCTAAATATTTGATTCATCAAATCCATAAACACTACAGGAGCATTCGTTAGTCCGAAAGGCATAACTAAGAATTCATAATGTCCGTACCTCGTTCTAAAAGCAGTCTTTAGTACATCTGACTCTTTAACTCTCAACTGATAGTAGCCCGATCTCAAACCTATCTTAGAAAACACTGTAGCTCCTTTTAGCTGATCAAACAAATCATCAATACGAGGCAACGGATATTTTTTCTTTATCATTACTTTGTTCAACTGTCGATAGTCGATACACATTCTCCTAGTGCCGTCTTTCTTTTTCACAAACAAGATTGGAGCACCCTAGGGCGAGAAACTCAGTCGTGCAAATCCTTTATCAATCAACTCTTACAACTGAGAATTTAACTCTTTCAATTCCATTGGTGCCATTCTATACGGAGCTATTGAGATAAGAGTAGTCCCCAGAACTAATTCAATTCCAAATTCAACTTCTCGTATTGGAGGTAATCCCGGTAACTCTTCAGGAAACACATCTGGAAACTCACAAACCACAAGCACGGATTCAACTTTCTTTTCTGTCACTTTTGTATCAATCACATAAGCCAGATAAGCTTCGCAACCCTTTCTCACATAGTTCAAAGCTTTCATTGCAGATACAATAGCTGGTTACCCTTTTAAGTCACTGGATTCAATTCGAACCATCTCACCATTCTGACTTCTTTTACAATTCACAATGGCATTATGCAAAGTGAGCCAATCCATACCCAAAATGATATCAAACTCATTAAAAGGTAGCAACATTAAATTAGCTGGAAAACAAACATCCTGAAACATCAACGGGCAGTTCTTGCACACCTTATCCACCAAGACACGCTTGCCTAAAGGGTTTGATACTCTAATCACAAATTTAGTAGACTCAACAGGTGGAGTCTTACTTGATACTAGGTTCACACACACATAGAAATGAGTAGATCCTAGATCTATCAATGCAATCACATCAGTATCAAATAGAGTAAAAGTACAAGTGATGATGTCTGGAGATGATGCTTCCTCTCGTGCACGTATAGCATAGGCTCGGGCAGGTGCTCTCGCCTCTGATCTCACAGTTGTATCGGTAGTCCCTCTTTGACTTCCACTCACATTTCCAGTGTTTTTGAGTGGTCTACCCCTAGCCGTCATGTTACTCGGTCTCACACTCTGAACATTTTCTTCCTCAACTAACTTTAGGCAGTCTCGAATGAAGTGATCTCTTGATCCACATTTGTAGAAAGTTCTATTATTATACTTGCCCCAGCATTCTCCCACATGTCGCCTTCCACACTGCTTACACTCAGGCTTATTGCTTTTAACACTTCCAACACTCGATTCAGTCAGAATTTGAGCTCTTAGACCAACACTTTATCTCACACAGTCTCTACCCGAATGTCCAAATGAAGCATTTGATCGATTTCTTACATCTCTAAATCTCTTCGTCGAAGGTTGAGACAACTTACTCATCGATCTTTTTCTTTCATTTCGAGCTTTAGAATCGGCTTTCTTCTTTTCTTTACTGAGCTCCTCGGCTTTGCAGGCTCTTTCAACTAACACAACAAATTCGTTTATGTCAAGTATCCCGACCAACAACTTAATATCTTCATTCAGGCCTTCTATAAAGCGTTTACACATAGTAGCTTCGGTCAAAACACATTTTCGTGCATACTGGCTAAATCTCACAAACTCCCGTTCATACTCAGTAACGGACATACGACCCTATTTCAACTCTAGAAACTCCTTACGTTTTTGATCTATGAATCGTTGACTAATATATTTCTTCCAGAATTTAGCTTGAAAGAAATTCCAGGTGATTTTCTCTCTCGGAACCACTGAAATCAACGTTTTCCACCAGTTATATGTCGTATCTCTCAACAAGGAAACTGCACACTTAATACATTCATCAGGGGTCAATGACATCTCATCAAACACTCGGATTGTATTCTCGAGCCAAAACTCGACTCGCTCAGCATCATCATCAACTGTGGCCCTAAACTCTTCGGCCCCGTACTTTCAAATCTTATCAATAGGAGGCTTATTCAATTGATTTGGATCTACAACTTGAGGCACAATAGGTACTTGTGGGGGCAGAGGTTGTGGAGCAGCCAAATTCATTCGAACGAACTCCGAAAACCACTCACTCATCATTTGGAAGAAGGCTTGCTTAGCCTCTCCTCCCTCACTACATTCATTCAGCCTAGATGTGGCCGGCGCTGTCCCTTGAGCAAGAGCAGGTGCATTACTCTAAACATCGTTAGCAACTGCTCGATCGGGATCCATTCCTATATGAAAACACATTTTTAACTGTCAGGATTCATCACACTATCGCAATTACATATATGGCATGTATAGCTAGACTCACATACACTACGTTAGTCCGAGAATCGACTAAATCGTAGCTCTGATACCAATAAAATGTAACACCCCTAACCTGAAACCGTCGCCAAAATAGGGTTAAGATGCGTTACCGATCAATGAGAACATTTCACATCCATTTCACGACACAAAGTCAATCATCAAACAAACATATTAAAATATAAACATATAGTCCCTTATTACGGTCTACGAGACCTTAAACACGTGTTATAAAGAGGTCGAGACTAAACCAAACACATACAAAAATTCTTGGAATTTTGAACATTCTCCAAAACTGCAGAGGTCACACGCCCGTGTAATCAGGCCGTGTGCCTCACACGGCTACCAGACATGCCCAGGTGTTCAGGCCATGCCAAAAGAGAGCATACATACTGACTTGTCCACACGACCACCAGGCACGTCCGTGTGCTATGGCCGTGAGAAATTAGGCTAGCTACTGACTTAATCACACGGCCACCAAGCACGCCCGTGTGCCACAGTCGTGTAACCTGCCCAGGCACACATCGAAGTGGCCCTTGAGCCACACGGAAGAGGCACACGCCCGTGTCCCTTGGCCGTGTATGTAAAGTAGGCCATTTGCATGGCCAATTTGCCACCCACACAAGGGTCATCCCTACAAGCTTCAAGTCAATGCTAATTCATGCTTCTAAATGTATTCAATCATTCTATTTCATGCATCAGTTAATCACCAACAATACCATCTACTTCCATACTTAATAACATCACAAATAAGTCCATTCAAAGTAACAATCGTACATCTCAAAGCATATATATATCAAACATCATGTAATCCATATCATAATTCATCTTCAAACCACATCTTTCCTCAACCACATAATCATGAAATATACTAAATTCATAGCTCATTCATAAGTTTAACATCTTTCAACTTCCAAGCCAAATCACATGGCAAGGATTAAGCATATCAAAACATGCCATAACTTCTAGCCAATACATGCCATATTTCAACAATATACATCTTTCCAAAAGTACCAAAATGGTTAGCCGATAGTGTGATTTAGTCACTGAAGATCCCCTGATCCGAGCGAGCTTTACTGACATTGTAAAACAGAGAAACAAATCACACAGTAAGCTTTTAATAGCTTAGTAAGTTCATAACATAATACATTCAACTTAATAGTTCAAATACAATGCACAACAAGAACTCATCACATAGATCAATTTCCAAATGTTTATACCATATCATTCATAGTTAATAATCTTATTCAACCACTCATGAAGTCATACTCAATCTTTTCAACCACAAAGGTTCAATACATACCTTAGCCAACACATGGTTACTCACCATTCAAGCTAATTTATGCTCGATATTGTATCTCGATCCAGCCTTCATTATTCATTAAATTTAATCACACCCTTAGTGCCCAATTTGTAGTCAAAACTAAATTAGCTTCGCACACTTAGTGCCTCAATTCATAGATGAAGCTTATACAACATCGCATACACAGTGCCAACTATGAAGCCAAAGCTTCTGTTATTTCGCACACACAGTGCTAATCAACTTTGCCTCAATTCAGTTAAGCACACTTAGTGCCTCGTTACTCAATTTCATTCGTTACATTTCTAATTCAATGTCTATCATTCAATTCACATCACATAGAAGGTAAATTAACAACTTGTACTATGTCCGAACTTACCTCGGACGTCGAAATAACGAAAAGGTCGATTAATCGAGCACTTTGTCTTTTCCTCGATCCGAACCTCTCCCTTCTTGGTCTATACACATTCAAATTCAACCCATTCAATCACCAATTCATTCAATTTAGTCCATACACATATATTTAGGGCATTTTACAAAATAGCCCTCACATTTTCATATTTCTAGACTTTAGTCCCTAATTCATAAAATCATCAAATACACATAATTTGCTTGTACCCATGTCTAGCCGAATTCTCACTATACTCATACAAACCCACACATTTCATTTATTTCACATTTTAGTCCTTCAATTTATACATTTTTCAATTTAGCCCAAATTACTAAATTTCACTAAAAATCCAAATACAAACTATGTTAACCCAACACCAAGCTTTCATATTCCACCAACTAACAACAATTTGGATAAATTGTCCAAAAATTTGGATAAACTTTCAATTTTAACTCATCCATGCCCATTTTTGTCCAAAAATTAGAATTTGGATAAATTGCTATTTAAGGACCTCTAATTAATAATCTAAAGCTATTTCACACATATAGCTTCTAGAAACACACATTTTGCAGCTTTTACAATTTAGTCCTTTTGGACAATTCAACCACAATTTCACAAAATTGCTTCATGAAACTTTCACACTAGCATGCATACATATTATAAGCCTCAAGAACTCATTCATGACCCTCAGATTTGTGGTCTCGAACCCCTATTCCGACTAGGCCCTAAACTGAGATGTTACAACTACTTAGGCACTAAGCTATACCATTTCCAACCAAAATCATCTACTCTAAAACACATATAAGCACACCTAAAACATCCCAAAAGTTATACCATTTATGTGCCTTACCCTTGTGACCTCATTGGTACCATAATTTTAAGCATATACAATAAGCAACTTAACCATAACCATCAACAAGGTCTCAAAATGCCAACTATCCAAAACCATATATCCAAGGCACTTAGCAAAAAAAAAAAAAAATTAACATTCCAATACTATGAATTACCTACCAATTGGCTGTTCCATATATTCAATCACTAAAGCGATACCAAAACAAAAACAATGCCTATCAACCAAAATGCACAAAACATTTCCATACCAAATAAGACTAACATGAAATCATAGCTTATCACTTCATGACCACATAGACTTAATTACAAATTTCGACTAGAACTTTAACCTTAACAACTTCAAACCATATATACATGCCACAAACCAAAATAACCAAAACAAAATCTACCGAAAAGAGTGTGGATAGTGTGAGCTCTGAAGTTGATCTGTCCAACCAATTCCGCAAAACGTAAACTACAGAAATCAATAAATGAAACAAAGTAAGCTTATATAGCTTAGTAAATTCATAAATCCTTTACAAAACTCTTACCTCAGTTGTAAAATTAAGTAAAAAGATATAACTAATTTAATACGAATTCCTGTCAAGACATTTACAACAATAAGGTGAGTGTTTCACATATCCATCGTATAATCTCTCAATCCTTCAATACGACATAATTGCATATCATTCAATAAGAAAGATTTAATATATAAATCATATCAACCAATTGATCATGTCAAGTCATATTCATATTCTATTTCTTTTAAACACATAAGTCTTTCACCAATATTACATTTACAAAGCGAGTGTTTCATACATATAACTATAAACTTTTCAGTCGTTTCAATATCATTTCAAACAACTTTTAAACACATAATCATTAATTATTCAATTTCATCATTTGACATTTCAATATTCATATAAACAGATTATCTCCTAATAATTCATGAATTAAATACATATATATATTTTTAACGAATGGCCGATGAACTATAGTAACATGACTCGGATACTCGGTTACCCCAAAACACACCTGTAACAGCATAATTTTGGGCCTAGTCGGAACAGTGGTTTCGGGACCACAAATCAAATGCAGCAAAGTTCATTTTTATTATATTTTTATGGAATATAGTTTCACGGAATGATTTCGTGAAAATTTCGTTCAAAAATTTTGACGTTTGGGCACTCAATTTAGTCAAAAGGACTAAATTGTAAAAATGTGCAAAAGTTGAGTTCTACATGCTAGAAGTGTCTAATTGCTATGAAATTTTAAATTGAAGGTCCTTATATGGTAATTAGACCATTGGTTAAGTTAGTGGACAAAAATGGACATGGACTAAGAGAATTTTCATGTTTTAAGTTAGGGGCATTTTGGTTATTTGGCTAATTAAATGAATTAATAATCAAATTGAAAGCCAATTTTTGCTCATCTTCAACCCCTTGGCCGAAATTTACAAGAGGGAGATATAGCTAGGGTTTTTCAAGCTTCCAAGCTCGATTGTAAGTCCGTTCTAGCCCCGTTTTTAATGATTTTCATGTTTTTGAGATCCTTGTAACTTGATCTATCTATTTCTACCATTAATTTAAGGAATAATCAAGGTCTAGGGTTTGACCCATGTTGGATATTTGTGTATTTTGATGTCTAATGGTGGATTATGCATGTTTGATGTGTGATAAACAACTTTTGCTATGTGGTTTTGATGAAAATGTCAAAAGGACCTATTTATAAAAAGATTATAAAATGTGTGTAAAAGTGTGATTAAATGAAAAATGTGGACTGCTATAAGTATAAAAAAGGATCGGCTAGGCTTGGGAATCGAAGAAATTGAATAGATTTCATTTTTCGAAACTAGAGGCAAAAATGTTAACATGTCAAAGTTTAAGGGCAAAAATGTAATTTTGTCACAATGTGATTTTTGGACTGAATTGAATAATGTGAATAATAAATGAGTTAAATTTTCTATTATAGATTAAGAGAAACGAGGTTCGGACCTAGATCGGGGGAAAAATAATGTATTTGACGATTAGGTCCCATTCCTACTATTTTTGTACCGAGGTAAGTTCGTATGTAAATAATGCATTGTTCTATTTATGTTCTAAATGCTTTAATATTGTATGAATTATGACCGACTCCTTGAACGTAATCGACAAAGTTCGACGAGGGAGAAAATCCCGGTTGAACCTTAGGAATAGTTAGGATACAAATGTCATGACATTAGGGTTATTGAGATTTCGTGTAAGACCATATCTGGGATATGGCATCGATATGAGACTTCGTGCAAGAACATAGTTGGGCTATTGGCATCGATATGAGATCCCATGTAAGACTATATTTGGGATATGGCATTGGTATGGTACTGTGAATGCGAGATGTCCCGAGTATCCTTTAGTATTCCAAGTGGTTCAACGAGTAGTTCAACAGAAATGTTAAAGTTGTAAAAGACTTTGGTATGTTGCACTTGGGTACAGGTATGTACATAAGACTCATGCTTAATGAGCTCGATATGTGATGAACCCTAGGTAAGTTTTTGATTGAGTAAGTTTGACTATGAGATTTATAATGACATTTATGTTAATTTACATCATGTTAATTATGTGTTAAATGTGTGTTATAATGCCTATTATTTGCATAGGAACTTACGAAGCTTTAAAGCTTACTCCCCTTTCTTTTCCCTTGTCTTATAGTATTACCAAGCTAGCTCGGGGATCGGAGACTGTCGGAGATTCACTCACACTATCAACATATCATTTTGGGTACTGATGAATTTAACATTTTGAGTTATGGCATGAATAGGGACTTGGTCATTTTGTTATGTGTCATAATTGATTTGGCCAAATGTGTTGGCTTATGATGGTTGATAATTCATTTTGTAAATGGCCATTGAAATTGGCTAATATTGTTGAAATATATTTATATATGATGATGCTTGTCATGGATGTGGGAATTTGCATGCTTGAGTTGATAAGTATGTGATGGTTGTATGTGATAGATGGTAGTATATGAATGAGTGTTGCTGCCTTGGTTGTGGCTGATTTGGTTGAATGTATATGCATGGATTTGTGTTATGTTTTTTTGTGTAGGTATGTGCATGGAAGGGTGACAAAATGGCTTGGTAAATAACCTTGTTTTTGTCCACACGGGTAGACACACGGGCGTGTGTCTAGTCCGTGTGTGACACACGGCTTGCCCCATGGGCGTGTGTTCTGGCCGTGTGTCCCTTGTACCTTAATTTTTGCAAAATAGAATGCTTAGTAATGAGCACACGGGCAGAGACACGGGCGTGTGCCTCAGTCGTGTGGATGGCACGGCCTCGAACACGAGCGTGTGCCCCGGCCGTTTGAAGTCTGCACCTATTTTATGAAAAATTATGAAAATTTAATCGATCACACGGCCTAAGCACACGAGCGTGTGACTTGGTCGTGTGACCTCAATTTGTTGATGACGTCATAAATAGAAAGCTCTCTAATTTGAGCACAGCCTAAAGCATGGGTGTGTCTTAGGGTCACACGGGCGTGTCTCGAACCCACACGGGCGTGTGACCCTTTTTACATGAAAAATTTTCTAAGTTTCCCAAAAGTTTCCAAAGTTCTCGGTTTAGTCCCGAACTACTTCCGATGCATGTTTTGGGCCACGTAGGCTCGTGATTGGGACGATATGAATGTATGTGAAAGGTTTTAAATTTGGATGGAAATCTATGTCTCAGTTCTATATGTTTGCTTGTGTTTATGTCCGGTAATGCCTCGTACCCTGTTTCGGCGTTGAATACGGGTAAGGGGTGTTACATTTAGTGGTATCAGAGATACGATTTAGTCAATTCTCGGACTAACATAGCGTGTGTAAGAGTCTAGCTATACATGCCATAAATGAACTGTGATAGTGTGATGACTCCTAACAATTTTGAATTGTGTTTTCGTATAGTAATCGATCCTGACCGAGCTGTGGCTGATGACGTTGAAAGTAATGTGCCGGCTCCCACTCAAGGGGTAGCGCCGTCTGATAGTAGACCCACTACGGTTGGTCAAGGAGAAGAGGCTAGGGAAGCCTTTCTCCACATAATGAATGAATGGTATACGAAATTTGTTCTAACAAATCTGAATGCCCAACCTCCTCCACCCCCACCTATTCCTCGACCGGTTCCCGTAGCTCCACAACGTATGGAGTTTGAAAGAATGAATAAGCCTCCGGTTGATAAGATCCGAAAGCATGGGGCTGAAGATTTTAGAGCTAATATGGATGATGATCCCGAAAAAGCTGAGTTTTGGCTCGAAAACTCCATCAGGGTATTTGATGAGCTATCTTGCACACTGGATGAGTGTTTAAAGTGTGCCATCTCACTTCTGAGGGATTCTGCATATCACTGGTGGAATACACTGGTATCGGTGGTACCAAGAGAGAGGGTTACATGGGAATTCTTTCAAGAGGAGTTTCGGAAGAAATATATTAGTCAGCGGTTCTTGATCAGAAACATAAGGAATTTCTTGAGCTGAAGCAAGGTTGTATGTCAGTTACCAAATATGAACGAGAATTCATCAGACTTAGTAAAATGCTCGGGAGTGTGTTTCCACCGAGGCTATTATGTGCAAGAGATTCGAGGATGGTTTGAATGAGGATATTCATGTGTTAGTTGGTATCTTAGAGTTGAAAGAATTTGTTGTGTTGGTTGAACGGGCTTGTAAGGCCAAAGAGTTGAATAAAGAGAAGAGGAAAGCTAATCTTGAAGATAGGGATTCAAGGAAAAGACCTATTAGTAAGTCATTTCCGTCTCAGTCAAAGAAATCTAAAGAAATGTATTCTCGTTCGAATGTTTCAGCGGTGTATTCACACCGAGATCGTGGGAAGCAACATTTGAGTTTTAAGTCTCAGGCTACTTCAATGGCAAGTGTGGGTAATATGAGGTCTAACAGACCCGAATGTTAACATTGTGGAAGAAGACATCCCAGTGAGTGTCGGGTGAATGACCGGGTTTGTTTCAAGTGTGGTTCACAAGAGCATTTTATCTGAGATTGCCCTGAAATGGCTGAGAAAGAAAAATTTCAGAGTGTGAAGCCAAGTAATATTACTAATAGGGGTAGGCCACTGAGAAACACTAGAAATGGAGCTAGTAGTAAAGGTGTGATTAAAGATACAACCCTGAGATCCAAAGCTCGAGCATCTGCTAGAGCCTATGCCATCCGTGCTCACAAAGAAGTGACATGTCTCGGTGTTATCATTGGTACTTTTTCTCTCTATAATACTAATGTAGTTGCATTGATTGATCTTGGATCAACTCATTCTCATGTTTGTGTGAAATTGGTAACTAGTAAGAACTTGCCTGTTGAGTTTACTGAGTGTCAAACCCCTTAGGCAAACATTTACTAGTTGATAGAGTTTGCAAGAATTGTCCATTAATGATTCGAGGTCACTGTTTTTCGGCAGATTTAATATTGTTGCCATTTGATGAATTCGATGTTATTTTGGTCATGGATTTGTTGACATTGCATGATGCCGTAGTGAACTGTAAAAGAAAGATTATTGAATTGAAATGTGAAAATGGTGAAATTCTTCAGATTGGTTCAGATGAACCGGGGGAGTTACCCGTTGTAATTTCTTCGATGTCTGCCCAAAGATATGTAAGGAAAGGTTGTGAAGCTCATCTTACTTATGTGTTGAATAAAAAAGAGTCTGAATTGAAAATTGAATCATTGCTGATAGTTTGTGAATATCTAGATGTGTTCCCGGAAGAATTGCCTGGGTGACCACCAGTTAGGGAAGTTGAGTTTGGTATTGACTTAGTACCAGGGACCTCGCCGATATCTATTGCTCCGTATAGAATGGCTCCGACCGAATTGAAATAGGTAAAGACTCAGTTGCAAGAGTTGAAAGATGAGGGGTTTGTGAGACCAAGTTATTCTCCCTGAGGTGCTCCAGTATTGTTCGTAAAGAAGAAAGACGGGTCTATGAGACTTTGTATAGATTACCGACAGCTCAATAAGGTAACCATTAAGAACAAGTATCCTTTACCGAGGATTGATGATTTATTTAACCAACTGAAAGGAGCAACAATGTTCTCGAAGAGAGATTTGAGATCTGGTTAATATCAATTGAGAGTAAAAGAGTCGGATGTGCCGAAAACCGCTTTCAGAACAAGGTACGGACACTATGAATTCCTTGTTATGCCTTTTGGGTTAACGAATGCTTCTGCAGTTTTTATGGACCTAATGAATCGAATCTTTAGACCGTATTTGGACAAGTTTGTGGTTGTGTTTATTGATGATATTTTGATTTATTCTCGTGATGAGTCCGAGCATGCTGAACACTTGAGAACTGTTTTGCAGACTTTGAGAGATAAGAAGTTGTATGCTAAGTTCAATAAAAGTGAGTTTTGGCTCCGAGAAGTCAGATTTTTAGGACATATTGTCTCAGGTGATGGTATTCGGGTTGATCCAAGTAAGATTTCGACAATTGTTGATTGGAAACTGTAAAGGAATGTATCTGAAGTTAGAAGCTTTTTGGGCTTAACCGATCATTACCGATGTTTTGTCAAAGGATTTTCAATGATTGTTACTCCAATGACCAAATTGTTGCAAAAAGATGTTAAAATTGAATGGTCCGAAAAATGTCAGCAAAGTTTTCAGAAATTAAAGGCATTATGAACTGAGGCACCAGTTTTAGTACGGCCTAAACCGAGAAAAGAATTCGTAATTTATAGTGACGCGTCACTGAATGGATTGGGATGTATGTTGATGCAAGAGGGAAAAGTGATAGCTTATGCCTCGAGACAGTTGAAATCGCATGAGAAGAATTATCCGACGCATGATTTGGAACTAGCTGGTATTGTGTTTTCCTTGAAAATTTGGAGATATCATCTGTACGGTGTAACACCCCAAACCCGGCCTAGAAGTCTAGACCAAATTTGGAATGCTACATTTATCATCAAAGTGATCGTGAAAAAATTTTACAAATCGAGTCGTTCAAAATCTAATTTTCGAAAATGTTTATCCTGAAGCATATCAAAACATTTAATCATATAAAATTCATCAGTAAGTTTAACGGTATAAAAAGGTACGAATGAAAACTTAACAAGAGTTGTACCACGGTATTGTGAAACTTTACAATTCGAACTTAAACGAATAAGAATTAAAACCTGAAAATAATAGCTTATAACTTATTTTCACTTAAAGCATCCAAGACTCAACAGATCTTTGAGTCGGCATCGAGAATCCGTAAGCTGTGCATGCAAAGGGAAAGCGAGAAGAGAGGGTGAGCTACTCGAGCTCAGTGTGAGGTCAAACCAGTTAAACTACAGAAGCGGAATCGGGGAACTAGAAGCAGTTTAGAAGAAGAACATACTTACAGATAGATAACAGTTAAGCGAGTTAGCCCAACATCAAACACACACCATATGTACTTTACAGTCATATGGAACAGACAAACACACCTAACCTCACGTGCTATTCAAATACAGTAGCAACAGTTCACAAGTTAGACACAAAATCACAATAACAGTTCAGTCAGACGTTTACAGAGAAACTCTACCGAACTCGCACAGACACACGTTCCTTTCAGTCGATCAGTAACACATTCAGTCATAATATCACATTCAGTCAAATAGATCAATCAAACATTTCAATCTAATAGTACAGTCACATTCAGTCACACAGATTTAAGCAGATGCATATGAGTGCAAATGAGTTATAAAATAACCCACCCATCCAGCCAACACACACCATATCCATCCAACCCTACACTTACTGTGGGGATTTAATCAACCCAGCCATCCCTGCACTCCGTGCAGGACCTTGAAAAGCCCATCCAACCTTATACTCCATAGGATGTCATCCCGGGTTGCCCGGCAACGATGATCATCAGCATTGTCCACGACCCTTAGGGAATTGGGACCATCAGTGTGCAGATAGACTGCCAGTCTCATATATTACGCATCCATGCTAGCGTATGAGCTGTACTGTACAATACGTTAAATCGCGGTACAGACATGCAGTATGAACTGCCATATCAGATAATGGTACGTAGCGTAGCTAACATACATGAGGTACAGTGTAATGCAGTAATCCGCTATACCGATAGATTGCAGTAAAATCGCCAGATCAGATAATGGTACGTAGCGTAGCTAACGTACATGCGGTACAGTGCAATGCATTAATCCGCTATACCGCTATGATGTCATCCCGGGTTGCCCGCCAACGATGATCATCTGCATCGTCCATGACCCTCAGGGTATTGGGACCGCCCTCGACCCTCTGGGAATTGGGGCTATCAGAATACAGATAAACTGCCAAATCGTAAATCTCCCTTCTCTTCAACATCCCACCCAAAATAATTTTATGCAAATGTATGAATGCATTTGTATGTATGCAGTCAGATAAACACAATCAAAATACCAGTTACAGATAGTTAATTAGAAGCAGACACTCACCTCTAATCCAGTCAGTTACAGAATCAGATATGTACACATTCACAACTCAAGTTCGGTGTCAAGCTTATCACACAACCAACCACAATTAACACACATAAATCGAAGTCAGAACAGAGTCATCATTACCCTTGCTAAAGCTTAGCCTAGGGTTGAAACACACAGAGTCACGATTGCAGTTAACTTGACTTAAAATCAGGAATTGACGAGTCAGGGCCACACGCCCATGTGCTCCGGCCGTGTGGAGCAATCCAGGCCATATGGGGGTCCAAATACCTATGTAGAGAGGTACACGGCATTGTTGCAGAGGCACACGCCCGTGTGAAGCAGGGTACACGGCCGTGCAACTAGACTATGTGACACACTATCCAAATTAGCTAAAATAGGGTGCAGGACAGACACGATCGTGTGAGAGTCTCACACGCCCGTGTGCCATCAGACACGGTCGTGTGTTCCGAAACGCACTCCCGTCTAAGATCCCTAAGTCCCCAAATCAGTCACACGGTCGTGTGGCCAGGCCGTGTAACACCAAATCTCTGAAACCCTAATTCTCAATCTCACACGCCAGTGGGCCCGAGGGACACAGCCGTGTGAATTCAATTTTGACAAAATCCCCAAATCAGCCATACGGCCTTGTGGCCAGGCCGTGCGGCACCCAATTTAGCCCGAAAACCCTAGTTCCCAAATCCACAGGCCGTGTGCCATGGCACACGCCCGTGTGGTTATCGGGGAGGCTACAAAACCACCCCAATTCAGCCCCGAAAACACCATTTTGGCCACCGTAACAGTCCCTAACCTTTACCTTATGAACATATATCAGAAAGTGAAAAATTCCCATCACTTCCATTGACTAAAAACCCAAAGCGAACGGGTTAGCATACGGTCAAGAAAATTCGAAAGTAAAGACTCACAAAATGAAATAAACAGATAAGAACTGTGGACAAGGTTCGAATCCCACACCTGATTCGACGATGAAGAGAACGCCGGAGGAGCGAAAATCCTGAAACTGCAGTTAAAAATGTTTGAGCAATAAGAAAAAAAATAAATGAAAGAAGAACAGAGAGGAGAAGGGAGAAGAAACGTCAAAATATAAAATTAAAATAATAATAATAATAATTTTTAACATAACAAAAATATCAAATAATTATTATAATAAAATAATATCTAAATGAAAAAAAAGTGCACAAAATATCTCCCTAGCTCATGCAGGGATTCGAACACAGGACCTCAAGCATAATAACACTCCACTTATCCACCGGACCAGCAGGTCCATTCTTGTCACTAAATTGCACAACTCACTACATATGTGCGACTCCTCACTGCCCATATGCTCAAAGACCCTAAACTTCTAGGCCCAAAATTTGGGGCATTACATACGGTGAGAAATGTCATGTTTTTACTGATCATAAGAGCTTGAAGTACTTGATGACTAAAAATTATTTGAACTTACGACAAAGAAGATGGCTTGAGTTACTGAAATACTATGAGTTGGTGATTGACTATCACCCGGGTAAAGCGAATGTGGTCGCCGACGCCTTGAGTAGGAAATCTTTGTTCGCTTTGAGAGCGATGAATATACGGTTGACTTTGTCCAGTAATGGTTTGATTCTAGTCGAGTTGAGAGCTAGACCATTGTTCCTTCAATGGATTTGTGAAGCTCAGAAATGTGACAGTGATTTGCAGGCTAAGAGAGTGCAGTGTGAATCGGGCAGTGATTCAGATTTTCATATCGGATCCGATGGTTGTTTGATGTTCCGAGGTAAAGTATGTGTACCAAAAGATGATGAACTTATTCTGAAAATTCTCCATGAGGCACATAATGGTTGATTGTCTTTGCATCCGGGTAGTACGAAAATGTATAACGATTTGAAGACATTGTACTGGTGGTCAGGTATGAAACGAGATATTTCAGAGTTTGTTTTGAGATGTTTGATTTGTCAACAAGTAAAAGTCGAACACCAAGTGCCTTCGGGTTTACTTCAACCAGTGATGGTACTTGAATGGAAATGGGACAGGATTACGATGGATTTTGTAACGGGATTGCCTTTGACTCTAAAAAAGAAAGATGCCGTATGGGTTGTGGTTGTGATTGTGAAATCAACTCATTTTATACCGGTGCGTACTAACTACTCCTTTGGATAAGTTATTTGAATTGTACATTTACGAGATTACGAGATTGCACGGGGTGCTTGTTTCTATTATTTCGGATAGAGATCCGAGGTTTACTTTGAGATTTTGGAAAAAGTTACAAGAGGCTTTGGGTACGCAGTTAAATTTTAGTACTGCGTTTCATCCACAAACCGATGGTCAGTCTAAAAGAATGATTCAGGTTCTTAAAGATATGCTCCGATGTTATGTTCTGGAATTCGAAGGTAGTTGGGAGAAATATCTACCATTGATCGAATTTGCATGTAATAATAGTTTTCAGTCGAGTATAAAGATGGCACCTTATGAGGCATTATATGGCCGCAAGTGTCGAACACCTTTGTATTGGACCAAGCTCAGTGAGAAACAGATTCACGGGGTTGACTTGGTTAGGGAAACTGAAGAAAAAGTAAAGGTACTCCGAGATTGCTTGAAAGCCGCTTCAGATCGACAAAAGTCGTAAGCAGACTTGAAAAGAAAAGAGATCAAATTTCAGGTCAGTGACAAAGTCTTTCTAAAAGTATCTCCGTGGAAGAAGATTCTAAGATTTGGCCGTAAAGGCAAGTTGAGTCCACGTTTCATTGGGCCGTATAAAGTTATTGAAAGAATAGGGTCAGTGGCATATCAGTTAGCTTTACCGATAGAGTTGGAAAGGATCCATAACGTGTTTCATGTGTCTATGCTGCAACGTTATCGATCAGACCCTTCACATGTGATTTCTTCGACAGAGGTTGAGATTAGACCTGATATGACTTATGGTGAAGAACCGATCAAGATTTTGGCCCGGGAAGTTAAACAGTTGAGAAATAAAAGTATAGCCCTAATGAAAGTTTTGTGGCAAAGACACGGTGTGGAAGAGGCTACGTGGGAACTTGAGGAAGCTATGCGGAAACAATACCCAAACCTATTCTCTGGTAAGATTTTCGGGGACGAAAATCCCTAAGGGGGGAGAGTTGTAACAGTCTGATTTTGGGCCTTGTCAGAACAGTGGTTTCGGGACCACAAATCTGACACAACAAAGTTCATTTTTATGGTTTAAAGTTTCACGGAATGATTTCGTGAAAATTTCGTTCGAAAATTTTGACGTTTGGGCACTCAATTTAGTCAAAAGGACTAAATTGTAAAAAGTGCAAAAGTTGAGTTATACATGCTAGAGGTGTCTAATTGCTATGAAATTTTAAATCGAAGGTCTATAGATGGTAATTAGACCATTTGTTAAGTTAGTGGATAAAAATGGACATGGAGTAAGAGAATTTTCATGTTTTAAGTTAGGGGCATTTTGGTCGTTTGGCTAATTAAATGAATTAATAATCAAATTAAAAGCCAATTTTTGCTCATCTTCAACCCCTTGGCCGAAATTTACAAGAGGGAGACATAGCTAGGGTTTTTCAAGCTTCCAAACTCGATTGTAAGTCCGTTTCTAGCCAGATTTTAATGATTTTCATGTTTTTGAGATCCTTGTAACTTGATCTATCTATTTCTACCATTAATTTAAGGAATAATCAAGGTCTAGGGTTTGACCCATGTTGGATATTTGTGTACTTTGATGTCTAATAGTGGATTATGCATGTTTGATGTGTGATAAACAACTTTTGCTAAGTGGTTTTGATGAAAATGTCAAAAGGACATATTTGTAAAAAGATTATAAAATGTGTGTAAAAGTGCGATTAAATGAAAAAATTTTACTGCTATAACTATAAAACAGGATCGCCTAGGCTTTTGAATCGAAGAAATTGAATAGATTTCATTTTTCGAGCCTAGGGGCAAAAATGTAAATATGTCAAAGTTTAGGGGCAAGAATATATTTTTTTCATAATGTGATTTTTGGACTGAACTGAATAATTTGAATAACAAATGACTTAAATTTGCTATTATAGATCAAGAGAAACGAGGTTCGAACCTAGATCGGGGGAAAATTAATGTATTTGACAATTAGGTCCCATTCCTACTATTTTTGTACCGAGGTAAGTTCTTATGTAAAAAAATGCATTGTTCTATTTATGTTATAAATGCTTTAATATTGTATGAATTATGATCGACTCCTTGAACGTAATCGACAAAGTTCGACAAGCGAGAAAATCCCGATTGAACCTTAGGAATAGTTAGGATACAAATGTCATGACATTAGGGTTATTAAGATTTCGTGTATGACCATATTTGGGATATGGCATCGATATGAGACTTCGTGTAAGAACATAGCTGGGATATTGGCTTCAATATGAGATCCCATGTAAGACCATATCTGGGATATGGCATTTGTATGGTTCTGTGAATGCGAGATGTCCCGAGTATCCTTTAGTATTGCAAGTGGTTCAACGGGTAGTTCGACAGAAATGTTAAAGTTGTGATAGACTTTGGTATGTTGCACTTGGGTACAGGTATGTACATAAGACTCAAGCTTAATGAGCTCAATATGTGATGAACCCTCGGTAAGTTTGTGATTGAGTAAGTTTGGCTATGAGATTTATAATGACATTTATGTTAATTTACATCATGTTAATTATGTATTAAATTACATCATGTTAATTATGTGTTAAATTACATCATGTTAATTATGTGTTAAATGTGTGTTATAATGCCTATTATTTGCATTGGAACTTACTAAGATTTAAAGCTTACTCCCCTTTCTTTTCCCTTGTCTTATAGTGTCACCAAGCTAGCTCAAGGATCGGAGACTGTCGGAGATTCACTCACACTATCAACATATCATTTTGGGTACCGATGAATTTAACATTTTGAGTTATGGCATGTATAGGGACTTGGTCATTTTGTTATGTGTTATACTTGATTTGGCCAAATGTGTTGGCTTATGATGGTTGATAATTCATTTTGTAAATGGCCATTGAAATTGGCTAATATTGTTTAAATATATTTATATATGATGATGCTTATCATGGATGTGGGAATTTGCATGCTTGAGTTGATATGTGATGGTTGTATGTGATAGATGGTAGTATATGAATGAGTGTTGCTACCTTGGTTGTGGCTGATTTGGTTGAATGTGTATGCTTGGATTTGTGTTATTTTTTGTTGTGTATGTATGTGAATGGAAGGGTGACAAAATGGTTTGGTAAATAGCCTTGTTTTTGTCCACACGGGTAGACACATGGGCGTGTGTCTAGTCCGTGTGTAACACACGGGTTGCCCTATGGGCGTGTGTTCTGGTCGTGTGTCCCTTGCACCTTAATTGTTGCAAAACAGAATGCTCGAAAATGAGCACACGGGCAAAGACACAGGTGTGTATCTTAGCCGTGTGGATGGCACGGCCTCGAACACGGGTGTGTGCCCTAGTCGTGTGAAGTTTGCACCTATTTTATGAAAAATTATGAAAATTTAATCGATCACACAGCCTAAGCACACGGGCGTGTGACCTCAATTTGATGATGACATCATAAATAGAAAGCTCCCTAATTTGAACACGGCCTGAAGCACAGGCGTGTCTTAGGGTCACACGGGCATGTCCCGAACCAACACGGGCGTGTGACCCCTTTTACATGAAAAGTTTTCTAAGTTTCCCAAAAGTTTCCAAAGTTCCCGGTTTAGTCCCGAACTACTTCCGATGCATGTTTTGGGCCTCATAGGCTCGTGATAGGGACTATATGAATGTATGTGAAAGGTTTTAAATTTTGATGGAAATTTATGTCTCGGTTTTATATGTTTGCTTGTGTTTATGTCCGGTAATGCCTCGTTCCCTGTTCCAGCATTGAATACGGGTAAGGGGTTTTACAACACCAGAGAGCATCGAAATGCTAACAGAGACATCAAAGTGCAAATAAAGGCACAAAAATGCAAACCCGTAGAAGCGCGTGTTCTAACCATACTGACATTCAAATCGTATCCTAATCGATTACTACGTTCAAACGGGCATTTTAACAAAAATATCACACTTAACATTCAGAGGCACTTTAAAAATATCCGTTCATATGCTGTAAATCAATTATGTTCTTTCTGAAATCATATAACTTGTGTTTCATATACGTTCAACAATTTCCTAATAGGTACTTCAATATTGTACTTAATTATAAACAATTAATATCTTCAATATTGCATTAGCGTTTCAATCAGAATTTGATTATATATTCATAACAACATGAATCATAAATATATTCATATGTCTATACTATGAACTTACCTAATTCAACCAGCAAGCAAATTTGTTCATGGGGACTATTATGCAATTTTCCCTTTTTCCCAGTTTTCCTCCGTATGGTTCAATCCTTGATCTATATAATAATTAAATTCAATCTATTCAATTCAAATACATTATTAAATTTTTTTCTATGCATATGCCCCTTAAATTTCATTTTTACAATTTTTCTCTAAAATTTTACACTTTATGCAATTTAGTCCTTAACATCAAACTTTTTAAAATTTAACTTTTAACCTCCAATACTTCCAACTGAATTCAATAACACCCCAAAGCAGCCTTTAACATCCAAATTCTTCGCAATTAATATGATAAATTTTTACATAATTTCAAATTAGTTCCTAGGTTCAAAACTAACCAAAATTCCTTTACAAAATAATCCTAATTAACAATCAAGATTATCAAATCATCATTTAATATCATAAACACCAAAATTTAATAAATGGTAATTTTAACAAACTTTAACAGTTTTGAGAACAAAAATACTGGTTAGCTAGACCTAGTTGCAACGATTACAGAAACATAAAATTTACTAAAAACTGTTTAGAAATCACTTGCCATGCAAATTAAAGAAGATCACTGGAAGCTTTTGGATGTTCTTCAATGGTGTATTAGGTGGAATAAAAGAAAACATGAAAAAATATGATACTATTTTTTATGTTTTTTATCTTTTTAACAAATGTTTATTATTTAAATTAATTAACATATACATTATTTTCATATAAACCAATGTGAAACACCGTCCACCAACCTTAATAATGGCTTAATTGCCTTACAAATCCTTAAACAAACCTTAATTGTGCACTTTAGTTAATAATAATCAATAGTGATGAAGTTTTACAATTTTTACAATTTAGTCCTTTTTCCTTAATTAACTAGTCAAACATTAAAATTTCTAGATCAAACTTCAATAAACCATTATAATAACTCTGTAGATATTTAATAAAAATATTTACAGACCCGATTTACAGAAATGAGGTCCCAAAACATCATTTTTCAAAACACTTAACTTTCGAAACAAGCCACTTATCTTTACTATTTGTTCAATAAACTAAAATTTATCAAATCAAAATTTAATATAAAATTATAGTTGACTCATAAAATAAATAATAATTTATTACGGACTTACTCATCAGATTTGTGGTCCTGAAACCATTGTTTCCGACACCACTGAAAATCAGGTTGTTACAAAACTCTTAGAAATACTAAAAATAATGTTAATTTTATGTTGAAAATGATTAATAGTAATAAAAGTTAATGAAAATAAAAGCATGGAAATTAAGAGAAACATTGTCTCATTTTCTTCTTCAACCACGAATAATCGGTCCTAGGGCATTAAACTTAGTCCTTGATAGGTAAGCTTAATTTAGTCCCTTTCTTGTAATTTTTATGTTTTTAAGATCTCGGGAGCTTAATTTAGCTACACTGGGGACTATTTTGCAAAATTGTTAAATTTTATAAAAGTTTCCATTATTGAATATTGACGTTCTTGGCACCAAATTGTTAGATTTTAAGCTTAGATGTGAAAAATGACTACTTTGTTAAGTGAAAGTTGTTAGATTTGAACATAGGGACTAAAGTGTAAAAATTTCTAAATTGACATTAATTTTTTTAAAATATAGATATTAGAGGGCTAGAGAAGGATGAAATTGAGATCAGTTTCAAAATAAAAGCTCAAATGAGATAGTTATGGAAATTTTAGTTTTAAGGACTAAATTGAATAAAATGCAAAACTTGAGGGAATATCCGATAAATGAAATTGAAGTTATATATAATTATAGTGTAACCTCCCCAACCTGGCCTAGACGTTCTGGTTGAATCGTAAAGGATAAAATAGCCACTGGTGTGGTTAAGTGACCCTACGATCCTTTGAACACCTTAGTTAATCTCTTTTAGGAAAAACCGCGTTCTTCTCTTGAGTTACTTCAGACTACATTCATTATTTAGGCCACCTTATTCTTAAGTTTGACTTTACTAATGTTAGTGCGATATTTAGGAAAAATTGTTGTTTGTTACCTTATTTTGAAAAATTTCTACTACCTTTCAATGCAACGAAAAAACTTTGTTTATGTCAAGTTTTCAGTTAGGTCATGTGACATGAATTTCCCAGTTTCAAGATATACATACGAATCCAATCAACATGTTGATTATGCATACTAAAATAAAACCCAAACCAAAGAAATACCCAAACCACAGTCCAAAAACAAAATAAAACTTAATAGAAATTAATTAAAGTATATATTTAGTCCAGAGTTCGTCATATGTCTGCATGTCGAGTCTGGTCCTAGTCTCGTGCATTACCTGAGAAGTTAAGACTATGGGGTGAGCTAAACTAGATCACACAAGTAACATTTATCATTTTCATTAGAGTTCAATACATGAAATAATTCAACATCATAAGAATATGTCATGAGCATGATGCAATGCAAGAAAAGTTCCTACCCATCCAACTGCTACACACCATTGGTTCTCCGGAACCTGTCATCTGAAATCCAAAACAGTATGGGCCCAAGCCCGTTGTGGATGAACCACCAATACAATAGTGCAGGTATACTGCCAATCAATATGCAGACAAGCTGCCAATTTTGTGGACAAGCTACCAGTAATAATAAATGGAGTTAAACTGCCAAAAGTATGTGATATAATTGTCAATCTCCTCTACTCCCGATGCAATACACTGACAACAATAACGCGGACTTAACTGTCTCCAATACTCCACGGAACTCCTCTGTAACGCCCCAATTTTCTTAAGTTTGGATTGTTAAAGTATGTTAAGTAATTTAATTTGGTATGGTGGTTAACTGCCTTGGTTGTCTGCTTTAGGTCTTGAGTTCGATTCCCTTGTTTTGGATTTTCATTATTCATTTTCGAATTATGGTCAACTTGAGCCTAAGGGCTTATCTTTTTATTTTTCAAGATTGTTGACAAAAATGAGCCTTCTGGTTCAGTGGTAAAGCTTTAGCTTACCCCTAGGTCTTGTGTTTGAAACCTGTGGTGTGCAAGTATGGAATATTTTTTTTAGAAGTTGAGTTCAATTTAAATTCTATAAAATCTGGTGGGCTAGGATTCAGATTAAAATAAGTTATTTTTATTTTTAATATTGATCAAAATCCCTAAATCCCCTCACCCATTAAACTGTCCATCTCCCAACTTCTTCTCATGTTCTTTTTTTCTTTTTCTTTCCTTGGTTTTCTTTTCATGTTTTTCTTTTGCAAATTCTCTTCTTCTCTTCTACTTGTATTTCCCAAATTCCTATTCTTTTGAACCTGAAGCTTTATTCCCATTGCGATTCTGCAGTTAGTTCTGTTTTCCTTCTTCATTGTAAATTCGTGACGGGTTGGTAAGTGTGTAAGTTATTTGAAGTTAGGTTTAGTCAAGCATAGCTCCTACTTAAAATTCTTTGAAATTAATGTCAATATTGTGTATTCTTGTGTTATTAGGAGAAGAACATGTGGCGTTGGATAAACCTCTTGGAAATTACGCACTTTGAACGGTTTGGGTTGCTATTAACTTCGTGGTAAGTGTTCGTATTCTTATTTAAGGACTATTTTTCCTTAAGAAAAGGGGTAAATTTTTGGTTAATTAATGTTTGTAATAAATTTGATTGGGTGTCGTGTGTAGGATTCAAAGTGAGCTATTTTATGGTTTGTCAAAACTCTCATTAGGTGTGTGAAACTAACCTGAAATCTCGACTGAAACTCAAAAAAACCTAAAAACAAAGGCTATTTTTGAAATTGGCCAGTGTCACAGGTCTTGTGGCAGGTCGTGTAACAGCCCGGTTTAGACCCTAGTTAGAATAGTGGTTTCGGGACCACAAATCCGAGTTAGAATAATATTTTAATATTATTTTCTGTGTTTATGATAAGTGAATTAGTATGTGTGAATTTTTTGTGAGTTAATTTTTCCATCTGTGTAATTAATTTGAACAAATGATCAAATCACATAAATCGTAAAGGTAACATTCTATTTGATTAATGGCCTAATTGATGTGGCTTTTAAATGTGGAGGCCTTATGAGGCAATTAAGCCATTTTTAAGGTAGTGGATGGTTAATGGACAGTTTTGGACATTGTATTTATGGTTTTCTTATTTTGTTTTAAAGGTTAAATGTGTAAAATGGATATTAATGTATATTACATTAAAACAAAACACAAAAACAAGCCATTATCATCTTATATTGCCGAAAATAAAAGAAAAGAAAAAGAAGGACGAACACTTAGGTTTCGGCTAGTTCTTGAATTGATCCAAGGAAAGTTTTTAATCGGTTTTTGATAATTTTTATGTTTTCGTAATCGTTGCTTCGTTCTCTACAAAACCCATGTCTTAATTTTGTGAATTGATGATGTTTTTGAAATGAGCCATTGATGAATTCATGAGTTTCATGATGTTTGATGGTGAATTACGAAAGATATATGTTTGATTAACATGTTTTGTCTTTGGAGTTTTGTTGATTTTGAGTAATTTGGGTTAAATTGAAAGAATAATATTTTGAGGGACTAAATTGTGAAATAAATGGAATGTATGGACTTGTATGGACTATATGAGAATTCGGCTAAGCATGGGTATCATGAGATTTTGTATATTTTGTGATTTTGTGAAATAGGGACTAAAATGTCCAAATGTGAAAATGTGAGGGCTAATTTGTAAATTGCCCTAAATATGTGTTCTTGGATTGAATTGAATGAGTTATTGAATAAATGGGTTAAATTTGAATATGTATAGATCAAGAACCGAAGAAAACAGACTCGGATCGTGGAAAGTCAAAAGTTGTCGAATAACCTAATCCGATCGAATAACTTTATCCGAGGTAAGTCGATATACAAATAAAGGTATTTGAATTGAACTATTTATGTATATATGAAATTTGAATTGCCATGAATATCCATCGAGATGGAATGTATGTGAAATCCGAGTTTACGAATAAGTCTACAAGTTGTTAAAGTCTGAGAAGTCCCGTATGAACCTAGGAATAGATAGGATTGCATATGTCATGACATAAGTGTCCGATATGTGATATCATGTAAGACCACGTCTGGGACGTTGGCATTGATTCGAGATTTTCTGTAAGACCATATCTGGGACGTTGGCATCGATTTGAGATTTACGTGTAAGACCATGTCTGGGACATTAGCATCTTATTGATTCGTGTAAGACCCTGTCTGGGACAGTGGCATCGATATCTGATTACATGTAAGGCCACATCTGGGACGTTGGCGTTGTACGACTATTCCGAGCATTCTGAGTATCCTATTAGATTCTAAACGGTTCAATGGGCAAGTCTGAGAAATGAATGACTATGTGAGTTGTATATCTGTTTCAGGTAAATTGATATATATATATGCTTTGTATAAGCATGAAAGGTGAGTAAGTATGTGCATTGATGCAAAAGTACATTTGAGATATATGTATGTTTGAGATATGAGCAAATGAGATATATGAGATATGATGAATTGGTAAGCAATGGTAAACCAAGTGAGGCAAAGAGACTATTATGTGCTTGAAATGAGAATGTGATAATGATCTTAAATAACTATGTTTATGAATGATCATATGTTAAGTTTATTTGTATATGGCTTACTAAGCTTTTGGAAAGCTTACTTTGTGTGTGTGTTTACTCTGTTTACAGATCGTCAAAGCTACTAAAGGCTCGGAACCGTCAAGGATCATCATCACACTTCCCAAACTCATTTTGGTACCTTATGGAAATGTATATACTAAGTATGGCATGTATAGGCTAGATGTTTGGAACATGTTTGAGATGTGTAATTAGCCATGTGATGTGGCTCGATAAATGTTGGTAATATGCATAAGTGATTATAGTATATGATGCATGTTTTGGTATGGGTTTATGAAAATGAAAAGGTCTTATGAATGGTAAGCTTATTGACGAATTGATGCCTTAGAGAATTTGTAACATCCTAAATTAGGGCCTTTGCATTTTATGTGTTTGGGTGTGAATTCTATGTTTGTCATGCTAGTTTAGGGTACTTTAGGGTCCAGGAATGACTTAGGGGTAAGCCGGAGCCTTAGTAAAAATTTGCTTTTTGGGCACTTTAAGGGAGAGCTGAATGGGATAGGACTTAAGGGTGGTTGGTTGTATGTTTAGACTCAAGAAGCGCTTTAGTAAAGTGGCAAGGAGGCGCCACTTAAAGCTCAGGAAGGTGACGCCTCAGGGAAGTCGGCGGGGGAGCAGAGTTGAAGTGCGTGGATTCCCTTTTGGGGATTTTTTTGAAGCCAAGGTGGGGAGAGTTGCTTTTAGCTTGGACTGGTGGATGAGTGTTGAATGGGTCAACACATTTGAATGAAGGGAAGAAAGCAATTCAAGGAGAAGGAATCGGTCAACAAGTTTGAATGGAGAGTGGAGAGTGATCGGTGGAGAGAATCGTGGGATTGGGAGAGAGGGAGAGAGTTTGGCCGAATGTGGGGTGTGTGAGTGTGTGTACACGGTTTAGTGAGGTTAGGGGGTGGCCTAATGTTAAATGATAGCATTAGAGGGAGTGTTGAGCATTTTCGGCTAGCTAGAAAGGACCAAGAGCATTCTTTTGTTCTTTTGTTTTGTCAAAACCGAAACACCCTCATACCACTTGGTGCATTTTTCTTTTCTCTCAAAATACCAAAACCAAAACACCTTCTAATCCTCTTCTCATTTTCTTCTTCTTTTGTGCTTGGCCGAAACCTACATTGCCTTTCACTCATCACTTTTTTTTTTATTTTCTTTGCCATTAGCATCAAAGCCGAAACCCTCTGAAGCCACACCTTTTGCCGAAACTCTGTCATTCTCTTCTCTTTTCTTTCGAACACCATAGCCGAATCTCTCTTGGTAGATAGCACCTTTCTTCTCCACCTCTTTCTTTTCAAGAGCAGAACAACATCGACATTTGTGTATTGCTTTTACCTATTTTCCTCCACTCCCAATCAGTTTCTCTAGTGTTTGGGGTAAGTGTTTTCTTTTCGGTTCAATCATCTCTTCTCATGTTTCCGTGCTGAAGGCAGTAATCATATTCTTTAACTCTTGGCCGATTGTAGTGGGGCTTTGTCTTTGCATTCTTCTGGCTTTTGGTTTGCGTTTGGAGTGTTTAAAGGGATAATCGGTTCTAGTCGATTCAAGTACTCGAGCGGTGCAGGATTCAAATCTTCTTAATCTCCAGGATTTGTTGATCTAGGTAAGGACCCTTAGTTTTGAGTGTTATTCCCTTTTGTTTGATTTCACTGCGTTAATCCGGTCTAGTGACCAAGGTTCTGTTCATGGACTCAAATGTCAGCCAAGCGAAAGGAGGGGTTGGACCCATAGTCCCCGCCCCTAAGTTTAAGAAGCGTAGCGGTGTTTCTTTGTTCGAGATTGGCCACGAGGTTGTGGTAAAGCTTCGAGCAAAATAGGATGCGAGATAGTAGTAGTTTCCAAAGCGATAGTGTTGACATAGATAGCATAGTCTTTGCGTGTAACCAGGTGTAATATTTACACACTTTAATATTATTATGTGTTATTAATTCTTTGGAAATGAAAAGCCAAAGCGGCTAGATGAACAAGCGTTATGCCACTATGGGCATGGCCTAAACACACTGTGTAAGTATCTAGTTGGTTATGTATGCCTTTGATGAATGTATGCCATAATGATATTGTGCACTTGATGACATGTTGCATTCATTTGACACTTGTATGCATGGGTTGGATTTGATGTGAAAGGGGAAGTGTAAGACTGTCACTAGTGGTTTGGTACCACACCTGGGATGGCCCCACATTCTTGACTCGTGACTAAGTCTCAGTGATTCGGAACCACCAGTGGTTTGGTACCATATAAATGTATGATTCATGACTCGTCCCAGTGGTTTGGTACCACAGTGGGTTGGCCCCACATATATGATTATTCGGGATTGTCACTAGTGGTTTGGTACCACAAGTGTGTTTGCCTCACATATGATATCTTGTGACTATGTCACCAGTGGCTAGGTGCCACAGATGGAGTGTAGCAGATGGAGGGTTGATTGTAGAAATCCCCACAGAGTGATCGGTTGGTACGGGTGGTGTGTAGAGGATGGAAAATCTAGGCTTGGGCCGGTTACATTGCATGCATATCTGTACATGCTATTTTGAGTGGGCTAAGGCCCAATATGTGTTTGTGGACTTGGAGCCATTTATGTGACTTAAGGGGGACTTACACACTGAGTCTCGGTGACTCATCCCCTCTGCTTAATCTTGCAGGTGATCAGTGAGACGTGGACTTGGGAGCCGAGGGGACTCGATGAGGCCATAGCTTGATATTTTTCAGTAAACTTAGTTTCTTTCCAAGACGTTTTAAATTTGGGTTTTTAATTGTTGTAATAAGGCCTTCTAAATTGTTATTTGGTTTTACATAATTACTTCGCTTTGATACAACATTAATTTATGACTTAAACATATTTGTTAAAAAGAAGTGTTCTAAACAACTGTAACCTGAATATCGATTTTCTCACAAGTGCTAGCAAAAATAGCAAATGAGCGATTAATCCAACCTGAAATTTTTCTTAAGTTAAAAACCCCTATTTTCAAAACATCATCTAAAACAAAGAGTTTCAAACTTACGGTTTCCATCAAAATTTCAAAATATCCTTATAACCTTTTTCCCTGGGACATACCAGATCTGGTTGTAACGATTAGACCGGGTTTGGGATGTTACAATTTTGGTATCAGAGCCCGGTTACAAAACTCGGGCGGTGAAAATGGGTTCATTAACACTCTATTAAGTTGGTTTAAATGATTTTAGAAAGGAATGTCTTGATTGGAACATGGCATCCGAGTCCGTCGGCACCCGATCCACCCAGGTAAGTGTTCTAGCAATTACTGATAATGTATGCATGCAATGATTGTTACCGTGAGTAAATATGGTTGTTTGTTTTAGAAGACTCAAACTATAGGGACTGAAACTTTGATGTGTTTTGCGGAAATTACTCTCTAAAACTATTTTTTCATAAAATTGCTCGGTGTTAAAAAAAGTGAAAGAAATAATTAACTCATAAAACTTTTAACTGCATTAATCACGAACGTTAGTCATGAGCACTCGAGGTCGTGGGCGAGTGTGCGTAGTCGCATGAGGGGCGGGATGCTGTGATCGAACTAGTTGGATCGGTCATGGGTCGGTAGTGAGATGCCGCGATCGCCAAAGATGGAAGCAAAATTTCAGGACCAAACAGGCGGGGATGATGCGGTGTCTCAGGCAATGTTACGAGTTTTGGAGAGAGTTGCGGGGGCAAGCATGAGTACTAGGGCCCGAAAATCTGTGTCTGAGCGACTCTGAGCCGATGGAGCGGAGTTGTTTAGGGGTGTTTCAGGCGTAGCCCCTAATACAGCTGAATATTGGTTAGAAGCAAGTGAGCGCATAATGGATGATCTAGACTTCACGGTAGAGGAGAAGTTGAAAGGGGTGGTGTCTCTTCTACGAGACGAGGCGTATCAGTGGTGGGTCACGGTTAGGGATGGTACGGTGGCTGAGCATATCACCTGGGATTTCTTTAAGATGGCATTCTAGGGGAAGTACGTCGGATCAAGTTATGTGGATACACAACGTAAGGCATTTTTAAATATGGTTCAGGGAAGTAAGTCGGTATCCAAGTATGAGGCGGAATTCTTACGTTTAAGTCATTATGCCCGGGGTATTGTGGCCACGGTTCACGAGCGCTGTGTTCGGTTTGAAAATGGGTTGAGAGATGATCTGCGTGTGCTGATAGCTCCACAGCGATAGAGGGAATTTGCTGTTCTTGTTGAAAAGGCTAAGATAGTCGAGGAGGTGAAGCGGTCCGAAAAGCAGAATCAGGAGAGAAATAGAAACAAGAGGAATTATAGTTCGTCAGGATCAGTTGGGCGGTTTCAGAAGAGGCCTAGGGTTGAGGGTCCGAACCGTGTGGGGAGACCTGCTGTTGATAGTCAGCCTCCGAGGTGTGCTCGATGTGTTAAATTTCATTTTCTTTGAGTGTTGGGTTGGTAGTAGAAATTTGTTTCAAGTGTGGGTCTCACGGAGCATCGAATAAGGGACCTGTCCCACGAGGAGAAAAGCGAGCGCAACCAATGGGTCGGGGTTATGTTGATCGGTCGAGTAGAGGTGCACTGACCACCAAGAGGTCGAGGTCCGGTCAGAGGGGGTAACAGCTTCTGTCGTGGACATGGAGCACCAGGCAGAGGTGCTGGGAGCAGTGATGCAAGGAGACTTGGGCTGGTCTATGCAGCCAGACATCGAGAAGAGGGAGATGCACCGGACGTTATAACCGGTACGTTTCTTATTTATGGGTTGCCTTATACTGTATTAATTGATATAGGATCAACACATTCATATGTTGCTAGTGGGATATCTAGAACTTTAAGAATAGACTTTGAGATTGCCTCTAGGGAGATGACCGTAGTTAGCCCGCTAGGATAATCGGTAGTGGTGAACAAACTTTATAGGGATGTACCTTTGGAAGTTCAAGGGATGGTTTTTCTGGCTGATCTGATGGAGCTACCGTTCGGAGAGTTTGACCTGATTTTAGGCATGGATTGGCTAGGGAAGTATCGAGCAAATTTGGATTGTGCTGCTAAGCGCATGGTATTGAGAACTCTCGAGGATGAAGAGGTGGTGGTAATAGGTGAGAGAAGGAACTACCTATCTAACGTAATATCTACTTTAAAATTTGGCGAATGGTGAAGAAGGGTTGTGAGGAGTTCATAGAGCTGGTTTGTGCCTTGGAGGGCGAGGATTTGTCTGTGGGGATGTTAGAACAGTGAAGGAATTTCCCGATGTTTTTAGGAAGAGCTTCGGGATTGCCTCCGGATCGAGAGGTGGAATTTGGTATTGATCTTTATCAGGGGACAGACACTGTTTGATTGCCCCATATAGGATGGCACCCAAGGAGTTGGTAGAATTAAAGGCTCAAATTCAGGAACTGTTGGATCGAGGTTTTATTCGACCGAGTGTATCACCTTTGGGAGCACCGGTGTTATTCGTCAAGAAGAAGGACGGATCAATGCGTATGTTCATTGACTACCGTCAGTTGAACAAGTTGACCATCAAGAATAAGTACACGCTGCTGAGGATTGACGACTTGTTCGATCAACTGAAAGGGGCTTCTGTCTTTTTGAAGATAGATTTGCGGTCAGGTTATCATCAGCTTAAGGTCAAGGAGGCGGACATTCATAAGACGGCATTTCGAACTCGCTATGGCCACTATGAATTTCTGGTGATGCCATTTGGTCTAACCAATGCACCAGTAGCGTTTATGGACATGATGAACCAGGTTTTCCAACCCTATCTGGACCGATTCGTTGTAGTATTCATAGACGATATTTTGGTCTATTCCAGATCGGACGAAGAGTATGACTCGCATCTTTGTGTGGTCTTACAAATTCTGAGGGAAAAGCAGCTATTCGCCAAATTCAGTAAGTGTGAGTTTTGGCTAAAGGAAGTTACCTTTTTGGGTCATGTTGTGTCTGCTGAGGGGATTAGGGTTGACCCCCGGAAGGTCGAAGCTATGCTGGATTGGAAGCCACTTAGGTCTGTGGCAGAAATTAGGAGTTTTCTTGGTCTAGCTGGGTATTATAAAAGATTCGTTGAGGGATTCTCTTTGATTGCGGCTCCATAAACCAAGTTGTTAAGGAAAGGGGTTCCGTTTGTTTGGTTTGACAAGCAGCAGGAAAGTTTTGAGAAGCTAAAGAGGATTCTGACGGAAGCTCCGGTGTTGATTCAGAGGCTGGGAAGGAGTTTGTGGTTTACTGTGATGCTTCACACACAGGATTAGGGTGTGTGTTGATGCAAGACGGGAAGGTTGTTGCGTATGCGTCTCGACAGTTAAGATCGCATGAGTTAAACTATCCCACGCATGACTTGGAGTTGGCGGCGGTGGTTTTTGCTCTGAAAATCTGGAGACATTATCTGTATGGGGAGAAATCTATTATCTATACGGATCACAAGAGTCTTAAGTACGTTCTCTCTTAAAAAGAATTGAATTTGAGGCAGAGGCGATGGGTGGAGTTTTTAAAGGATTATGATTGTTCGATTGAATACCATCCGGGTAAAGCTAACGTAGTGGCAGATGCATTAAGTCATAGGGTAATCTTAGATCTAAGGGCGATGTTTGCACATCTTAGCCTGTACGATGATGGGAGACTGTTAGCTAAGCTGCAGGTGAAACCGACGTGGATAAGTCAGATCAAGGAGAAGCAGTTGTTGGATGATGTCTTGAATGCACGACTACTTCAAGTTCAGAATGGTGGGATAGAGAATTTTAATATGAGTAGTGAGGGAGTTCTTTGTTTTTGAGGAAAGATTTGCATGCCGAAGGATTCAGAGTTGAGGCGTAGAATTTTGTAGGAAGCGCATAGCAGTCCATACGCTATGCATCTGGAGGAAGTAAGATGTATCGGGATTTGCGAGGACGATTTTGGTGGCCGGGTGCAGGCGAGAAGTAACCGAATATGTGAGTAAGTGTTTGACGTGTTAGCAGGTGAAAGCAGAACATCAGTTGCCTTCGAGTTTGTTACAGTCGGTGAAGATTCCACAGTGGAAGTGGGAAAGGATCACAATGGATTTCGTTAGTGGGCTTCCCCTTACACCTACTAAAAAGGATTCGATTTGGGTAGTGGTTGATCGTTTGTGAAGTTTGCTCATTTCATACTAGATGCAGTGGAATACTCTCTTCAAAAGTTGGCTAAATTATATATAGCAGAGATTGTAAGGTTGCATGGGGTGCCAGTGTCAATTATCTCGGACAGAGACCCTAGATTTACGTCAAGATTTTGGAAGGCGTTGCATCAGGCGTTGGGCACAAAGTTAGATTTTAGTACATCATTTCATCCGCAGTCGGACAGACAGTCAGAGAGGGTAATCCAAATCTTAGAGGATATGTTGAGAGGCTGTGTCATGGACTTCAGAGGTAGTTGGGAAGAGTTCTTACCATTGACGGATTCGCGTACAATAGTAGCTACCAATCGAGTATCCAGATGGCACCGTATGAGGCATTGTATGGTCGGAAGTGTCACACTCCTACTTGTTGGACGGAGTTGGGTGAACGTCAGATGTTGGGTCTAGAATTAGTCGCTGAAACGGAGGACAAGGTTGAGCTAATTAGGGCTCGGTTGAAGGAAGCTTTGGACAGACAGATGTCCTATGCAGACCTAAGGCGTAAGGACATAGAATTTGAAGTAGGGGACTAGGTATTCTTGAAGGTGTCGTCGTGGAAGGAAGTGCTTAGGTTTGGACGGAAGGGAAAGCTAAGCCCCAGGTTTATCGGGCCTTATCGGATAGTGAAGCGTGTGGGACCAGTAGCCTATCAACTCGAGTTACCTGGAGAGTTAAGTCAGATTCGCGATGTGTTTCACGTGTCGATGCTAAGACGTTATCGTTCGGATCCATCTCACGTGGTGTCAGTGGAGGAGATCGAAGTGAGGCCTGATCTATCCTTTGAGGAAGAACCAGTTCGAATTTTGGATCAGGATGTTAAAATATTACGAAGAAAGACAGTTCCATTGGTTAAAGTTCTGTGGCGTAATCACGGTTCCGAGGAAGCTACGTGGGAATCTGAGGAATCGATGCGACATCAATACCCTCATCTCTTTTGACCGGGTAATTTGAGGCCGAAATTATTTTAAGGGGTAGAAACCGTAACATCCTAAATTAGGGCCTTTGCATTTTATGTGTTTGGGTGTGAATGCTATGTTTGTCATGCTAGTTTAGGGTACTTTAGGGTCCAGGAATGACTTAGGGGTAAGCTGGAGCCTTAGTAAAAAATTGCTTTTTGGGCACTTTAAGGGGAGAGCTGAATGGGATAGGACTTAAGGGTGGTTGGTTGTATGTTTAGACTCAAGAAGCGCTTTAGTAAAGTGGCAAGGAGGCGCCACTTAAAGCTCAGAAGGTGACGCCTCGGGAAGCTAGCGGGGAGCGAGTTCGAAGTGCGTGGATTCCCTTTGGGGATTTCTTTTGACGCCAAGGTGGGGGAGAGTTGCTTTCAGCTTGGACTACGGTGGATGAGTGTTGAATGGGTCAACACATTTGAATGAAGGGAAGAGAGCAATTCAAGGAGAAGGAATCGGTCAACGAGGTTTGAATGGAGAGTGGAGAGTGATCGGTGGAGAGAATCGTGGGATTGGGAGAGAGGGAGAGAGTTTGGCCGAATGTGGGGTGTGTGAGTGTCTGTGCTCGGTTTAGTGAGGTTAGGGGGGTGGCCGAATGTTAAATGATAGCATTAGAGGGAGTGTTGAGCATTTTCAACTAGCTAGAAAGGACCAAGATCATTCTTTTGTTCTTTTCTTTTGTCAAAACCGAAACACCCTCATACCACTTAGTGCATTTTTCTTTTCTCTCAAAATACCAAAACCAAAACACCTTCTAATCCTCTTCTCATTTTCTTCTTCTTTTGTGCTTGGCCAAAACCTACATTGCCTTTCACTCATCACTTTTGTTTATTTTCTTTGCCATTAACATCAAAGCCGAAACCCTCTGAAGCCACACCTTTTGCCGAAACTCTGTCATTCTCTTCTCTTTTCTTTCGAACACCTTAGCCAAATCTCTCTTGGTAGATAGCACCTTTCTTCTCCATCTCTTTCTTTTCAAGAGCAGAACAACTTCAACATTTGTGGATTGATGTTACCTATTTTCCTCCACTCCCAATCAGTTTCTCTAGTGTTTGGGGTAAGTGTTTTCTTTTCGGTTCAATCATCTCTTCTCATCTTTGTGTGTTGAAGGCAGTAATCATATTCTTTAACTCTTGGCCGATTGTAGTGGGGCTTTGTCTTATCATTCTTCTGGCTTTTGGTCTGCGTTTGGATTCTTTAAAGGGACAATCGGTTCTAGTCGATTCAAGTACTCGAGCGGTGCAGGATTCAAACCTTCTTAATCTCCGGGATTTGTTGATCTAGGTAAGGACCCTTAGTCTTGAGTGTTATTCCCTTTTGTTCGATTTCACTGCGTTAATCCGGTCTAGTGACCAAGGATACGTTCATGGACTCAAATGTCGATAGCGAAAGGAGGGGTTGGACTCGTAGTCCCGACCCTAAGTTCAAGAAGTGCGCAGTGTCTGCTGTTCGAGATTGGCCACCAGGTTGTGGGCCGGCTTCCGAGCAAAATAGGAGGCAGATAGCAGTAGTTCCAAAGCGATAGTGTTGACATAGATAGCCTAGTCTTTGCGTGTAACAGTGTGTAATATTTACACACTTTAATATTATTATGTGTTATTAATTCTTTGGGGCTGAAAAGCCGAAATGGCTAGATGAACAAGCGTTATGCCACTATGGGCATGGCCGAAACACCAGATAAGTACCTAGTTGGTTATGTATGCGCTGATGAATGTATGCCATAATGATATTGTGCACTTGACAGCATGTTGCATTCATTTGACACTTGTATGCATGGGTTGGATTTGATGTGAAAGGGGAAGTGTAAGACTGTCACTAGTGGTTTGGTACCACACGTGGGTTGGCCCCACATTCTTAACTCGTGACTAAGTCTTAGTGGTTTGGAACCACCAGTGGTTTGGCACCACATAAATGTATGATTCGTGACTTGTCCCAGTGGTTTGGCACCACAGTGGGTTGGCCCCACATATATGATTATTCAGGATTGTCACTAGTGGTTTGGTACCACAAGTGGGTTGGCCCCACATATGATATCTTGTGACTATGTCACCAGTGGCTAGGTGCCACAGATGGAGTGTAGCAGATGGAGGGTTCATTGTAGAAATCCCCACGGAGTGATCGGTTGGTACGGGTGGTGTGTAGAGGATGGAAAATCTAGGCTTGGACCGGGTACATTGCATCCATATCTATACATGCTATTTTGAGTGGGCTAAGGCCCAATATGTGTTTGTGGGCTTGGAGCCATTTATGTGACTTAAGGGGGACTTACACACTGAGTCTCGGTGACTCACCCCCTCTGCTTAATCTTGCAGGTGATCAGTGAGACGTGGACTTGGGAGCCGAGGGGACTCGAGGAGGCCATAACTTGATATTTTTCAGTAAACTTAGTTTCTTTCCAAGACGTTTTAAATTTGGGTTTTTAATTTTTGTAAAATGGCCTTCTAAATTGTTATTTGGTTTTACATAATTACTTCGCTTTGATACGACATTAATTTTACGACTTAAACATATTTGTTAAAAAGAAGTGTTCTAAACAACTGTAACCTAATATCGGTTTTCTCACAAGTGCTAGCAAAAATAGCAAATGAGCGATTAACCCAACCTGAAATTTTTCTTAAGTTACAAACCTCTGTTTTCAAAACATCACCTAAAACAAAGAGTTTCAAACTTACGGTTTCCATCAAAATTTCAAAATTTCCTTATAACCTTTTTCCCTGTGACATACCAGATCTGGTCGTAACGATTAGACCGGGTTTGGGATGTTACAGAATTGGTGAAATTGTGGATGACTTACGCTTGGTTTTACATGTGATTTAGATGTGCTATTTGGCATACAAGTTGGCATATTTAGAAATGTGATTAAATGGAATGATAGGTTGAACATTTGACATGATTTTGGTTGCTAATTGTGTATGGGATATTGATTATTTGAGCTTGTAGGGATGACCATTGTGTGGGTGGCAATTTGGCCTTGAAAATGGCCTATAATTGCCCACATGGTTGAGCAAAGGGGTGTGTGGCTCGACCGTGTCCCTCATGGTTGAAATTCAAAACAAGTCAGGATCGACCACGGGCTGGACACACGGGCGTGTGACTTGCCGTGTGGTGAAGTCAGGATCGACTACGGGTGAGGCACAGGGGCGTGTCTACGGCCGTGTGGACAAGTCAGTGTGTATGCCCTGTTTTGACACGACTTAGACACACGGGCATGTGACCTCTATAACTTTGAATAAGTTTTAAATTTTTGAGAATTTTCGTATGTGTTCGGTTTAGTCCCGGCCCTATTCTAAATCATGTTTGAGGTCTCGTGGACCTACTTTAGGGATACTTTGATGTGATTGACCTAGCTATGATATGAGATGTCTGTAAATGTCTTATTTGATGTGATTAACCTAGCTATGAAGCTTTGTACGGACGTAAATGTCGAAAACCTCTGTATTGGACTGAGCTTAGTGAAAGTAAGATACACGGAGTTGATTTGATAAAGGACACTAAACAGAAAGTGAAAGTAATCCGTGACAGTTTGAAAGTAGCGTTTGATCTTCATAAGTCCTATGCAGACTTGAAACAAAAAGATATAAAATTTGAGATCGGTGACAAAGTGTTCTTAAAAGTGTCTCTGTGGAAGAAAGTACTTCGATTCGGACGTAAAGGCAAATTGAGTCCGAGGTACATCGGGCCATATGAGTTATCAAACATGTTGGGCCAGTTGCGTACAGATTGTTGTTGCCACCTGAGCTAGAAAAGATTCATAATGTATTTCATGTATCGACGCTTAGACAATACAGATCTGATCCGTCACAAGTGATTACTCCGTCTGAGATTGAAATCCGATCTGATATGACATATGAGGAAGAACCGATCCGTATCTTAGCTCGTGAAGTGAAAGAGTTGAGAAACAAGAAAATTCCATTAATGAAAGTGTTGTGGCATCGACACGGAGTGGAAGAGGCTACATGGGAGCCTAAATATTCAATAAGAAATCAATATCTGAATCTGTTTAACGGTAAGATATTCGGGGACGAAAATCCCTAAGGGGGGAGAATTATAACAGTCCAGTTTAGACCCTAGTCGGAACAGTGGTTTTAGGACCACAAATCTGAGTTAGAATAATATTTTAATATTATTTTCGGTGTTTATGATATGTGAATTAGTATGTGTGAAATTTTTGTGAGTTAATTTGTCCATCTGTGTGATTAATTTGAACAAAGGATCAAATCGCATAAATCGTAAAGGTAGCATTCTATTTGATTAATGGCCTAATTGATGTGGCTTTTAAATGTGGAGGCCTTATGAGGCAATTAAGCCATTTTTAAGGTAGTGGATGGTTAATGGACGGTTTTGGACATTGTATTTATGGTTTTCTTATTTTGTTTTAAAGGTTAAATGTGTAAAATGGATATTAATGTATATTACATTAAAACAAAACACAAAAACAAGCCATTATCATCTTATATTGCCGAAAATCAAAGAAAAGAAAAAGAAGGAAGAACACTTAGGTTTCGGCTAGTTCTTGAATTGATCCAAGGTAAGTTTTCGATCGGTTTTTGATAATTTCTACGTTTTCGTAATCGTTGCTTCGTTCTCTACAAAACCCATGTCTTAATTTTGTAATTTGATGATGTTTTTGAAATGAGCCATTGATGAATTCATGAGTTTCATGATGTTTGATGGTGAATTATGAAATATATATGTTTGATTAACATGTTTTGTCTTTGGAGTTTTGTTGATTTTGAGTAATTTGGGTTAAATTGAAAGAATAATATTTTGAGGGACTAAATTATGAAATAAATGGAATGTATGGACTTGTATGGACTACATGAGAATTCGGCTAAGCATGGGTATCATGAGATTTTGTATATTTTGTGATTTTGTGAAATAGGGACTAAAATGTCCAAATGTGAAAATGAGAGGGTTAATTTGTAAATTGCCATAAATATGTGTTCTTGGATTGAATTGAATGAGTTATTGAATAAATGGGTTAAATTTGAATATGTATAGATCAAGAATCGAAGAAAACGGACTTAGATCGTGGAAAGTCAAAAGTTGTTGAATAACCGAATCCGATCGAATAACTTCATCCAAGGTAAGTCGATATACAAATATAAGTATTTGAATTGAACTATTTGTGTATATATGAAATTTGAATTGCCATGAATATCCATCAATATGGAATGTATGTGAAATCCGAGTTTACGAATAAGTCGACAAGTTGTTAAAGTCTGAGAAGTCCCGTATGAACCTAGGAATAGATAGGATTGCATATGTCATGACATAAGTGTCCGATATGTGATATCATGTAAGATCACGTCTGGGACGTTGTCATTGATTCGAGATTTCGTGTAAGACCACATCTGGGACGTTGGCATTGATTTGAGATTTACGTGTAAGACCATGTCTGGGACATTGGCATCGTATTGATTCGTGTAAGACCCTGTCTGGGATAGTGGCATCGATATCTGTTTACATGTAAGACCACGTCTGGGACGTTGGCATTGTACGACTATTCCGAGCATTCTGAGTATCCTATTAGATTCCAAACGGTTCAACGGGCAAGTCCGAGAAATGAATGACTATGTGAGTTGTATATCCGTTTCAGGTACGTTGATATATATATATGCTTTGTATAAGCATGAAAGGTGAGTAAGTATGTGCATTGATGCAAAAGTACATTTGAGATATATGTATTGTAACACCCCTAACCCGAAACCGTCGCCGGAATAGGGTTAAGAGGCGTTACCGATCATTCGAAACATTTCACATCCATTTCAAGACACAAAGTCAATCATCAATCAAACATATTCAAATATAAACATATAGTCCCTTATTACGGTCTACGAGACCTTAAACACGTGTTAAAAAGAGGTCGGGACTAAACCAAACACATACGAAAATTCTTGGAAATTTGAACATTTTTCAAAACTTTAGAGGTCACACGCCCGTGCAGTCAGGCCGTGTGCCTCACACGGCTACCAGACACGCCCATGTGTCCAGGCCGTGCCAAAACAGGGCATGTATACTGACTTGGTCACACGACAACAAGACACGCCCGTGTGCCTCGGCCGTGTAACCTGCCCAGGCACACTTTGAAGTGGCCTTTGAGCCACACGGCAGAGACACACGCCCGTGTCCCTTGGCCGTGTATGCAAAATAGGCCATTTTCAAGGCGAAAATGCCACCCACACTTGGGTCGTACCAACAAGCACATACAAGCCTATTTTCACACACAATTTGGCAACCAAATACATGTCAAATGATCAACTTATTCTCCCATCAAATCTCATTTCTAATCATGTCAACTTATACCAAATTGCAGAACTAAAACACATGCAAAACCAAACATGATTCATCAACAATATCACTTCATCACAATGGCATCAATCCATCACTAAGATTACCATTCATAAGACTATTTCATTGCCATCAAACCATACTAGAACATACTTCATATACCGTAATCATTCATGCATATTACCAACATTTATCTAGCCACATCACATGGCTATTTACACATCTCAAACATGTTTCAACACAACTAGCCTATACATGCCATATTCAAATATACATATCTTCAAAAGTACCAAAATAGATTGCTGATAGTGTGATAGAGATGCTGACGATCCCCGGATCCGAGCTAGCTTTACTGACACTGTAAAATAGAGAAACAAATCACACAGTAAGCTTTCAAAAGCTTAGTAAGTTCGTAATATAATACATATTACTCAATAACACCACATCAATACATAATTAAACCATCACATAGATAAATGCACAATTAGGCTCATCATCAATCTCAACCATATGCTCAAGTATCTATTCATTCAACTTTTAAGGCTATCATCAACCACGTAGGTTCAAATGTACCTTGATCATCACATAGTTACTCACCATTCATGCTACTCAATTTCTCGATATTACCTCTCGTTCAACCTTTTCTATTCATTTGATTTATTCGCACACTTAGTGCCAATTTCATAACCAAAACATAATCGTCACCGCACACTTAGTGCCAATATGTTAAACCGAACTTATATTGGTATCGCACACACAGTGCCAATTAGATAAGCCGAAGCTTCTATCTTTTCGCACACACAATGCTAATCATCTCTGTCTCGTTTCTAAATTTGCACACTTAGTGCCCTCTAATTAAATTCCGCACATAGCATTTCTAATCTCATAGTTATATATATATTCATTCAATTCACATCACATAGATATATATTACAACTAGTATTATATCCGGACTTACCTCGGACGTTGAAATACCGAAATGGTCGATTAATCGAGCACTTTATCTTTGCCTCGATCTCGATCCGAGCTTTTCCTTTCTTGGTCTATACACATTCAAATTCAACTCATTCAATCACCAATTCATTCAATTTAGTCCACACACACATATTTAGGGCATTTTACAAACTAGCCCTCATATTTTCACATTTCGTCACTTTAGTCCTTAATTCATCAAATCACAAAATACACCAAATTTCTATTCACATAAGCTTAGCCAAATTCTTCCCATGCTAATACAATCCCACACATTTCATTTATTTCACATCTTAGTCCTTCAATTTACACTTTTCTTAATTTAGCCTAAATTACTCAATTTCACTAAAACTTCAAAGACAAAACATGTTCATCCTTCACATATCTTCCATATTTCACTATCAACTAACACATAGCTCAAGCATTTCTCAATGGCATATTTGAAAATCACCATTAATTTCTAAAATTAAAGCATGGGCTAGCTAGAGCACAAAGCAACGATTACGAAAACGTAGAAATTATCAAAAACCGGGTCAAACCTACCTTAAATCAAGCTTAACCCTAGCCGAATAATCAAGGCTTTTCTTCCTCCTTTTTCTTATCTAATTTCGGTACCAAGAAGATGAACATGGTTTCATCTTTCTTTTTTGTTTTATCATAAAAGCTTTAATAATTCATTTACCAATATACCCTTATAATATAACATAGAAACTTTTATTATACTAAGGTTATTCTAGTCCATTGCCACCCACTATCCCTAATAATGGACTATTTGCATCATAAAACCTCCAATTTATAAAGATAACAACAATTAGGCACTTTAACAATCAGCACACAGCTTTTGCATTCTACGCGATTAAGTCCTTTTTGCTAATTAAGCACTCAAATCACAAAATTTTCACACAAAAATTTCACACAGACTTAATCACATATTATATACACAGAAAATAATATTAAAAATATTATCCAACCTCAGATTTATGGTCTCGAAACCACTGTTCGACTAGGGTCTAAACCGGGCTGTTACATGTATGTTTGAGATATGAGCAATTGAGATATATGAGATATGATGAATTGGTAAGCAATGGTAAACCAAGTGAGGCAAAGAGACTATTATGTGCTTGAAATGAGAATGTGATAATGGTCTTAAATAACTATGTTTATGAATGATCATATGTTAAGTTTATTTGTATATGGCTTACTAAGCTTTTGGAAAGCTTACTTTGTGTGTGTGTTTACTCTGTTTACAGATTGTCAAAGCTACTGAAGGCTCGGGACCGTCAAGGATCATCATCACACTACCCAAACTCATTTTGGTACCTTATGGAAATGTATATACTAAGTATGGCATGTATAGGCTAGATGTTTGGAACATGTTTGAGATTTGTAATTAGCCATGTGATGTGGCTAGATAAATGTTGGTAATATGCACAAGTGATTATGGTATATGATGCATGTTTTGGTATGGCTTGATGACAATGAAATGGTCTTATGAATGGTAAGCTTATTGATGAATTGATGCCTTAGAGAATTGGTGAAATTGTGGATGACTTACGCTTGGTTTTACATGTGATTTAGATGTGCTATTTGGCATACAAGTTGGCATATTTGGAAATGTGATTAAATGGGATGATAGGTTGAACATTTGACATGATTTTGGTTGCTAATTGTGTATGGGATATTGATTATTTGAGCTTGTAGGGATGACCCTTGTGTGGGTGGCAATTTGGCCTTGAAAATGGCCTATAATTGCCCACACGGTTGAGCACACGGGCTTGTGGCTCGACCGTGTCCCTCATGGTTGAAATTTAAAACAAGTCAGGATCGACCATGGGCTGGATACACGGGTGTGTGACTGGCCGTGTGGTGAAGTCAGGATCGACCACGGGTGAGGCACAGGGGCGTGTCTACGGCCATGTGGACAAGTTAGTATGTATGCCTTGTTTTGACACGGCTTAGACACACGGGCGTGTGACCTCTGTAACTTTGAATAAGTTTTAAATTTCTGAGAATTTTCGTATGTGTTTGGCTTAGTCTCGGCCCTATTCTAAAGCATGTTTGAGGTCTCGTGGACCTACTTTAGGGACACTTTGATGTGATTGACCTAGCTATGATATGAGATGTCTGTAAAAGTCTTCGTTCGTCTGGTAATGCCTCTTAACCCCAATCCGGTGACGGATACGAGTTAGGGGTGTTACAGGTCGTGTGACAAATCTTATGCCCCACATGACTATGTTGTAGGCCCTATGTCAGGCGTATGGAGCACACAATTGTGTGGACCACATGGGCTGGCTTGTTGGGCTGTGTGGGCCCTTTTTGGCCAATTTGAATGCCAGATTAGGGGCCAATTAAGGGACTCTAAAATTGGATCTGTGAGCCTTTTGTACGCTTATAAAAGCATAAAATTTGGTATGATACACATGAGTATGCTTATAAGGCATGTTGAGTAGGTTTAGGTATGATATGATCTGTAAAAGTATGTTTAGGTATGCATGCCATATAATTTATGTGATTTATATGTGTGTTAATATGATTATGCATATGCATTGGGGTTGGGTTTTGATATGATGGAGGAAGTGTTTTCTGGCAGTATTACTACAATTTTGGATGTTAAACCGAAAATTTTTGTCTGGTAGCTCAGCTACACTTACATGAGTGGCATACCGCCATAGCTCAAGCATGTTCATCTGTCACATATCTTCCATATTTCAATATCAACTAACACATAGCTCAAGCATTCCTCAATGGCATATCTCAAAATCACCATTAATTTCTAAAATTAAAGCATGGGCTAGCTAGAGCACAAAGCAACGATTAGGAAAACGTAGAAATTATCAAAAACCGGGCTCAAACTTACCTTTAACCCTAGCCGAATATTCAAGGCTTTTCTTCCTCCTTTTTCTTTTCTAATTTCGGCACCAAGAAGATGAACATGGTTTCATCTTTCATTTTTGTTTTATCATAAAAGCTTTAATAATTCATTTACCAATATACCCTTATAATATAACATATAAACTTTTATTATACTAAGGTTATTCTTGTCCATTGCCACCCACTATCCCTAATAATGGACTATTTGCATCATAAAACCTCCAATTTATAAAGATAACAACAATTAGGCACTTTAACAATCGGTACATAGCTTTTGTATTATACACGATTAAGTCCTTTTTGCTAATTAAGCACTCAAATCACAAAAATTTCACACAGACTTAATCACATATTATAAACATAGAAAATAATATTAAAAATATTATTCTGGCCTCAGATTTGTGGTCTCGAAACCACTGTTCCGACTAGGGTCTAAACTGGGCTGTTACAACTATCCCCCCTTAGGGATTTTCGTCCCCGAAAATCTTACCAGTGAATAGGTGTGGATATTGTTCTCTCATAACGTTCTCAGACTCCCACGTAGCCTCTTCTACTCCGTGTTTGTGCCATAACACTTTCACTAAAGAAATTCTTTTGTTTCTCAACTGTTTGTTCTCTCGTGCTAAAATTCAAATCGGTCCTTCACTATACGACAAATCTGACTGAATTTCAACCTCAGTAGAAGCAATCACATGAGACGAATCAGATCTGTAACGTCGAAGCATCGACACATGAAACACATTATGAATTTTCTCTAATTCAGGTGGCAACAACAATCTATAAGCAATCGACCCAGCTCGTTCAATGATCTCATACGGTCCTATGAACCTCGGACTCAACTTGCCCTTTCGGCCAAATCGAAGTATTTTCTTCCACGGAGACACTTTCAGAAACACTTTGTCACCAATCTAAAATTCGATATCCTTCCGTTTGAAGTCTGCATAAGACTTCTGACGATCTGAGGCCGCTTTCAAACTGTCACGAATCACTTTCACTTTCTGCTCAGTCTCTTTTATTAGATCAACCCCGTGAATCTTATTCTCACTCATCTCAGTCCAATACAATGGAGTTCGGCATTTTCGACCGTAAAGAGCCTCATATGGTGCCATTTTACTACTAGATTCGAAACTGTTGTTGTATGCAAACTCAATCAACGATAAATGCTTTTCTCACGTACTTTCATGTAACACCCCTAACCCGTAACCGACGTCGGACTAGGGTTAGGAGCATTACCAGATAGATCGGAAACTTACATAACATTTCATACATTACATTCATCATTAACGATCATAGTGTCCCTTAGATGAGTCATCAAGACCCAAAGCCTGCATATAAACCGAGTTGGGACTAAACTGAAGCACATATGAAATTTCATGAATATTAAAAACTTTTCTAACTTTCATGGGAGACACGCCCGTATGAGGAGACCGTGTGCCCTCCACGACTTCTAGACACCCCCGTGTGTCCATCCGTGTCTATATACTGACTATATCAACACGGTCACTAGGCACGTCCGTGTGCCATGACCGTGTGCTACAAGACCATATACTGACTTTTCCAACACGGCCACCAATCACGCCCGTGTGCCATGGCCGTGTGCTCTTAGCTAGCTACTGACTTGTACACCACGGCCAGCTGACACGCCCATGTCGAGGCCGTGTGCTATTTAAGCTACATTCTTCCAATTCAACCACGGTCTTAGGCACGCCCATGTGCCACAACCGTGTGACATTATAGGCCATTTACAAGGCCAAAATGCCACCCATAAGGGTCAACCTACAAGCAACATATATCATCCCATCTCATTCACATATAACCACCAAAATATACCAAATAGCCATCCCAAATCATACATGTTTGACAACTAAGAAAATCACACAATAATACATTCAATATCCATTCTCTCTTTACATTCAAAACCAATTCCAACATACCAATTTGCTTGACCAAATCACAATTATGCCCAAACACCATTCATCTATATACTTACCATATCATAACCATTTCATATATCAACTAATCTTACCAAAACAACTTCACATATCACATTCCTTTAAGCATATTACCAAAACATAACTAGCCAAATCACATGGCTAAGTTCACATAACAATTCATACCAATGACTAGCCTATACATGCCATATCTAGCCATATATATTTTCAAAGTGTACCAAAATAAGTTTAGTAATGTGATGACGATCCTTAACGGTCCTGAGCCTTCAGTAGCTTTGACGACCTATAAAACAGAGAAAACAAACACAGAGTAAGCTTTCTAAAAGCTTAGTAAGTCATATACAAATAAACTTGATATGGAAGGAATATATGCAAATAAATACATTGACACATATCAATCACTTAGCAAACTCTCACTTATTTACTTTGGTTCTTACAATTTTAACCACATTAGCCATTTTCACCATTCAAGAATCATATAAACATATAGCTCATCTAGCCAAAACAATTCTTATCATATCATAAATTCCATATACATCTCATCATAGTAAGATCACTTAGATGCTTACCTTATATACACAAATAGTGTATAATCAACGTACCTGAATCGGATTTAATATCACCTAATTGTTCATAGCTCGGATTTGTAATTCGTATCACAAAACTTGCCCGTTGAACCACTAGGAATTTAGTAGGATACTCAGAAAGCCCGGAATAGTCGTACAATGCCAACGTCCCAGACGAGGTCTTACATGCACTCGGATATCGATGCCACTGTCCCATACAGGGTCTTACACGAATCAATACGATGCCGATGTCCCAGACATGGTCTTACACGTAAAGCTCATATCGATGCCAACATCCCAGACGTGGTCTTACTCATAAAGCTCGTATCGTTGCGTTCGACCCAGACGAGGTCTTACACGAAATCTCAAATCAACGCCAACGTCCCAGACGTGGTCTTACATGATAAAACAGAACAGATAACTATGTCATGACATACCTAATCCTCTCTATTCCTAGGTTCGTACGGGGCTTTTCAGACTTTATCGCTATATCGGCCTTATCTCGTAATTCATATGCACAACCTCTTATAAGCATTCATTATCTACATTAGTCATATGAACAAATACAATTGCATACATATACGTTTATTTGCATAGTGACTTACCTCGGATTCAATATGTCGGAATGAAAACAGCACTCGGTTACTTTCGCTTTCCCGCGATCTATGTCCTTTTTCCTTGGTTCTTGATCTAAACATTTTCAAAATTAACCCTTTTATTCACTAATTCATACAATTCAATCCATGGACACACATTTAGGGCTATTTGCAAATTAACCCTCATATTTGTACACTTTATCATTTTAGTCCATTTTTCTCAAAACATCAAATTCACAAAATCCACACATACACATGCTTAGCCGAATGTATATACATCTCATACAAGTCCATATTTTCCATCAAATTTGCCATTTAGTCCCTCAAGTTACCATTTTCTCAATTTAGCCCTATTTAGCTAAATTCATCAAAAATTCAAGAACAAAGTATGTTCATCTAACTCATATCTTTCATTTAACACCAAAAATCATCAAAAAGCTTGACATATCATCAATGGCATCTCACACAAACATTATCAATTCATCAAATTGAGACATGGGTTTTAAAGCTCTCGAAGCAACGATTACAAAAACGTAGAAATTATCGAAAACCAACTGAAAACATACGTCTAATTTGGCTCTCAAATGGCCGAATATGACAAGCTCAAACCCTTTCTTTTCTTTCTTATTTTTGGTGATAAAAAGATGGAGAACATGGCTTATTTCTTATATGTTTTATGATATAATGAATAAATTTTCATTTTACAATTTTAACCTTTAATACTAAATGTATGAAACATGTAATTCAAGGTCATTCTTGACCAAAACCACCCACTAACTAAATAGTGGTTCAATTGCCACTTAAGGCCATAACTTTAAAAAGCCACAACACAAAGGTGCTTTAACAAATAGTAAGCAACTTTCACATTTAATGCAATTCCATCCTTTTGTCAAATTAAACACACAAATGGACAAATTAACTTACGAAAATTTAACACATGCTTAGTCACATATCAACGGTACATAAAATAATATTAAAATATTATACGGACTCGGATTCGTGGTCCCGAAACCACTGTTTCGACTAGGGTATGAACCGGACTGTTACAATTCTCCCACCTTTAGGGATTTTCATCCATGAAAACTTACCGTTAAACAGATTTGGATATTGCCGTCTCATTGAATCTTCAGGCTCCCACGTAGCCTCTTCTATTCCGTGTCGATTCCATAGTACTTTTTCTAACGGAATTTTCTTATTTCTCAACTCTTTTACTTCACGAGCTAAGATACGGATCGGTTCCTCTTCATATGTCATATCAGATCGGATTTCAATTTCAGATGGGACAATTACATGTGACGGATCAGATCGATATCTACGGAGCATCGAGACATGAAAGACATTATGAATCTTTTCTATCTCGGAAGGCAACAACAATCGATATGCGACAGGTCCAACTCGCTCAATGATCTCATACGGTCCGATGAACCTCGGACTCAACTTGCCTTTACGTCCAAAATGGAGCACTTTCTTCCACGGTGACACTTTCAGAAATACTTTTTCGCCGATCTCAAATTCTATATCTTTTCATTTCAAGTCTGCATATGACTTCTGACGATCAGATGCTGTTTTCAAACAATCTCTGATCAGTTTTACTTTCTGTTCTGAGTCTTTTATCAAGTCGACCCCATGTAGCTTATTTTCACTGAGTTCGGTCCAATACAGAGGTGTACGACATTTACGTCCGTACAAAGCTTCATATGGTGCCATTCGATGCTCATTCAAAAGCGTATTGTATGCAAACTCAATCAAGGGTAGATACTGTTCCCACGAACCATTAAACTCAAGTGTACAACATCTTAATATATCTTTGAGAATCTGAATAATCCGCTCAGATTGACCATCTGTTTGCAGATGAAAAGCGGTACTAAAATGTAGTTTCGTGCCCAAAGCTTCTTGTAATTTCTTCTAGAATCTCGACGTAAACCTCGGATCTCTATCTGACACAATAGATAGCGGTATGCCATGCAATTTCACAATCTCAGAAATATAAAGCTCGGCTAATCTGTCAAGTGAGTAGTCAGATCTTACTGAAATGAAATGAGCAGATTTCGTTAATCTATCAACCACGACCCATATCGCGTATCTCTTTCTTGGAGTCTGAGGCAAACCTGAAACAAAGTCCATTGTTATTCTATCCCATTTCCATTCAGAATCGACCTACCGAGCAATCCAGACGGAACTTGATATTCTGCTTTTACTTGCTGAAAGACTAAACATTTCGAAACAAAGTCAGAAATGTCTCGTTTCATACCAGATCACCAGTAGTGTCGTTTCAAATCCTGATACATTTTCGTACTTCCCGGATGAACAGATAGACGGCTGTTATGTGCTTCGCTCAAAATCAACTGAATTAACTCCAGATTTCTCGGAACACAAATACGATCCCAGAATCTCAAACAATCATCAATAATTTGAAATTCAGATTCGGAATTCACTTCACACTGAGCTCGTTTCAATAACAATTCTTTATTAGATTTCTGAGCATCACATATCTGTTGTAAGAACAACGGTTTTGCTTTTAATTCAGCTATCATAGAACAATCATCAGACAAATCCAACTGAGTACTCAATGCTCGTAATGTAAACAACGATTTTCTACTCAGAGCATCTGCAACAACATTTGCTTTACCCGGATGATAATCTATCACAAGCTCGTAATCTTTTAACAACTCAAGGCATCTTCTCTGACGCAAGTTCAAATCTTTCCGAGTCATCAAATATTTTAGGCTTTTATGATCTGAAAATACGTGACATTTTTCACCATACAGGTAATGGCGCCAAATCTTAAGTGCAAACACAATTGTAGCAAGCTCAAGGTCGTGCGTCGGATAATTCTTTTCATGCGGCTTCAATTGTCTCGAAGCATAAGCTAAAACTTTGCCTTCCTGCATCAAAACACATCCCAGACCGTTTAATGAAGCATCACTATAAATCACAAATTCTTTGCGATTCGATTTGTACTAACACCGAGCTTACATTATGTGAGTTTTCAACTAATCAAAACTTCTCTGCCATCTATCAGACTATTGAAATCCAACATCCTTCTGAAGTAATCTGGTCAGCGGTGTAGTTATCGTTGAAAAGCCTTTTACAAATCTGCGGTAATAACCAGCTAAACCCAGAAAACTGCGAACTTCAGATACACTTCTTGGAGGCTTCCAATCCAGAATAGCAGAAATCTTGCTTGGACCAACTCGAATCCCAGAAGCTGACACAATTTGTCCTAGAAAACTAACCTCGTGCAACCAGAATTCACATTTGCTGAATTTTGCGTACAATTGCTTTTCTCTCAGAGTTTGTAACGCAATCCTTAGATGTTCAGCATGCTCTGTCTCATTCCGTGAATAAATCAAAATGTCGTCAATGAATACGACAACAAATCGATCTAGGTATGGTCTGAAAATTCTGTTCATTAGATCCATAAAAATAGCAGGAGCATTGGTTAATCCAAATGGCATAACTAAGAACTCATAATGCTCGTACCTTGTTCTGAATGCGGTTTTTGAAATGCCTGAATCTTTCACTCTCAACTGGTAATATCCCGATCTCGAGATCAATCTTGGAAAACACAAGAGCTCTTTTAACGGATCAAATAAATCATCAATTGCAGGCAAATGATATTTGTTCTTTATAGTTACCTTGTTCGGTGACGATAATCAATGCACATTCTCATCGTGCCATCTTTCTTTTTCACAAAAGCGAGCAGAGCACCCCAAGGTGAGAAACTCAGTCTAGCGAACCCTCTATCAGTCAACTCTTGCAACTATGACTTTAACTCTTTTAATTCTGTTGGTGCCATTCTATACGGAGCTATCGAAATAGGAGTAGTACCAGGCAACAACTCAATACCAAATTCAACTTCACGTATCGGAGGTAAACTCGGTAACTCTTCAGGAAACACATCAGAAAACTCACAGACAATAGGCACTGATTCAACTTTCTTTTCGGGTACCTTTGAATCAATCACGTAAGCAAAATATGCCCCATATCCCTTCTTCACATAACTTTGAGCTTTCAAAACAGTTATCACAGCAGACAATCCACTCAAATCATTAGATTCAATTCGTACAATCTCATCATTCGAACATCTCAAATCAATAGTCTTTCTTTTACAGTTCATAACAGCATCATGCAAAAACAACCAATCCATACCCAGAATAATATCGAACTCGTCAAATGGCAACAGCATCAGATCAGTAAGAAAACAGATATCTCGAAACATTAACGGACATTTCTTGCATACTTTGTCAACAAGGACACTTTTACCTAAGGGGTTCGATAATTTTATAGTAAACTCAGTAGACTCTACAGGCAAAGTCTTATTGAATACTAAATTCATACATATATATGAATGCGTAGAACCAGTGTCTATCAAAGCAATCACAGAAGTATCATAAAGAGTAAAAGTACCAGTTATAACATCAGGCGATGAAGCTTCCTCACGAGCTCGGATAGCATACGCTCTAGCAGGCGCTCTAGCTTCAGATCTTACAACATTTTCTCTCGTAGTTCTCTGACTACCACTGACATTTCTTACGTTCTTTGATGATCTACTTCTCACAGGTGTATTATCGGATCTCGATTCTAAGCGATCCTGCGGCTCGACCGACTCAGGGCAATCACGGATAAAGTGATCAAGTGATCCACATCTGAAACAAGCTCTATCATTTAATTTACAGCTTCCCGAATGCCTTTTTCCATAATGTTTACATTCAGGTTTCTCGGATAGTACGTTTCCAACACTTGCCACCGAAGTTGCTGGAACTTTGGAGCTCATTTGCGGTCTAGATTGATTTTTGTTCGTATATCTCACATTATCTCTAAAACGACTTTGATTATCTTGGAATCTTTTCGGAGTAGACTAAAATGATTTACTCTGAAATCTCTTTCTCATATCTCAAACTTCTGACTCAACTTTTCTTTTATCTTTTCCAAGCGCCTCAGCTTTGCACGGTCGGTCAACGAGTACAACAAACTCCTTTATCTCTAAAATTCTAACTAGCAAACGAATGTCTTCATTAAGCCCATCCTCAAACCTTTTGCACATTATAGCTTCAGATGATACACATTCTCAAGCGCATCGACTTCGATCTCACGAGCTCGTTCATTTTACAAGCAGTCATTCGACCTTGTTTTAGTTCCAGAAATTCCTTTCGCTTCTGATCTACGAATCTCTCAATGATATACTTCTTTCGAAACTCGCTCTGAAAGAAGTCCAATGTAATTCACTCTTTCGGAACAAGTAAATCGGGGTTTTCCACCATTGATAAGCTGCATCTCGGAGTAATGATACAACACACTTTATGCATTCATCTCGAGTCAGAGACATTTCGTTGAATACCCCAATCGTATTCTCTAACCAAAACTCAGCCTTTTCAGCATCATCATCATTGGTATCTCGGAATTCTTCAGCTCCATACTTGCGAATCTTGTCTACCGGAGGCTTATTTAACTGATTTGGATGCATAACAGGTGGCACTTGATGATGGTGAGAGGGGATTATCTGGGGGCGGAGGTTGTGAAACAGTCGGGTTATTCTTTACAAACTAAGTGAACCACTCACTCATCATCTGGAAGAAAGCTTGTTTAGCTTCTTCTCCTTGACCGCTAGTAGCCGGTCTCGATTTAGAAGGCGTTGTCCCTTACACGGGATCAGGCGCATTGCTTTCTACGTCGTCAGCTACGGCTCTTTCGGGATCCATTACTATACAGAAATCACATTTATACGTCAGGATTCATCACACTATCACAATTCAGATATATGGCATGTATAGCTAGACTCTAACACGCTACGTTAGTCCGAGAATCGGTTAAACCATAGCTCTGATACCAACCAAATGTAACACCCCTAACCCGTAATCGACGCTGGACTAGGGTTAGGAGCATTACCAGACAGATCGGAAACTTACATAACATTTCATACATTACATTCATCATTAACGATCATAGTGTCCCTTAGATGAGTCATCAAAACCCAAAGCATGCATATAAATCGAGTTGGGACTAAACTGAAACACATATGAAATTTCATGAAAATTAAAAACTTTTCTAACTTTCAGGGGAGACACGCGAGTGGGAGGAGATCGTGTGCCCTCATTTCGGCTTCTAGACACCCCGTGTGTCCATCCGTGTCATATATCGACTATATCAACACGATCACTAGGCACGTCCGTGTGCCATGACCGTGTGCTACCGGACCATATATCGACTTTTCCAACACACCACCAAGCACGCGGTGTGCCATGGCGTGTGCTCTTAGCTAGCTCGACTTGTACACCACGGCCGGTGACACGCCCATGTCGAGGCCGTGTGCTATTTAAGCTACATTCTACCAATTCAACCACGGTCTTAGGCACGCCCGTGTGCCACAACCGTGTGACATTATAGGCCATTTACAAGGCCAAAACGCCACCCATAAGGGTCAACCTACAAGCAACATATATCATCCCATCTCATTCACATATAACCACCAAAATATACCAAATAGCCATCCCAAATCATACATATTTGACAACTAAGAAAATCACACAATAATACATTCAATATCCATTCTATCTTTACATTCAAAACCAATTCCAACATACCAATTTGCATGACCAAATCACAATTATGCCCAAACACCATTCATCTATATACTTACCATATCATAACCATTTCATATATCAACTAATATTACCAAAACAACTTCACATATCACATTCCTTTAAGCATATTACCAAAACATAACTAGCCAAATCACATGGCTAAGTTCACATAACAAATCATACCAATGACTAGCCTATACATGCCATATCTAGCCATATACATTTTCAAAGTGTACCAAAATAAGTTTAGCAGTGTGATGACGATCCTTGACGGTCCCGAGCCTTTAGTAGCTTTGACGACCTATAAAACAGAGAAAACAAACACAGAGTAAGCTTTCCAAAAGCTTAGTAAGTCATATACAAATAAACTTGATATGGAAGGCATATATGCAAATAAATATATTGGCACATATCAATCACTTAGCAAACTCTCACTTATTTACTTTGGTTCATACAATTTTAACCACATTAGCCATTTTCACCATTCAAGAATCATATAAACATATAGCTCATCTAGCCAAAACAATTCTTATCATATCATAAATTCCATATACATCTCATCATAGTAAGATCACTTAGATGCTTACCTTATATACACAAATAGTGTATAATCAATGTACTTGAATCGGATTTAATATCACCTAATTGTTCATAGCTCAGATTTGTAATTCGTATCACAAAACTTGCCCGTTGAACCACTAGGAATTTAGTAGGATACTCAGAAAGCCTGGAATAGTCGTACAATGACAACTCCCAGACGAGGTCTTACATGCACTCGGATATCGATGCCTTTGTCCCGCATGCGGTCTTACCACGAATCAATACGATGCGATGTCCGCATATGGTCTTACACGTAAAGCTCATATCGATGCCAACGCCCCGCACGTGGTCTTACTCATAAATCTCGTATCGTTGCCTTCGCCCCGCATTTCGAGGTCTTACACGAAATCTCAAATCAACGCCAACGCCCTGCACTGGTCTTACATGATAAAAGCGAAGCGGATACCTATGTCATGACATAGCTAATCCTCTCTATTCCTAGGTTAAATGCACGGGCTTTTCGGACTTTATCGCTATATCGGCCTTATCTCGTAATTCATATGCACAACCTCTCATAAGCATTCATTATCTACATTAGTCATATGAACAAATACAATTGCATACATATACGTTTATTTGCATAGTGACTTACCTCGGATTCGATATGTCGAATGAAAGAAAACTTTGCTCGGTTACTTTCGCTTTCCCGCGATCTATGTCCGTTTTCCTTGGTTCTTGATCTAAACATTTTCAAAATTAACCCTTTTATTCACTAATTCATACAATTCAATCCATGGACACACATTTAGGGCTATTTGCAAATTAACCCTCATATTTGTACACTTTATCATTTTAGTCCATTTTTCTCAAAACATCAAATTCACAAAATCCACACATACACATGCTTAGCCGAATGTATATACATCTCATACAAGTCCATATTTTCCATCAAATTTTCCATTTAGTCCCTCAAGTTACCATTTTCTCAATTTAGCCCTATTTAGCTAAATTCATCAAAAATTCAAGAACAAAGTATGTTCATCTAACTCATATCTTTCATTTAACACCAAAAATTATCAAAAAGCTTGACATATCATCAATGGCATCTCACACAAACATTATCAATTCATCAAATTGAGACATGGGTTTTAAAGCTCTCGAAGCAACGATTACAAAAACGTAGAAATTATCGAAAACCAACCGAAAACATACCTCTAATTTGGCTCTCAAATGGCCGAATATGACAAGCTCAAACCCTTTATTTTCTTTCTTATTTTTGGTGATAAAAAGATGGAGAACATGGCTTATTTCTTTTATGTTTTATGATATAATGAATAAATTTTCATTTTACAATTTTAACCTTTAATACTAAATGTATGAAACATGTAATTCAAGGTCATTCTTGACCAAAACCACCCACTAACTAAATAGTGGTTCAATTGCCACTTAAGGCCATAACTTTAAAAAGCCACAACACAAAGGTGCTTTAACAAATAGTAAGCAACTTTCACATTTAATGCAATTCCATCCTTTTGTCAAATTAAACACACAAACAGACAAATTAACTTACAGAAATTTAGCACATGCTTAGTCACATATCAACGGCACATAAAATAATATTAAAATATTATACGGACTCGGATTCGTGGTCTCAAAACCACTGTTCCGACTAGGGTATGAATCGGACTGTTACATTTCAAACTTAAGTATACAACATCTCAACATATCTTCGAGAACTTGAATGATCCGCTCATATTGTCCATCCGTTTGCGGATGAAAATCAGTACTAATAGTGGCACCCGTGCGATCTCACAATCTCAAAGCCAATATACAATTCGGCCAATCTATCGAGTGAATAATCATTTACCGAACGAAATGAGGCTGATTTCATCAATCTGTCAACTATCACCCGCATTGCATCTTTCTTTCCCGGAGATAAAGGTAATCCCGACACAAAGTCCGTCGTGATTCTCTCCCATTTCCACTCAGAATCATAATCGGTTGTAGCAAATGGATGGAAACGATGTTCGGCTTTAACTTGTCGACAAATTAAACATTTCGACACAAAGTCGAGAGATGTCCCGTTTCATACCATGCCACCAATAAAGCTGCTTTTCAATCGTTATACATTTTCGTACTCCCGGATGTACAATCAAACGACTATTATGAGCTTGTTCAAAATTAAGCTGAATCAACTCACAATTCTTTGAACATAAATCTGATCTCTAAATCTCAAACAATCATCACTATCAACTCGAAATTCTGAATCACAATTCAAATCACATTGAGCTCGTTTTGCTATTATCTCATCATCACTTTTCTGAGCATCACAAATCTGACGTACGAACATCGGCCTTACTTTCAACTCAGCCAAAACTGAATCATCATCACATGGATCTATCTGAGTACCCATAGCTCGCAAAGCATTTAAAGACTTTCGACTCAAGTCATCAGCAACAACATTAGCTTTGCCCGGATGATAATCAATCACAAGCTCATAATCTTTCAACAATTCTAACCATCTCCTCTGTCTCAAATTCAATTCTTTCTAAGTCATCAAGTACTTCAAACTCTTATGATCGGTATAAATATGACATTTCTCACCAAATAGGTAGTGACGCCAAATCTTTAACGCAAACACAATCTCAACTAATTCAAGATCATACGTCGGATAGTTCTTTTCATGCGGCTTTAACTGCCTCGAAGCATAAGTAATGACTTTTCCTTCTTGCATCAGCATACAGCCCAAACCATTCAACGATGCATTATTGTAAACTATGAATTCTTTGCCCGATTCAGGTTGTACTAACACTGGCGCTTCTATCAACAATGCTTTCAACCACATTCAAAACTCACGACACTTTTCTCGACCACTCAAATTTAACATCTTTCTGTAGTAACTTCGTCAACGGAGTCGCAATCATCGAGAAACCTTTCACAAATCTTCTATAGTATCCCGCTAGTCCCAGAAAACTACAGACTTCAGACACATTTCTTGGAGGTTTTCATTCTAAAATAGCTGAGATTTTACTCGGATCAACACGTATTCCTGCAGCTGATACAATATGCCCCAGAAGTCCAACCTCACGCAACAAAAACTCACATTTGCTAAACTTTGCATACAATTGCTTCTCACGCTGAGTCTATAACACAATTCTCAAATGCTCGGCATGTTGCGTCTCATCACAGGAATAAATCAGAATATCATCAATGAACACCACAAAAAAACGATCCAGATACGGTCTGAATATTCGATTCATCAAATCCATAAACATTGCAGGAGCATTCGTTAGTCCAAATGGCATAACTAAGAATTCATAATGTCCATACCTTGTTCTGAAAGCAGTTTTCGGCACATCTGATTCTCTAACTCTCAGCTGATAATAGCCCGATCTCAAATCTGTCTTAGAAAACACTGTAGCTCCTTTCAGCTGATCAAACAAATCATCAATACATGGCAACAGATATTTATTCTTTATTGTCACTTTTGTATCGATCACATATGCCAAATAAGCTTCGCAACCCTTTCTCACATAGTTCAAAGCTTTCATCGCAGATACAACAGATGGTAACCCTTTCATATCACTGGATTCAATTTGAACTATCTCACAGTTCTGGCTTCTCAATTCAATACTCTTTCTTTTACAATTCACAATGGCATTATGCAAAGTGAGCCAATCCATACCCAGAATTATATCAAATTCATCGAATGGTAGCAACATCAAGTTAGTCGGAAAGAAAACATCTCGAAACATCAACAGACAGTTCTTGCACACCTTATCCACCAAGACACACTTGCCTAAATGGTTTGATACTCTAATCACAAATTCAGTAGACTCAACAGGTAGAGTCTTACTTGATACTAGATTCACACACACATACGAATGAGTAGATCCTGGATCTATCAATGCAATCACATCAGTATCAAATAGAGTAAAAGTACCAGTAATGACATCTGAAGATGACGCTTCCTCTCGCGTACGTATAGCATAGGCTCGGGCGCAGTGCTCCCGCTCCGATCTCACAAGCATGTATCGATGGAGTTCCTTTTGGCTTCCACTTACATTCCCAAAGTTTTCGAGTGGTCTACCCCTAGCCGTCACATTACTCGGTTTCACATTCGAACACTTTCTTCCTCGCCTAACTTTGGGCAATCTCGAATAAAGTGATCTCGTGATCCACATTTGTAGCAAGTTCTATTATTGTACTTGCCCCAAAGATTCTCCCACATGTCGTCTTCCACACTTTGTCTACACTCGGGTTTGTTGCTTTTGGCACTACCAACACTTGATTCTATTAGAGCTTGAGTTCTTGGACTAACACTTAGTCTTGCGCGATCTCTATTCGAATGTCCAAATGAAACATTTGAACGATTGGTTGCATCTCTAAATCTCTTCATCGAAGGTTGAGAAAACTTACTCATCGATCTTTTTCTTTCATCTTGAGCTTCAGAATCGGCTCTCTTCTTTTCTTTACTGAGCTCCTCGTCTTTGCAGGCTCTTTCAACTAACACAACAAATTCATTTATGTCAAGTATCCCAACCAACAACTTAATATCCTCGTTCAGCCCTTCAATGAAGCGTTTACACATAGTGGCTTCGGTTGAAACACATTCCCGTGCATATTGGCTCAATCTCACAAATTCTCGTTCATACTCTGTAACTAACATACGGCCTTGTTTTAACTCAAGAAACTCTTTACGTTTCTGATCTATGAATCGTTGACTAATATACTTCTTTTGAAATTCAGCTTGAAAGAAATCTCAGGTGATTCTCTCTCTGAGAACCACGGATGTCAACGTCTTCCACCAGTTATAAGCCGTATCTCTCAACAAAGAAACTGCACACTTAATGCATTCATCAGGAGTCAATGACATCACATCGAATACTTGATTTGTATTCTCGAGCCACAACTCGGCTCACTCAGCATCGTCATCAGCTGTGGCCCTAAACTCTTTGGCCCCGTAATTTTTGATCTTATCCACAGGAAGCTTATTCAATCGATTCGGATCTACAACTTGAGGCACAACAGGTACTTGTGGGGTGGAGGTTGTGGACCACCAATTGCTCGAACGAACTCCGAAAACCACTCACTCATCATTCGAAAGAAGGCTTGCCGAGCCTCTCCTCCTCACTACTATCATTCGGCCTAGATGTGGTTTGCAGGTCGTCCCTTGAGCGGGACTCTACATCACAAGAATCGCTTCGAACGGGATCCATTACTATATGAAAACACATTTTTAACTTTCAGGATTCATCACACTATTGCAATTATATATATGGCATGTATAGCTAGACTCACAGGCGCTATGTTAGTCCGAGAATCGACTAAATCGTAGCTCTGATACCAAAAAAAGTGTAACACCCCTAACCCAAAACCGTCGCCGGAATAGGGTTAAGAGGCGTTACCGATCATTTGAACATTTCACATCCATTTCACGACACAAAGTCAATCATCAATCAAACATATTCAAATATAAAGATATAGTCCCTTATTACGGTCTACGAGACCTTAAACACGTGTTAAAAAGAGGTCAGGACTAAACCGAACACATACGAAAATTCTTTGAAATTTGAACATTTTTCAAAACTGCAGAGGTCACACGCCCGTGCAATCAGGCCGTGTGCCTCACACGGCTACCAGACACGCCCATGTGTCTAGGCCGTGCCAAAACAGGGCATGTATACTGACTTGGTCACACGAACACCAGACACGCCCGTGTGCCTCGGCCATGTAACCTACCCCGGCACACTTCGAAGTGGCCCTTGAGCCACACGGCAGAGACACACGCCCGTGTCCCTTGGCCGTGTATGCAAAATAGGCCATTTACAAGGCCAAAATGCCACCCACACTTGGGTCATACCAACAAGCACGTACAAGCCTATTTTCACACACAATTTGGCAACCAAATACATGTCAAATGATCAACTTATTCTCCCATCAAATCTCATTTCTAATCATGTCAACTAATACCAAATTGCACAACTAAAACACATGCATAACCAAACATGATTCATCCACAATATCACTAGATCACAATGGCATCAATCGATCACTAAGCTTACCATTCATAAGACTATTTCATTGCCATCAAACCATACCAAAACATACTTCATATACCGTAATCATTCATGCATATTACCAACATTTATCTAGCCACATCACATGGCTATTTACACATCTCAAACATGTTTTAACACAACTAGCCTATAAATGCCATATTCAAATATACACATCTTCAAAAGTACCAAAATAGATTGCCGATAGTGTGATAGAGATGCCTTGTGATCCCCTGATCCGAGCTAGCTTTTTGATCGACATCAGAAACAGAGAAACAAATAAAACAATAAGCTTTCAAAAGCTTAGTAAGTTCGTAATATAATACATATTACTCAATAACACCACATCAATACATAATTAAACCATCACATAGATAAATGCACAATTAGGCTCATCATCAATCTCAACCATATGCTCAAGTATCTATTCATTCAACTTTTAAGGCTATCATCAACCACTTAGGTTCAAACGTACCTTGATCAACACATAGTTACTCACCATTCATGCTACTCAATTTCTTGATATTACCTCTCGTTCAACCTTTGCTATTCATTTGATTTATTCGCACACTTAGTGCCAATTTCATAACCAAAACATAATCGTCACTTCGCACACTTAGTGCCAATATGTTAAACTGAACTTATATCGGTATCGCACACACAGTGCCAATTCGATAAGCCGAAGCTTCTATCTTTTCGCACACACAACGCTAATCATCTCTGTCTCGTTTCTAAATTCACACACTTAGTGCCCTCTAATTAAATTCCGCACATAGCATTTCTAATCTCATAGTTATATATATATTCATTCAATTCACATCACATAGATATAGATTACAACTAGTATTATATCTGAACTTACCTCGAACGTTGAAATACCAAAACGGTCGATTAATCGAGCACTTTATTTTTGCCTAGATCTCGATCCGAGCTTTTCTTTTCTTGGTCTATACACATTCAAATTCAACTCATTCAATCACCAATTCATTCAATTTATTCCACACACACATATTTAGGGCATTTTACAAACTAGCCCTCATATTTTTACATTTCGTCACTTTAGTCCTTAATTCATCAAATCACAAAATACATCAAATTTCTATTCACATAAGCTTAGCTGAATTCTTCCCATGCTAACACAATCCCACTCATTTCATTTATTTCACATCTTAGTCCTTCAATTTACACTTTTCTCAATTAGCCCAAATTACTCAATTTCACTAAAACTTCAAAGACAAAACATGTTCATCCTTTACATATCTTCCATATTTCACTATCAACTAACACATAGCTCAAGCATTCCTCAATGGCATATCTCAAAATCACCAATAATTTCTAAAATTAAAGCATGGGCTAGCTAGAGCACAAAGCAACGATTACGAAAACGTATAAATTATCAAAAACTGGGCTCAAACTTACCTTAAATCAAGCTTAACCCTAGCCGAATATTCAAGGCTTTTCTTCCTCCTTTTTCTTATCTAATTTCGGTACCAAGAAGATGAACATGGTTTCATCTTTCTTTTTTTGTTTTATCATAAAAGCTTTAATAATTCATTTACCAATATACCCTTATAATATAACATAGAAACTTTTATTATACTAAGGTTATTCTAGTCCATTGCCACCCACTATCCCTAATAATGGACTATTTGCATCATAAAATCTCTAATTTATAAAGACAACAACAATTAGGCAATTTAACAATCAGCACACAACTTTTGCATTCTACGCGATTAAGTCCTTTTTGCTAATTAAGCACTCAAATCATAAAATTTTCACACATACATACAAACTATGATTTTTGTTGGCACATTTTGAAACTTGGTATGAAACTCTAAAAATGTTTGCATATGAATTACTAGTTCATAAAGAAGATCTATGAACATGAAGTTATTAATGCATGATTATGGGACAAAGATTGATGTTGCTTACACAGTTAGCAATTTTGCCTTAGCAAGACCTTTTGCTGTGCATAAACATTACTCGGGACGAGCAATAATTTAAGTTTGGGGGGTGTGTAAACTGAAAAGTATATAGGATTTTTCCTATGTAATTTATCACCTTTTTTACATAAATTCATTGTTAAAACTAAGTAATTGTTTAATAAATTAATGAAATATGTGAAAATATGAAATTAGGACATGGAAATTATTAAAATGTGATTTTATGCTTTATTATATAGTTTTCATGCATAAAATGGCTTATTTTAGATTTATTTGAACATATTATATTTTTAAGACATAAAATGGGCCATGCATGATTAAATTAAATAATAAAATATAAAATTATATTTAATAATTCATTAATAATTTGGGTTTTAATTAATTATTTAAATTGGATAAATTTTGTTCTTTGGTCCTTTAATTTATCTATTTATTTTGGGACAGGTCTGATAGCTTTCTTTGGATTACAAAAAAATGGCCCAAATTGAAGACCAAGTCAACCCAATTTTGACTACACATGGCTGTCCACATAAACCACTTTTTGGTTCATTTACACAAGGTCCTTGCAATGTTGAAGAAATTAGAGATTTGTCTGAAGATTTACATTTGACCGAGTATCAGTCCTGAGTTGTTATGGCATTTAAATTGCTTAAAAATCAAGCAAAATTCAACTCAAATCCACTAAGCAAGGCCGGCCACTCATTGGAAAAGCTTAAAGATACTAAATGTAACACCCCAAACCCGGCCTAGACGTTACGACCGAATCTGGCATGTCACATGGAAGGGTTATTAAAGAAACTTCGCGTTCGATAAAAACTTCGAGTTTTGTTGCTTATGAAAAATCCAACTTGTTTTATAGTTCTCTTGCAAAAACATCTTTGATGCTGTTTTCGATGACTTTGTTTATAAATAATCAGATTCAATGAATTCCAGGAAAAAGGTTATTTTGAAAAGAGTTATCAGTGTTACGAAAATCTAGACTTTTATCAAATACAACTTGTAAACCGTTCGTTAACATTTTGGAAAAACAGTTGTTAATGTTTTAAGAAAATCCCGTATTGAACATTTATGAATAAGCAATAATCAAATTAAAAACTAAAACCAAATAAAATACCAATGGCCTTATTACAAAACATAAACCCAGATTAAAATAAAATCCTTAGTAAAGTAAAATGAAATTTACTAAAGTAGTGATGTATGGCCACCACGTGAGTCTGCTCTCGGCTCCAAATCCTCAAAGCTAGGGATTACCTGCAAAATTAAGCAGAGGGGTGAGTTACAAGAACTCAGTGTGTAATCCCCTGATCGGACATGAATTGGGCCTAAGCCCACAGAAGCAGATTGGGCCTTAGCCCTCACATAAGCAATCTGGCCGAGAAGCCCATACGGAGACAATTGGGCCTTGGCCCTATCAACATGGTATAACAAATAATGAATGCAATGCAATGTAACCCATGACCAAACTAGTAATCCATCCGCTACACACCACCCGTATCCAACCTAACACACTGTAGGGATTTCTACAATCAACCTCCATCCGCTACACACCTCGATGGCGATCCACGCTGCTCATTTGCCGAAATCATGGCAGAGCCACTGAAATATGTGGCAGAGCCACCAAAATATGTGGCAGAGCCACCGAAATATACTTCCCGATCATCAATATTCCAATCCCATGTAACATGTCATGACATAATAATTGCGTGCATGCGATTATATCATGTATGCAAAACATATATCAAATAACACGTATGATATAAAATATCAACATAATTAGATGAACAATATGCAACATAATCAAGCAAATCAACCCCTAAGAGTACAATAGTAACTTTGCAATCTAGGGGTATGTTAGTAATTTACCCTCTAAGGGTATTTTGGTAATTTTACCCACTAAGGGTAATTTGGTAACTTAGCATGTAATGGCCTTCTCGAAGAAAGCCTATGGTCGCCTCGGGCGACGTGGGACCCTTTTTGGGTCTCTACGGAGCTATTGGGCCTAAAATCCATTTTAGGCCCAAACGGGCCCACACGCTTGTGTGGCCCAAAACGTAAGGTTTCGGTCCCAGATTTGCAGAATTCCCGTTTCGATCTTTCTATTGCTAGTTTCCCTACAAAATGGCCCCATTGGACCAGATAGCCCATTGGGCCTATTTGGCCCGTTTTGGCCCGATTAGGCCCGTTATAGCCTCGGTATCGCGGGAGTGTTCGTGAAAATCTCAATGACTTGACATCATGATTTGCTTCTCGATTTACCATTACGAGCGCTCGCACGCTCAAGTGGTTACCGTTACGGGCTTTTCGGCTTTTTCGCCGTTGCACAGGATATCACAAACATTTATTGAAAGTGCGTAAGGTTACACACCTGATTACGACAAGAACTAAACACTCACGGTTGTCGTCACCTTCACTAGTGCGAGCAACTGCGATTTGCCTATCTATTCTAGATGTCGACTCCCTTCCACAACCCGGCAGAAAGCCTCGAACTGCTGACACCCTCAGCTGCTTAAACTTGGGAGCAGGAACTCTAAGTCCACTTCCAAATGGCACCCTTCCTGATCCTCCCTCTGATCGGCTATTGCCTGCCTCCATGAAGAACTCTTGATTTATAAAGTAGCACAGAAACGACAGTTTACTCAGCAAGATTTCGACTAAATACAAGTAGAGAACAAAAGGTGACGTGTTAGGGGAACAACAAGATTCGACCCTGCCCAGAAATAATCGAGTTTGAAAGTATTTCGGCTTGAACAGAGCCAGGATAAGAAAGAACGAGAGAAAGTCGAAGAAACAGAGCCATTACCTAAATACAAGGGGTGAGCCGAATGGGATGACAAGATTCGGGCACTGTCCAACAAGAGCTTCAGCCACCACGAATGAACACACACGATTCAGAATAAAGAGAAGTATTCCGATTCGGCCCTAATGTAAAGAGTTAGAAGATAATTGTTTCGATTCTTTAGAAGAGAGAAGAAAAGAAGAACATACAAAGAGAAGAACCTATTACCTTGCAACAAGCAAAACTAAATGAAGAGGGACCTTCAGCAGTTGTTCTTAGTTTCGACTTCCACACGCTCCTTCAAAAACTAAGACTATTTAAGCGATAAGAGGTTTGCTAGTGCCCAACAGATTCGTCCTCGAATCAGAGATGAGTCGAAGGAGAAGTAGAGGTTTGGCCTTGCTCACCACAGTTCCAAATAGCCAAGGCAGATTCGGCAAACCTAAGTCCCTCACTCTTCAGGCAACTCGGTTCAGACTAACAACGAGGAATAAAGGGCCAACTTCAAATTGGAGAGAAGGGAAAGGTTCGGCCTAAGAAAAAGAGAGTGCAAACGAAGAAAGCAAACGGATGGATGAGAAAAGATGAGAGACGAATTAATCAACAAAAGAGAAAAGATGAGTAGATGAATTCGGATATTGATGCTTGTCAACTAACAAGGAAAAGAAGGTGTCTAAAATGAGAAAGAAAATGGGGAAAATAAATAGGGTTTCGGCTAAGAGAAAGGAAACAAATGCCAGTATTCAAGCACTTAAGCAAACAAATGCCGAAAATGCAAAGGAAAAAAAGAGGAAACACTAAGATGCACTAGAGAATTTCGCACACAACCCTCACTTGACCGAATATGCTACCTAACACCCCTAGCCGCATTTTCACCCCCTCCCAAGCTCCCTTTTCGGCCAACTATCACCACACTCCCAAATCCTCTTGATTTTCTCCTTGATTTACTCTCCATCCTCATTCAAACCCATTTGAAACATTTCACCAATTCGAATCTCCTCAATCTCCTCACCACCTTCCTTTCAAACTTGATTAACCAATTCAACACCGCTTGGTAGAGTCCCACACCAACTCCACCTCTTCTCACCTTGAGCACAAAATGAAGCTCCAAAATGCAACATGTGGGATTCGAACCTCACTCCCCTTACATGTTTGTTGACGCCATCACCACTAAGCCACACACTCCACTTGTGTCTTAAAACATACACAACTAAAGATAAGTCTCTAGCCAAAGTCTGATTCCATTTAAAAGAAAATGCAAGTACCAGGACTAGAACCATGGATCCCTTGCCTCCCTGTGGCGTCACTCCCCTGCTACCTAAGTGGTGCCACTTTGCCACTTCACTACAACTCCTCTTGTGTTAGCAAAGCACCAACAATTTCCCTTAAGCCCTGCTTCCTACAGCTCTCTCCACTTAAGTGCCCAGCAAATAAAATTTTTCGATGGTCCAACTTGATCCCGGGACTTCAGAGAACCCCGTAACCTTCCAAAAGCACTTACCTAAAAGACCAACTTGCACTTATGAAATTCTCCTACTCAAAAAAAATTTAAAATGCTCCCACGCTCAAGCCTATTCTACTAGGCCCAAATTTGGGTCGTTACAAGTCTACCCCCTAAAAGAAATTTCATCCTCGAAATTTCCAAATATAGGATTAGCCACACATTCTAACCTACCACACTACGCTCATGCTGCGCACTCTGATTCTAATACCCTTCTAACCTACTTTAGAAACCTCTTCACATAATCAAATAACCAACCCCAGAAGCAAACAGTTATCTACCACTCATACATAATTTTTTTTTTACACTCAAACATCCCATCCAACCAAAACATACCTGACTTGATGGTGATGAAACACTCCCGAGCCTTATGCTCCTTAGACCCGTATCTCAAACATGCTCCTGACCTCCTTCTGCATTCCCCCGGATGACGCCTCTTGCAATATTCACAAGCCGGAAAGTTTGGGCGTGCCTTAACAAACTTCACAGAACGAGACTGCGACCTTGAAGAACCACGATCTCTTTTCTTCTTACAGTCCACGCACCTAACTCGAAGTGCCTCACCGATTCCTTTAACTTCCTCCAAAACCTCCCTAACTAGCTGAGCCAACACTTCAGCTCCAGCTCGATCATGAGATCCCGTCTCGGCCACTGGCGATGTCGGCACCTCCCTTTAGGGCACATGCCCTGATTCTAAGGATCCAGCCCTAGCACCTCGGCCTCTACCACGGCCGCATCTAACACGTCCACGCCCCCTTGTACTCATAATGATGTTACGCATTAATCTGATTAAAAGTTTTATGAGTCAGTATATAGTTCAAATGTTTATTAACAGATGTCTTATGAAAACAGGTATAAAAGTTGTTTTCGCAGATCGATCTCCTATTGTTTTAGTCTCTACAGTCTTAACTCTTATAACTAGCAGTCATAGTATACTATTATTAACTACAATCATATTATCCACAATCATAAAATAAGGGAACTTACAGATTTGGTGCCGGGGACTCGGGTGCCATACTTCCCGAAAAGACCTATATTTTTAAACCATGTTTTAAATTAATTTTTGGAAAACGTTTGTGAACCCATTCCACAGCCGAGTTTTGCAACCGGGCTCTGATACCACTAAATGTAACACCCCAAACCCAGCCTAAACGTTACGACCGAATCTGGCATGTCACATGGAAGGGTTATTAAAGAAACTTCGCGTTCGATAAAAACTTCGAGTTTTGTTGCTTATGAAAAATCCAACTTGTTTTATAGTTCTCTTGCAAAAATCTTTGATTTGTTTTTCGATGGCTTTGTTTATAAATAATTAGATTCAATGAATTCCGGGAAAAAGTTATTTTGAAAAAGAGTTATCGGTGTTAAGAAAATCCAGACTTTTATCAAATACAACTTGTAAACCGTTCGTTAACATTTTGGAAAAACAGTTGTTAATGTTTTAAAAAATCCCGTATTGAACATTTATGAATAAGCAATAATCAAATTAAAAATTAAAACCAAATAAAATACCAAAGGCCTTATTACAAAACATAAACCAGATTAAAATAAAATCCTTAGTAAAGTAAAATGAAATTTACTAAAGTAGTGATGTATGGCCACCACAGAGTCTGTCTCGGCTCCAAATCCTCAAAGCTAGGGATTACCTGCAAAATTAAGCAGAGGGGTGAGTTACAAGAACTCAGTGTGTAATCCCATGATCGAACATGAATTGTGCCTAAGCCCACAGAAGCAGATTGGGCCTTAGCCATCACATAAGCAATCTGGCCGAAGCCCATAAGGAGACGAATTGGGCCTTGGCCTTATCAACATGGTATAACAAATAATGAATGCAATGCAATGTAACCCAGCCCAGCCTAGTAATCCATCCGCTACACATCACCCGTATCCAACCTAACACACCTGTGGGGATTACTACAATCAACCCTCCATCCGCTACACACCTCGATGGCTATCACGCTGCTCATCACCGAAATCATGGCAGAGCCACCGAAATATGTGGCAGAGCCACCGAAATATACTTCCCCGATCATCAATATTCCAATCCCATGTAACATGTCATGACATAATAATTCGTGCATGCAGTATATCATGTATGCAGAACATATATCCAATAACACATATGATATAAAATATCAACATAATTAGATGAACAATATGCAACATAATCAAGCAAATCAACCCCTAAGAGTACAATAGTAACTTTGCAATCTAGGGTATGTTAGTAATTTACCCTCCAAGGGTATTTTGGTAATTTTACCCACTAAGGGTAATTTGGTAACTTAGCATGTAATGGCCTTTTTGAAAGCCTATGGTCGCCTCGAGCGACGTGGGACCCTTTTTGGGTCTCTACGGAGCCTTTGGGCCTAAAATCCATTCCAGGCCCAAACGGGCCCACATGTTCATGTGGCCCAAAACGTAAGGTTTCGGTCCCAGATTTTTAGAACTCCCATTTCGATCTTTCTATTGCTAGATTCCCTACAAAATGGCCCCGTTGGACCGGATAGCGCATTGTGACTATTTGGCCCATTTTGGCCCGATTAGGCCCGTTACAGCCTCGATATCGCGGGAATGTTCGTGAAAATCTCAATGACTTGACATCATGATTTGCTTCTCGATTTACCATTACGAGCGCCGTGACGCTCAAGTGGTTACCGTTACGGGCTTTTCCGGCTTTTTCGTTGTACGAGGATATCACAAACATTTATTGAAAGTGCGAAGGTTACACACCGACACGACAAGAACTAAACACTCACGGTTGTCGTCACCTTCACTAGCGCGAGCAACTGCGATTTGCCTATCTATTCTAGATGTCGACTCCCTTCCACAACCCGGCAGAAAGCCTCGAACTGCTGACACCCTCAGCTGCTTAAACTTGGGAGCAGGAACTCTAAGTCCACTTCCAAATGGCACCCTTCCTGATCCTCCCTCCGATCGGCTATTGCCTGCCTCCATGAAGAACTCTTGATTAATAAAGTAGCACGTGAACGGCAGGTTTACTCAGCAAGATTCTGGCTAAATACAAGTAGAGAACAAAAGGTGACGTGTTAGGGGAACAACAAGATTCGACCCTGCCCAGAAATAATCGAGTTTGAAAGTATTTCGGCTTGAATAGAGCCAGGAGAAGAAAGAACGAGGGAAAGTCGAAGAAATAGAGCCATTACCTAAATACAATGGGTGAGCCGAATGGGATGACAAGATTCGGTCACTGTCCAATAAGAGCTTTGTCCACCACGAATGAACACACACGATTCAGAATGAAGAGAAGTATTCCGATTTGGCCCTAATGTAAAGAGTTAGAAGATAACTATTTCGATTCTTTAGAAGAGAGAAGAAAAGAAGAACATACAAAGTGTAACAACCCAAACCCGGCCCAAACATTACGACCGAATTTGATTTGTTACGAACAAAATCTGTTTGAACACCATTTTAAAACGAATTTAAGTTTTGTTGAAAACTTCGCTTTTTGGCTATCTTGCCAAAACTACACTTAGATTTAATTTGGAAATTTAATTAAGGCCGGTTATTATACAAATTTCAAGTGTGCCCGATGGCACGATAAAACATTTTCGTGTTAATTTAAGAAAAACATGTGATTTTAATTCAGTTTCAATAGTATAGTTTAAAGAAAATATCCAACATATAAGAAATAACAAAAATAAAGTTTATGGAGGCCTTACTACAACCAAAATAAAATAACCCAATAATAAAAATAAAATAGCTACGTTTAATGTTCAATATATTTAAGTCCACTGCATGGCCACCTCGAGTCCAACTGGCTCCTCAACCGCCATCTACGAGTCACACTGAAAAATGTTAAAGGAGAAGGTGAGTCACCAAGACTCGAGATGTAACCCTTCCCCATATGTAAACAATTTCATACACACATATAATCAATCATCATGTACTAAGTCATGCACCCGTCCTAGCCAACCAAACGCCTTTGTCTACCCCATGTGGTACCAAACCATTGGTGACCGTAGTCACAATGTGTTACCAAAACACCGGTGGTGCCAAACCACCGGTGACATATAGTCACGATGTGTTACAAAAACACTGGTGTCCGTGAGACACAAATCGGGTGATGGGGCCAACCCATCGTGTGATACCAAATCACCGCAGACGATCCCATATCTCAAGTGGGGCCAACCCACGGTGGTGTTAACCACGATGGACGAGTCGCTATGAGGTACCAAACCTCTGGAGGTACCAAACCTCACGGTGACATATAGTCACAAAGTGTGTTACCAAAACATCGGTGCTCGTCAAGACGAAATATCACCGCCTCTCCACTCATCAATCCCACATCAACATTTATATCACATAATTTATGCTACCATGTACTTAATCACATGTATGTGAGTTTTATCAACAAAGCAATAAGCAACGTGTACTAGACACACCATGCTTCCCAAAAGCATCTTAAAATATTTCATAGTCAACAAGGACTTACCTGTTTCCTTGCTTATACCATTCATGGTATTAATCCCGAATCTACAAAGATCCTAAGTTAGCACACACTAATGGGCTTTAGTACATTTAATTAATTATAAGTGTGTATGTACACACTGTCACCCTTGGATGTTCTAAATCCCGAAAAGAGAAGTCGGCCACCCTAGATCTCACTGCTCCTATATTCTACCAACTATGGGATTAGTACCATGGCCTATTCGGCCAAACCAAAATATTAGAGAGGCGTTCCTTGTGAACCCGAAATCTCACCTTTGCCTTTGCTACTCACCACGACACTCAATTCCCGAATCTGGTTCACAAACTATAATCGATCAATGGACAATGTCAGTAGCCTTCGGCTTTTAATCACTTAGAAGAATAATCCATTACAAGTAGGCACTTACCACCACTTACCCAAATCCGATTGATGAGACGGAGAGTTAGATCATCGCTTGGATAATCCCGAAATTCCTAGATGACATCGGTTTCAAAGAAAGATTAGCCGAACTATTACCAAATACCGGATTTCGACTTTTCCTCACATCCAAATCGACAGAACATAAGAGAAATTATTAGTACATTCGGGTAATGCCCCTTACCTACTGAAACCGATTGAAAGGAGAGTCTCGAAGAGTCTTATACCACCTTTAGTGTTTGGCAAAAGTGCATCCAAAGAGGAGAAGGGAATTTCGGCACTCTAGAGAGGTATATTCGGCCAAAACTTTGAAAATATGGAGAGGGGAAATTCGGCTATGGCTAGGGAGTAGGTTCGGCTAACTAAGAAAAAGGGAAGAGGAAGGATTGGGGATTCGACAAAGAAGAGAGTAGAGGAGAGTTTCGGTTCAAGGAAGAGAAGAAAAGAGGAAAATGGAAGATGAGAGTGAGTAGAGAATTTCGGCAAAAATCTAAGAAAAGAAGAATGGTTTTCGCTTTTTTCTTGAGAGAGTTTGAAAACAAAAAGAGGTGCTAGCCGAAATTATCAAGAAGACTCAAAAGAATTCGGCACCCTCCCTTTTCCTAGTCTCCTTGCCGCCCACTCTCTTTGAACAAAGTGTTTAAAATTCGGCAAATACCCAAAACAACTCTAGGCCACTTGTTTGAAACTATTCAAATAATTTGAATAATAATCACATAATAATCCATTTAGAATAATGTCCTTGATTATCCCTTATTATCACTATAATTAAACAAATAAAACTCTCATATTATCCTTGATTTTAAAAGAATTTAAAGAGAGAAAGTCTCTCCCCCTTGTGCCGTCCACTTAAAGAGCAAAAAGAAAGGGAATCATGTGACTCGAACCAAGTCTCTCCCTTGCTCCTTGGTGGCGTCACATGCTAGCTCTTAAGTGGGCTTACTTTGCCACTTATTCTAGGCTCATCTTTGTTTAAAATACCCACATCTATTCTTATAACACCCTCCCCGCCGATGCTCCTTGCCTTTAAAGTTAAAACTGAAATTTTTCTATCAAACCAGGCACACTCAAAGCCTTAAATTAAGCTCTATTATTCCATTAATAATATCACAGCAGTTCATAATAAGAAAATAATTAAATTCCAAATAACCCAATATTTGGGATGTTACACAAAGAGAAGAACCTATTATCTTGTAACTAGCAAAACTGAATGAAGAGGGACCTTCAACAGTTGTTCCTAGTTTCGAATTCCACATGCTCCTTCAAAAACTAAGACTATTCAAGCGATAAGGGGTTCGCTTGCACCCAACAGATTCGTCCTCGAATCAGAGATGAGTCGAAAGAGAAGCAGAGGTTCGGCCCTGCTCACCACAGTGCAAAATAGCCAAGGCAGATTTGGCAAACCCAAGTCCCTCACTCTTCAGGCAACTCGGTTCTGACTAACAACGAGGAATAAAGAGGCCAACTTCAAATTGGAGAGGAGGGAAAGGTTCGACCTAAGAAAAAGAGAGTGCAAATAAAGAAAGCAAACGGATGGATGAGAAAAGATGAGAGACGAATTAATCAACAAATGAGAAAAGATGAGTAGATGAATTCGGCTAGTGATGCTTGTCAACTAACAAGGAAAAAAGGTGTCTAAAATGAGAAAGAAAATGGGGAAAACAAATAGGGTTTCGGCTAAAAGAAAGGAAACAACCAAAATTCAAGCACTTAAGTAGCAAATGCCTAAAATACAAAGGAAAGAAAAGAGGAAACACTAAGATGCACTAGAGAATTTCGGCACACAACCCCTCACTTGACCGAATATGCTACCTAACACCCCTAGCCGTATTTTCACCCCCTCCCAAGCTCCCTTTTCGGCCAACTATCACCACACTCCTAAATCTCCTTGATTTTCTCCTTGATTTACTCTCAATCCCTCATTCAAACCCATTTGAAACATTTGACCAATTCAAATCTCCTCAATCTCCTCACCACCTTCCATTCAAACTTGATTGACCAATTCAACACCTACTTGGTAGAGTCCCACACCAACTCCACCTCTTCTCACCTTGAGCACAAAATGAAGCACCAAAATGCAACATATGGGATTCGAACCTCACTCCCCTTACATGTTTGTTGACGCTATCACCACTAAGCCACACATTCCACTTGTGTCTTAAAACATACACAACTAAAGATAAGTCTCTAGCCAAAGTCTGATTCCATTTAAAAGAAAATGCAAGTACCAGGACTAGAACCTTGGATCCCTTGCCTCCCTGTGGCGTCACTCCTTGCTACCTAAGTGGCGCCACTTTGCCACTTCACCATAACTCCTCTTGTGTTAGCAAAGCACCAACAATTTCCTTAAGCCCTGCCTCCTATAGCTCTCTCCACTTAAGTGCCCAAGCAAACAAAAATTCCCCATGGCCCAACTTGATCCTGGGACTTCATAGAACCCCGTAACATTCCAAAATCACTTACCTAAAAGACCAACTTACACTTATGAAATTCCCATACTCACAAAAATTTTAAAATGCTCCTACGCTCAAGCCTATTCTACTAGGCCCAAATTCGAGTCGTTACACTAAACCTCTCTATTTTTAGCAAACGACCCTCCTCTCTTCACCTATAAATAAAGACCTCATTTGATCCCTCAAAATCATCCCTCATCCCTCATCATCCTCTCTATTCTCTCAATCCTCTTTAGCATTTTTTCATTTCCATGCCTAGCATAATCTCTTTATAGAGATTTTAGCAATTAAGCCTCTTAAAAAACCCTTGGTCGGCCACCTTGGAGAGCCATCAGCAAAGGAGCAAAGCGAAGGAGTGAAGGAGCCTCGTCGGTCAGAGTCTTGGGTGACATGACCCACTTTGATTTGAGTTTAATCTTTCTTTTCTTTAATTTAATCTGAAAATGTTTGCTATTTGTTATTTGTTCTTGTTTACAACAATTTTAGCTGAATTTTATTTAAGCTAGGATGATTGCTTTGATTAAATAAAATTCATTTGATTCATGCTTATAGTGTTTGTGCCTCAATCGATCATGTTTTCAATTAAAATCAAGTCTGTATTTCGTTCATACGTGATTGAAATGCACCTGAATTAGCTGAGCGATCCTAACCAGACGACGGCTAGTGGATGCATAATTGAAATGTGCATGCTCAATTTAGATCCTAACCCGATTAAATTACAGGCTGCATAACATCTCTAACCAAGCTCTGTTATCTGCATAGTTTTTAGATTTGTGTGATTAAACTGTTTCAAACCTAACATGTCCCTGTTACCTCACACGAATGCTAAGACACCCTTATTAAATAAGGATCACTACAATGCGTATTTACTAAGTAAAAGATTCCGAAAGGACCTAATGTGGTTTCCAAACTCATGAAAGATTGAGTTGCCATGGAATGTTTTTTCGAATTTTATTAAGCATTTTGATTATAAATTGAGTTTAATTAAAGTAATTGTCCTAGTTTATTTATGTTATAATTGTTGCAAATTGTGTTTAATTTTGCTAAAATCTATTTCATTCATATAGTTTGCATACTTAGGATAGTTTGCATTAGGGATCATTGCTTTTAGTTTAATATATTTCATTTTAATCATCACTTCAAAATCATATTGTGTTTTTATTTACCAAGTTGTTAGTATAATTTTACAATTAAGTATTTAACACAAATACAATCCCTGTGGAGGCGATAACTCGATACTTACTTACTACTTGATAACAACTGTGTACACTTGCACAAACCTACACGTTACAGAAACCACCAAGAAACGTATCTGAAGTCAAAATTTTTCTGGGATTAGCTAGTTACTATTTTTGTTTTGTAAAAGGGTTCTCCATGATTTCTACACTGATGACTCGATTACTATAGAAAGATGTGAAATTTGAGTGGTCTGAGAAATGCCAACAGAGTTTTGAACAGTTGAAAGTATTGTTAACTGAAGCACCAGTTTTAGTTCAGCCTGAGTCGGGTAAAGAGTTTGTGATTTTCAGTGACGCGTCATTGAACGGTTTGGGATGTGTTTTGATGCAAGAAGGCAAAGTGATAGCTTATGCTTCCAGATAGTTGAAACTGCATGAAAAGAATTATCTGACGCACGGCTTAGAATTGGCCGCTATTATTTTTGCATTGAAACTTTGATGACACCATTTATTTGTTGAGAAGTGTCATATCTTTACTGATCACAAGATTTTGAAGTATATAATGACTCAGAAATATTTGAATTTGTGACAACAAAGATGGCTCGAGTTGCTGAAAGATTATGAGTTAGTGATTGATTATCATCCGGGGAAAGCGAATGTAGTTGCGGATGCTTTGAGTAAAAAATCTTTGTTTGCATTGCAGGCATTGAACACACAGTTAACTTTGTCTAATGATGGTTCGATTTTAGCTGAGTTAAAAGCTAAATCATTATTTCTTCAACAAATTTGTGAAGCTCAGAAAGGTGACGATAAATTGCAAGCTAAAAGAGTACAGTGCGAATTAACTACTGATTCAGAGTATCAGATCGGATCCGTTGATTGTTTAATGTTCCGAGGTAGAATTTGTGTACCAAAGAATTCTGAGCTTATTCAGAAAATTCTACATGAAACACACAGTGGTTGTTTATCTGTTTATCCAATGAGTACTAAAATGTACAATGATTTGAAACAGTTGTACTGGTGGTCAGGCATGAAATGAGACATTTCAGAGTTTGTATCGGGATGCTTGGTTTGCCAACAAGTCAAAGTCGAACATCAAGTGCCTTTGGGACTACTACAGCCTGTGACGATACCAGAATGAAAATGGGATAGAGTTACGATGGATTCTGTATCGGGATTACCCCTGCCTCCGAAAAAGAAAGATGTTGTTTGGGTTATCATTGATCGACTGACGAAGTCTGCACACTTCATTCCGGTACATACAGACTATTCACTTAATAGATTAGTTAAATTGTACATCTCTGAGATTGTCAGATTGCACGGGGTTCTAATTTCTATTATTTTGGATAGAGATCCAAGGTTTACGTCACGATTTTGGAAGAATTTGTAAGAAGCTTTGGGTACGCGATTGCACTTTAGTACTGCTTTCCATCCTTAAACTGACGGTCAGCCTGAGAGAGTAATTCAAATTCTCAAAGTATGCTTCATTGCTGTGTTTTAGAGTTTGAAGGCAATTGGGAGAAATAATTATCGTTAGTTAAATTCGCGTATAATAACAGTTTTCAATCGAGTATAAAGATGGCACCGCATGAAGCTTTATATGGTCGTAAATGTCAAACTCCGTTGTACTGGACCGAGCTTAGTGAGAAAAAGATTTACGGGGTTGATTTGGTTAGAGAGACCGAAGATTAAGTGAAAGTAATTCGTGATAGTTTTAAAGTAACTTCAGATCGACAGAAATCGTATGCAGATTTGAAACGTAAAGACATTGAATTTCAAATTAGCTACAGAGTATTTTTGAAAGTATCACCGTGGAAGAAGATTCTTCATTTTGGTCGCAAAGGAAAATTGAGTCTCCGATTCATCGGGCCGTATGAGATTATCGAAAGAATAGGGCTAGTGGCATATCGACTAGCTTTACCTTCAGAGTTAGAAAAGATTCATAATGTGTTTCATGTGTCGATGTTGCACTGATATAGATCAGATCCATCACACGTAATTTCTCAGACAGAGATTGAAATTCAGCCTGATATGACGTATAACGAAGAACTGATCAGAATTCTGGCTCGAGAAATTAAAGAGTTGAGAAATAAAAGCATAGCTTTAGTTAAGGTTCTATGGCAACGTCACGGTATCGATGAAGCTACGTGGGAACCCTAGGAAGCTATGAGAAAACAGTACCCTAACCTATTTTTTGGTAAGATTTTCGGGGACGAAAATTCCTAATGGGGGAGAGTTGTAACAGCCGTTTTCCGTTATATTGGAATAGTGATTTTGAGATAAAAAATTCAAGGTCGAAATATTTATTTTATTATTATTTTAATGTCTATAGCATGACAGTATGATTGTGTGAAAATTTCGTTAAGAAATTTTATCGTTTGAATGTTCAATTTGATAAAAGGAATAAATCGCGTAAAGTGTAAAACTTGAGTTCTATTAGCTAAATGTGTCTTAAAGTGGAGGTCCTTACGTGGTAAATAGCCCATTAATATGTTAGTGGATGATATTGGCTTGGTAATTTTGAAATTTGTGATAATTTTTAAGGTTACTTTTGGTATTTAGTAATCAAAGTTAAATTAAATAAAACAAAACAAAAATTTTGGTTCATTCATCTTCTCCAAGCCGAAATTAGGGCATAGAAAAGCCATGGAATAGCTTGAAGCATTCGGGTCCTTCTATATCTTGCATGTAAGTGATTTTGACTCGGGTTTTTAATGATTTCTATGTTTTCGGAGTCGTTGTAACTTAATCTAGCTAGCCCAGGGACTAATTTGCAAAACTGTTAAAGGTTTAGGGTTTTTCCATTGATGAATATAGGTGTATTTTGATGTTTGATGATAGGAAATGTATGGTCGTTGTTAGATAAACAACATTTGTTAAGTGATTTTGGGTGAAATTGCAAATTAAGGATTTATTTGAGAAATGTGTAAATTTTGTAGTAGAAATGTGGAATAAATGAAAATTATGGGCTGATGTGGTAATAAGAGAAATTCGGCTAGCATGGGTAGAGACCTAATTGCATGAATTGGTATTTTTTATGAGATAATGACTAAATTGTAAATATGTTAAACTATTAGGGGCAAAAGTGTAATTTTTCCATAATGTGATTTTTGGGCTAAATTGAATAAATTGATAATTGAATAAGTTAAATTTGATATTATATAGATCAAGAAAAACGAAGTTCGGATCTAGATCGGGGAAAAAATAAAGTATTGGATTAGTCGATCCATTTCGTCTTTTTTGCGATCGAGGTAAGTTCGTGCGTTAAAAAGCATTATTATAATTATGTTTTAAATGCTTTATTATTGAATTTAATTATGAATACGACCTTACAGATATATTCGATGAAGATTCGGCAATGTGAAATCCCGGTTGAACCTTTGGAATAGATTAAGGTACGAATGACATGTCATTAGGGGTTATGTGATTTGGGTGCTGGTCCGTACGTCCTACTGGTGGCTGAGTTATCCGGCATGTGTTGTAAATTCTAATCAGCTTGTGTGAGCAACACCGTGTAGCTACGTCATAACCGTCAGCTTGTGTGAGCAGCACCATGTAGCTACGTCATGACCGTCATCTTGTGTGAGCAAACCCATTGATAGCTCGAGAGTGAGCATTATATGAGATATGAGATTAAGATAGCTTCGGCTATGTATTGGCACTTAGGGTGCGAGATTCCTGAGTATCCGATACTATTCCAAAAGATTCAACAGGTATATCAAAGATACGAAACGGTGAGAAATAGATACGTATCAGTACAGGTATGTACGAAAACTATATGAGCATTGAACCTATGAAAGTTGTGAGTTCATGATTACTTATGTGATTGAATATATATTAATCTTATAAATTAATGATTTTGTAGTATATTATGTTCATACCACTTGATTTTTGAATGAATGGTGAGCTTTACTTAATAACTATACAAGCTTATTAAGCTTTATAGCTTACTCTGTTTACTTTTTCGTGTTTTATAGTGTTTATCGAAGTTAGCTTGGATTGGGAATCCTCAGAGATTACATCTGTAACAGCCCGATTTTGGGTCTAGTCAGAACAGTGGTTTTGAGACCACAAATCCGACGAAGAAAAAATTATTTTTTGTTATATTTTTATGGTCTACAGTTTTATGGAATGATTTCGTGAAAATTTCGTTCAAAAATTTTGACGTTTGGGCACTCAATTGAGTCAAAAGGACTAAATTGTAATAAGTGCAAAATGTGAGTTCTATACGTTAAAGGTGTCTAATTGTTATGAGATTTTAAATTAGAGGTTCTTAGATGGTAATTAGACCATTAGTTAAGTTGGTGGACAAAAATGGACATGGTTAGGTATGTTTCTAAAGTTTTTCATTAAGGGCATTTTAGTAATTTGGTAATTAAATGAATTAAAAAGCCAAAATAAAGCCAAAATTTGTCCATCTTCTTCCTCCCTTGGCCGAATTTTACAAGGAGAAGACATAGCTAGGGTTTTCCAAGCTTCCAAGCTCGATTGTAAGTCCATTCTTGCCCCATTTTTAATGCTCTTTACATTTTTGAAGTCGTTGTAACCCGATCTATCTATTTCTACCACTAATTTAAGATATGATCAAGTTATAGGGTTTTAACCATGTTGAATATGTGTGTGTTTTGATGTTTGATGGTAGAAAATGCATGTTTGTTGTTTGTTAAACGACTTTTGCTAAGTGATTTTGGTAAAATGTCAAAAAGGACTTATTTGTAAAAGTCTATAAAATGAGTAGAAAAATGTGAATAAATGAAAAATGTGGGCTTTTATGAGTATGAAAATAGTTTTTGGCTAGGCTTGGGTGTGAAGAAATTGAATGAAATTCATTTTACGAGCCTAGGAACTAAAGTGTAAAATGTCAAAGTTTAGGGCAAAAATGTAATTTTTCCCTAATGTGACTTTTTGGGCTGAAATGAATAATGTGATGATTAAATGAGATGAATTTGGTATTATAGATCAAGAAAATGAAGTTCGGGTCTAGATCGGGGGAAAACCAAAGTGTTTGACGATTAGGTCCATTTCCGCTATTTTGTATTGAGGTAAGTTCGTATGTTTAATAAGCATTAAATCATATATGCATAAATGCTTAATTCATAAAATTGTGGTAAATGCTATATTACTGAAATGAAATGTGAATGCTATTGAGTACGATACTACGGAAATGACCGATAGAGATTTGATACAACGAAAGTCCCGGTTGAACCTTAGGAATAGATAGGATACAAATGTCATGACATTAGGGTTACTGAGATTACGTGTAAGACCATATCTGGGATATGGCATCGATATGAGACTTTGTATAAGACCATAGCCGGGCTATTGGAATCGATACGAGATTACATGTAAGACCATATCTGGGATATGGCATTAGTACGGTATTGTGTGTACAAGATTCCCAAGTATCCTTTAGCATTCCAAATGGTTCAATGGGAAATGTTGACGAAATGTGGTTAGAAGTGATGGTATGACTCAGTCAAGGTACTCGTGATAGAAATCGACAAGTAAGTGTTAAAAGTGAATTTCATATGATGAGTAAGTGGAAAATTATGAGAATTCATATGGTTAAATTGAATATGCATAAATGTGATGGCTATTGAATTGAATATAGTTTATTTCTATTTGCTTATGCTTATGTAAATGTGAATTGTAACAGTCCGATTTAGGGCCTAAACAAAATAGTGGTTTCGAAAACCACAAATCCTAAGTAGAAAAATTTATTGCGATTAAGTTTTAAAGTTTATAGTGTGATAGAATGATTGTGTGAAATTTTTGTTAAGAAATTTTATCGATTGGGTGTCCAATTTGATAATTAGGACTAAATTGCAATATGTGAAAAATGTGAGTTCTAGAAGCTAAGGTACTTATTTGAAATGGGTTTTTAAAGTGGAGGTCCTTAAATGGAATTAGACCATTATATTTTAGTTTGGACAAAAATGGACAAGGATGGATAAAATACTGAAGGTTTTAATGAAGGGCATTTTGGTCATTTGGTAATTAAAAGAAATAAAAAGGGAAAATAGGCCAAAAACATGTTCATCTTCTTCATGTGTTGGCCAAATGTTGCTATGGGCACCATGGCTAGGGTTTTCAAGCTTTCAAGCTCAAAAGTAAGTGTACCCAAGCCCCATTTTTAATGTTCTTTACTTTTTTGAGATCCCCGTAACTCGGTTTAGCTATTTCTACCATTATTTTGAGCTAGGGTTTGTGTTTAAAAATTTACCCATGGATGACATGCATGTTCTTTGATGTCTACTAGTAGAATATGAATGCTCGGTGTGTAATAAACGACTTTTACTAAGTGATTTTCGATGAAATCGCATTAAAGGACTAGTTTGTAAAAAGTTGAAAAATGTATGAAAATATGTGAATGAATGCAAATTGTGGACTGCTATAGTTATAAAAATGGTTCGGGCTAGGCCTAAAATACAAGGAAATTGAATAAAAATCATTTTACGAGCCTAGGGGCAAAAGTGTAAATATGATAAAGTTTAGGGGCAAAATGTAATTTTTCCATAATATGATTTTTGGACTGAATTGAATAGTGTAATAACTTAATAAGTCAAATGTGATATTTTAGATAAAGAAAAATGAGTTTCGGACTTAGAACGGGGGAAAGACGAATATTGGACGACTCGGTCCCTTTCGCCATTTTAAGTCGAGGTAAGTTCGCATGGTAAACATTAATGTTTATTTGTTAGGTTGACGAATAATTTATTAAACTACTCATATTATTTGTTGAATATTAGAAACTAATGTTCGAACAAGTAAACGCAGGGTTGAACTATTCTGTTCAATGCGAAATGATAATTTGACGGAAAAGACCTTGGACGAACCATGGCATAGTGTGACAATGTAAAAACTATGTGAAATTGTGACTAAGTGAATCTGGGTGCTGGTCTAGTACGTCCTACAAGTGGTCGGGTATTCCTAAGATATTGTGGATACCGACGAAGCCTGTGTGAGCAAAGATCGAGTAGTTACGTATGACCGATACCTTGTGTGAACAGACCCGAGAATGTAAATATGAATAGCTAGAGAATGAGCCTATGTGTGTTATGTGATTATGTAATGTTCGGGTGCTGGTGTTGTACGTTTACCAGTGGCTAGGTAGTCCTGCATATGTTGTGGATACCGATACTTGTGTGAGCAAAGACTGTGTAGCTACGCCCGATCGGGCAGCTTGTGTGAGCGCACCCGTGAATGTTAAGTGATTTGGTGCTGGTCTTATAAGTTCTACTAGTGGTCGGGTAATCCGGCATGTGTTATGATGCACCGACGGCCTTGTGTGAGCAAAGACCGAGTAGTTACGTATGACCGATAGCTTGTGTGAGTAGACCCGAGAATGCAAATGTGAATAGCTAGAGAACGAGCCTATGTGTGTTATGTGATTATGTGATGTTTGGGTGCTAGTCTTGTACGTCTACCAGTGGCTAGGTAGTCCTGCATATGTTGCGGATACCTGACAGCTTGTGTGAGGAGCACTGTGTAGCTACGTCGATCGATACTTGTGTGAGAGCATCTGAATGTTAAGTGATTCGGTCTGCTGGTCTTATAAGTTCTACCAGTGGCTGGGTAATCCGGCATGTGTTGCGGATACCTGACAGCTTGTGTGAGCAAACCCGAGAATGTAAATGTGAATAGCTCGAGAACGAGCATATATGTGAAATGTGATAAGAGGTAGCTTTGGCTACATATATGTGGCACGTATGTGCAAGCGTTCTGAGTATCCGTTAATATTCCGATGTGTTCGACGGGAAAATGGCTAAAGTGTAAATGAATGTGAATATGTGACGATCAAGTGCAGGTATATGTATGTATACACTCACGAGCAATGTGCTCGGTATGTGATCGAATTTTTGTAAAAATGTAAACGAGTAAGTTATACATATGAGAATGACCTTGTGATTATAAGTCCATGCTTATGATGTATGAATATGTGGTAAATGTGATTGATAATCATGTGTGAGGCTTTTAGGCCAAATTAAATTGAGAAATGATATGTTCAAGTCTTTGTTGTTGATGTATAGGTTAAATTGGCTAATGAATGGCTTGTAAATATTTGATAATGACTAGTTATTGGAATGGCTAACCATGGATATACTTTGGTGTTATATGTGTGTAATAAATATAAAGGAAACATGAAAGAGTAAAGTTAGCAAAAAAACAATTTGGACAGCAGCAGTTGTGTGACTTTAAGATGAGAGATGAAATTAAATCTTAATGAGTCTATTTCTACATAAAAGAAGCAGAATAAGCAAAAGAATTTCATATGGTGAGATATTTGGATTTTAGTGAGACAGGGTCAGAATGATTTCAGAATCCCCTGTTCTGACTTGGGAAATTCATTAAAAATTGTAAACAAATAATCATGGGATAAAATTTATATTATTTAATTTCTTAATGAGTATATTTTCAAAAGAAGAAAACGGGAACGTCATTCGAGTTCTGTACAATGAGATAATTAATTTTTAGTGAAGAGGGGTCGAAGCGTTTGATAGCTAAACAGGGAGACTTAAAGAATAAATCAGATCGATTGGTTGAACTAAAAATTCTGGAAATTTTATGGTAAGAAGATATGTGAGCCTAGTTTTAGGGAAAAATAGTGAATCTTAATTTGGAGTTCCTTAAATCTGGATAAAAATAATTTAGTGACTGTAACTCGAGTAAACAACTCAAGATGAACATAAATGAATTGTGAAATTTTATGCAATAATGATGGTATTATCTTGAGAGCTTATAATGAGGAATGTTAAAAGCATGGTAATCAATTGTTTATTATTTACATACGTACTTACTAAGCTTTATAGCTTACTCCGTTGTTTTCCGTGTTTATAATGTACTCAGGTTAGCTCGGGTTGGAAGTCGCCGGAGAACCTATCACACTCTCAAGCTTACAATTTAGGTATCGATGATTTTATACTTAAGGTTATGGCATGTATAGGGAACTTGGTCATGTGTATATGTTACTATGAGTTGTCCTAGAATAATGACCCATGATATTCGGAGTTCATTGTTGTATAAGGCCATTTAATGTGGCTAATAAATTGGTTATCCTATAAACTCATGATGATGCATTCTATGGTTGAGTAAATTGTATGCTATGACTTGTTACGTGTGTGTGGTGGATGTCTTGGTAGCTTTAATATGTCATGAAATGTGTCATTCAAGTTATACTCAAGTATGGGCATGATAGGGTAGAAATTGGCTTGGAAAATAACCAACTTCTTGGTCACACAGGCAGAGACACGGCCGTGTGTCTCAGCTGTGTGGAGGACACGGCCTACCCACACGGGCATGTGACTCTCCAAAACAAGAAAATTTTCTAAATGTTCCAATTGTAACACCCTTTACCCGTGTCTGACGCCGGGACAGGATACGAGGCTTTACCAAACTTAAACAAAAACCTTTATACAAAACCGGCTATAAAATTTCATTCAATTTAACATTCCTCATTCACATGCAAATCACCCCTTATATGTGCCCACAAGGCCCAAAACATACATTGGGAACTGTTCGGGACTAAACCGAGAACTTATGAAACTTTAAGAAGACTTAGAAAATTTTTCATCAAAACAGGGGTCACACGTCTGTGTGGCTTGGGACACGCCCATGTGGGTAGGCCGTGTGGTCACACACGCCCATGTCCTTAGCCCGTGTGACTCTCTGTTTCTGACGTCATCAACAAAATTGGGTCACACGGCCAAGTCACACTCCCGTGTGCTTAGGCCGTGTGGCGAATTAAATTCTGGAAAGTAAATGCAGACTTCACACGCACTGGGCATACGCCCATGTCCCGGGGTCGTGTTCTCCACACGGCTGAGACACAAGGCCGTGTCTCTGCCCGTGTGGCCAAGAAAATGGCTATTTTCAAGACCATTTGGCACCCTCAATTGCACAAACTTAAACACAACTTCAATCTATCCATCCCAAACAAACATAACCTTTAGTATAAGCACACACGTATAAATAGGCATTACAACTCATTAACCAATATGAACCAACACATTTGGCCAAATCAAATGACACATACACAATTGACTAAGTCCCTACACATGCCATAGACTCAAAAGGTTTTGCATTCAATTATACCCAACGTGATAGCTTGATAGTGTGATAGCATCTCCGGCGATCTCCAACCCAAGCTAGTATAAAACCCTACATGATATGAGAAAGGAAGGGGAGTAAGTTGTAAAGCTTAGTAAGTATGTATGTAAATAATAAACAATTTATTACCATGCTTTTAACAATCCTTATTTTGAGTTCTCAAGATAATGCCATCATTATTGCATAAAATTTCTCAATTCACTTATGTTCATCTTGAGCTGTCTACTCGAGTTACAGTCACTAAATTATTTTTATCCAGAGCTACGGAACTCCAAATTAAGATATTATAATTTTCATTGAAACTAGACTCACATATCTTCTTACCATAAGATTTCCAGAATTTTTGGTTCAGCCAATCAGTACAGTTTATTCTTTAAAGTTTCCCCTGTTTCGCTATCAGACAGTTCTGCCCCTCTTCACTAAAAAAATATTTTCTCATTGAAAAGAACTCGAAAGACGTTCCTGTTTATTTATCTTGAAAATAGACTCATTAGTAAATTCAAGAATACAAATTTTATCCCATGATTATTTTTGTACAATTTTTAATGAATTTCCAAAGTTAGAATAGGGGATTCTGAAATCATTCTGACCCTGTCTTATAAAAATTAAAATATCTCATAATCTGAAATTCTTTTGCTTACACCGTCTCTTTTATGTGAAACTAAACTCAATAAGCTTTAATTTCATATGTTATTCAACTTCTAATTCAATTTTAACCATTTTTGGTGAATTTTCAAAGTGATTCAACTGCTACTGTCCAAACTGTTTTATTGCTAATTTTACTCTATCATGTTTTCTTTGTATTAATTCTCATTTACACACTTATAAAACTAAAGCATATCCATAGTTAGCCATGCCAATAGCTAGTCATCATCAAATATTTACATACCATTCATTGGCCAATTTAACTTATACATCAACAACAAAAACTTGAACATTTCATTTCTCAATTTAATTTGGCTTAAAAGCCTCACCCATGATCACAATCTACATTTCCCACATATTCTTACATCATAAGCATCGACTTAGCTCTTTGTCATTGATGCATAAACTTAGCTCTTTGTCATTGATGTATAAACTTAGCTCTTTGCCCATCGAACTACTTGGAATATTAAAGGATACTCAATCTCATCATACATGTACCACGATGCCAATGCCATATCCCAGATATGGTCTTACATGGGATCACATCTCGATGCCGACGCCATATCCCAGATATGGTCTTACACGGGATCTCATATCTCGATGTTGATGCCATGTCCCAAACATGGTCTTACACGAGATCTTTCTTTGGTGCCGAGGCCATGTCCCAGACATGGTCTTATACGAGACCTCCTTCATTTGGTGCCGATGCCATGTCCCTGACATGGTCTTATACGGGACCTCCTTCATTTGGTGCCGATACCATGTCCCAGACATGGTCTTATACGGGACCTTCCTTATCTCATGTTGTGACATTAGTATCCTTGCTATTCTGAATAAAGAAGTAAAGAAAAGTTAGCTCAAATGCAGAAAAATAAGAGCAAATAAAGGAGTGCTCAAAGTCTGAAAAATAAAGAGCAAATTTTGTTTCAAAGTTCGAGAAATATAAAAGTGGAGCATAAGTTTGAAATAAGTTTGGGGGTATTCCAAAGACCCATTTGTATGAAATTTGTGATGCCAAAGGATCTAAGAAAAAGTTAGGGTTAAGATGTTTTGAACCTAAAAATCACTTCTCTTTATCCCTACCTTTAGCCTAGCCCTATTACAACCTAATAAAAGACGTATTGATTAGATGATTATACCGACTACATTAGTCTAGAGGAATTACTGAGTTAAACATATAAAGAAACTAATTAAACCTTTATCCCTACCTTTAGCCTAGCCCTATTACAACATAATAAAAGACGTATTGATTAGATGATTATACCGACTACATTAGTCTAGAGGAATTACTGAGTTAAACATATAAAGAAACTAATTAAACCTTGGGATTTCTATGTTTAGTTGATAAGGGAAGCATATTGATTGGTGAATGATATGTATGGCTTTGAAAATGCATGCAAACTATGATTCATGTTGACATTATGATGTACTTAGTATAAAGTTTGGAAATAATATTTGTATTTGAGCTACTTATGAATAAAGAATATTTTTGAGCATGATTTTATTGAAGCATGATTATGTGCAAAGATTGATGCTGCTTTATCATTTTGCAAAAGTGCCTTAGCAAAAATTGTGCTGTGCATAAACATTTCTCGGGACGAGCAATGGTTTAAGTTTGGGGTTGTGTAAACTCAAAATTATATAAGGTTTTTCTATATGTTTTTACCACCCTTTTACTTAATTATTATGTTTATCTCGAGTAATTATTATTGAAATAAGTGAATTTTACTTTATTAGTAATTTTAGACATGAACTTTGAAAGTATGTGAAATTATGCTTAATTACATGATTTTCATGCACATTTTGTATTAATTCATGTTAATTTATTAATGTATGTACTTTTCTCTATGTAGAAGGTTTATTGGAGACATGATTTAAATAAATAAAAGATGGCCATGCACAAATTATCCATGTGGACGGCAAGACCATGCAATTTTGGGCATGGGGTTGAATACTTGACTTAGTAAAGAAGGTGATAAAAGATGGGCATGTCTGCTAAGTTATTGGACTGAAAAAACTATCCAACAAGGGGAATTAAAAGCCCAATTTTGGCACTTGATGTTGGCTACCCAAAATTTGTTTTGGGATATTTAATTGAAGGTCCCTACAGTTGGAAAATAATCAGAATTTAGCCCAACAACTTCCCTGTTGAAACTGTCCACACTATATCGATTTTTTGCTTGAAATTCAAATTCACATTGAGAAGAATTGGTCATCCCATTTCCTTGAAGCATGGCCGACAACATGAGAGAGGGAAGGAAGGAAATTTAAACCTATTTTTAGTACACTCAAACTCTTACCTTCACATATAAATACCATGCCATTCCTCACTTTTCCATCATCCCTCATTTCTCAACATTCCTCTCTCACTCAGTCTAGTTTTCTCTCAATTCTTTTTCCCTTTTTCCATTGCATAGCCGTCCATAACCTCTCCCTTATTTAGCCTCAAAAGCTTTTTCAAAAAAACTCTTTATCCGGCTACCTTCTAAACCCTTAGAAAAAAGAAGCTTCAATAAGAACGGGGGAGTGCTTCAGTCAGAATAGATCTAAAAAGGCTACTGAACTGAGCAGAGTTGAGCACATCATTCAGAATAGATCTGAAAGGTTGTTGAACTGAGCCAACTCTTTCCTCTTGGTTATCTATTTTAACATGTTTGCTTTAAGTTTTATGCTTTTGACATCAGCTATGAAGTTTTAAATCCTATTTGCTGGGATAATTATATTAAGTTAATGAGATTTATTTAATTCATGTTAACATGTTTTGTGCCTTAATCGATTACGTTTTCAAATAATATAATAATGCATTTCATTCATACATGATTAGGTGCACTCAGATTAGCTGAGCGATCCTAGCCAGACGATGACTAGTAGACGAATAATTGAAAAGTGCAATGCTTAATTTAGGTCATTAAAACCGACTAAGTTAAGGTTCATAATATCTTAAGTTAGCACTATTATCTTGCATGGTTTTTAGATTTATGTAATTAAACTGTTGCAAACATAAATTTCCCTATGACTTTGCATAAGTGCTAAGAAACCCTTAGTCTAATATGATCAGTAACATGCATATTTAACTAAGTAAAAGATCTGAAAGGACTTCATTTGGTTTCCAAACCCAAAAGAGATCGATTTTCCATAGAAGTAATTCCGAACATGTTAGCATGATGAAAGTAAGTTGATTTGATTAATATAATTATCCTATCCCATTTAATGTTGATTTTTTTGTTGCTGAAGCATTCATTCATACATTTAGGTAAATTGCATTTAAATTAGAAATTGCATTAGGGATCACTTTTGCATTTAATTAATCTAATCATCACTATCCAAATTTATTGAGTTTTTTTACATCAAATTGTTAATTATAATTTTGCAATTAATTGTTTAAGCTTATACAGTCCCTGTGGAGACGATAACTTATTTTACTTACTTATTACTTGAACAGTTACATACACTTGCGTAAACACGTTACAATTCGTTACAAAGTGTAACACACCAAACCTAATCCCTTAGAAGTTTCTAAGTATAAAGTGTCACTACTTAGAAATCATCCATATTTAAAACTATTTCTGGCAAGAACTTTGTATAGTTTGCAGTGTTTGAATTAAACCTTTAATAAAATATCAAAGTTAAGTATAAGCCAACTGCTGTATAAACTTCAATAAGATAATTTCATTAAAGCATTTTTTAACAATCATAAATTTCAATTACAATTCCATCTCAAAATACAAATAGGCATAACCCCCACATGTCATGCATAGTACAAATTAACAAATGTCTCACAGCAGCAGATATCCATTAGCGTAGTCCTTCAGGAAATCTTCCTTCAATAGTAGGCTTGAGAAGGAAAAGGGTACCGAGGTAAGTTCAAAAGAACTTAGTGAGTTCCATAGAGATATTAAGAAGAATACTAATAACACATTCCAATATTTCAAAGGAATCACTCAACAATACAGAGTACACCAAATGGCATATACAGAATTCAAATAGATTCATTACACCAATGGCGTGTCACACGGGCGAATACTAAACACCAACACATTACAACTTAAACATTCCATTTTCATGCCATCCACATACCAAGAGTTCAGAATTAGAATCATATAATATGTTCTGTTTCATTAACATGCATTCTCTCCTTATAGCTCCCATTTCAGAATCGTTCAGTGGCATGTTTAATTGTGTTATGCTAATCTAGTTTGGAATATATATCAGCCCTACCAAAAGCTACATAACATATTTCCTTTAACTCCATTTTTGTAGGTCAATTCATATCATATCATTCATTTCAAAAGCATATGGTAGTGGCCTAACATGAAAATGACCCATTGTAATATCCGAGATTTAGGGCTTGTGCATTTTTGCTAAATTGAATGTGCTAGTATGCCTATGTGTGTTTTGATGTGTTTTTGTGAATCATGAGAACTTTAGAGTGTAGGAAAATGCCTTAGAAATTATTTGATTTTAAGTTTCAAAGAGAGAGTTAAGCCTGATAGGCCTTAAGAGAATTTGTAGGAGAATTTAGACACAAAAATGGGCTTGTTAAAGTGGCAAGGAGACGCCACTTAAAGCCCTAGTAAGTGACGCCACAAGCAAAGCACAAGGGGCCTAGGTTCGAGTAGCAAGGGGAGCAATTTTGAGCTACTTTTTGCGTCAAGCTAAGAGGGGAGTTGGACGGCATTAAAACACTAAGGAGATGAGCACTAGATGTGGTCAAATTCCTTTTAAAATTCGGCTAAAGGGAGGAGATAATTGTTGTTTTATTTAAATTATTTTAAATGGGTAAAGAAGAGAAGAAATAGGAGAAAAAGAAGGAAGCTCGAGAAAGGGGAAGAGGAGTTGGTCGAATATGGGGCATTGGAGGATGGCATTTTCGGTTTGATGATAATAGGATAGGTGTGCCGAAAATTAATGCTCTTCTCATCTTTCTCATTTGTGCCGAAAATCCTTAGGAATTCAAATTGTTTTCTTTGCTTTCTACTTTCTTTTCTCTTCAATTGACCAAAGCCGAATATCCCTCTCTCAAAATCCCATCATTGTCGATTCTCCCTAAAGCCTCATACTCTCCCTCTCTTTCACTTGTTGAAGCCGAATCTCCCTAGTGTTCATAAAGCCGAACCTATAACCCTTTCCTATTCTTTCCTAAGTCGAAAGTTCACTTCATTGACACCCATTAAAACCGATTACTCCTAAGCACCAAGATCCTATCATCTTTCTCATTTGAACCAAGTTCGCTACTTCAGGATCTTCCTATCGATCCCTTGGAGGGTGGTGACCATTTGCGTTTTGGTCTTTCTTTTTGGTAAGGACCTCTTCTATGTCGATTTACTATTCTTTTTCTTTCTTTGGTTGTCGAAATCAAGACTTTAACCACATTGTTGCTCTATGGTCAAACTCGAAGGAGGGTTTTGGGATTTCGATTATTGTTGACTACAAGGAGGAGATCTTGGGATTTCAAAGATCCAAGGTAAGCCATGTGTGGTATTCGGCCAAGGGCCATTTTCATAGATATTGTGCAATAGGCTGACCCTAACATGTACCATGTAGGATTTCGACATCTTCAAAGCCAAGTGACGATTTTTGGGATTTAGATCCGCAAGGTAAGAGAGTATCAATATTCGCCAATGCCATTTTAAGTGTTAGTGATTGGCCGATTCTAACTTTGATTTTTAGGGAAGAGTTCAACTGTTTTGGTAGACTTTCTGGGATTCAAAGTGAATACAATAGTAACCGTGTGTGTAGCCCTACACTAATTCCTAATAGATCTATGGAATTATTATTATGTATGTGTTAATGGAAATATGAAAATATGGCCAAAGGTATCATTCAATGGTACAGAGTATTCGTGCACGTTAACATACTACTACTACTATGTTAATAATGTTTATGAACACCGAATATGACATACATGTGAAATTGTAACGAATGTGAAATAAGAGATATGGCATGATATTGCATATTTTGTATGACATGGGGCATATGGGATATATGAAAAGGGGAAGTGATCTGGTGGTTTATACCACAATATCTGAATGTGGTGACTCATGTCACAAAATCTGAATGTGGTGACTTATGTCACAAATTACTATCTGGTGACTTTGTCACATTATCTGGTGGCTATGCCACAAAATTTATAAGTATGAGCAAGTCGTCTGCAGTGACTGCCTTCGATAATGTGTAGCGGATGGAGGGTCGACTTAGTAGTCCCCACGGTGTGATGGTTGGTACGGGTGATGTGTAGCGGATGGTTATCTAGTTTTGGGTTCGGGATTGCTTCATTACTTATATTCGTTATATGTGTATGATTTGATGTGCCTAAAATCGTTAGGATTGGTGTTGGTTATACACACTGAGTCTGTTTGACTCACCCCGTTGTGGGATATTTTTCAGGTGACACTCAGTAACGGACCGGGTCGATAGGAGCTTAGTGGTGGCCATGTTCAACTCAAACTTTATTTTAATTTTGGACTTTTTATTTCTAAGTATTTTGGATTTATTTCGGGTTTTGCTTTGATGTAATAAGGCCATAGCTATAAACTGATTATGCATGCATGTTTATTTATTTTATTATGATACAATTTTTATCCATTTAAAGTTAAGCAACTTTTCTTAAAAATAAATTTTAAATGTTTAGACAACTAAACACAAACGATTTTCGAATTAAAGATTAACTACAAAACAACTCGGCATTTTTTTTATAAAACCACCCAAATTTTCCAAAGTAATAAACATGAATTTGAAACGTTTTACTCAAGGAACATACCAGATTCGGTCTGGGCTCGTGGGCCTAGTTTGGGGTGTTTCAGTTTGGTATCAGAGCCCAGTTTTAAACTCTCGGCCTTGGGTTTAAATCCCATAACGTTTTCAAAATAGAGCCCAAATAAGTTTTGTGAAAATTTTTGTGAAATGAGCAGGTTTTTCTAGCATGGCACCTAAGTCTCCGGCCCGAAGTCCACCAGGTAAGTACCCCTAACCGTTTTGTGAATTAATGTATGATTCGTATATGGGTATAACGGGAACGTAGATTAGTATATTAAGTTATGGAACCCTAGGATTAGTTTACCCCAACACAAGAACTACATAAAATCTAAGGCCTAACTAAACAAACCTCGTGACTTAGTCGCCGAAAGTTGGTGTGGCAACCATTGTGCGCATGTCTAGGATTGGATTCAAGAAGAGCCTCGCTATTTAAGCAGATCCTAGTGACTCACCTCCTCTTCACTCGAATCCTATCTCAAGTGCGTAGTAACAGTTCACCCTAACCAAGAGGACTCATTCACAAAGCTAAACTCAATAATTAAAACCCATAAGGGACTAGCCATATTTTTATAAAAACCTTAGTTTTAAAAGCACCAAATTACCCCTTTGATTTGCAAAAACTCTTTTACAAAATTTTCCGAAATATTTCGATTTACAAAAATTTACTAAAATACCCTCAGGTTGAGAAATTACTAAAATACCCTTGGTTTATGAAATTACCACACTACCCTCAAATTTTTTCTAAAATATTCTTACTTTACAAAAATACCAAAAGCCCCTATTTTTCAAACATCAAGATACCCTGGTTTGGAAATTTACCAAAATACCCCTATAGGACAAATTACAAAAATACCCCTGGGATTAAAACGGACAAAAATGTACAAGTGATGAATGTGTGTAGTAGATACTACTGAATGAAGGTGCATCTTTCTCTGAACTAGGATAGAAGACTTGAAATGAAAACCCTGTAATGATCGAAAGCACTACTACTAAGCTCCTTTTCATAAAATTTCTTCGCGAATAATCAGTGGAACAAATACTAATGCTTAAAATTCCTTAAATCAGATTAAAGCGTGATCGTAGAAATGAGTTCTAGTGTACGTGGTCGTAATGTGCGAGGATGTGGTAGAGGCAGAATGACCGTATCGAAACTCGTTAGGTCTGGACAAGGGTCCGAAAATGAGGTACCACCACCCCCACCACGGTGTTGGTGTTGAGCAGCAAGATCAGACGGGGGATGATGCGATGATCGCAGCGATGTCGCGGGTTCTGAGATGGTGGTGGAGTAGGTGGAGGTGGGGGAGCTCGGAAATTTATACCCGAGCGACTCCGAGCAAATGGAGCTGAAGTATTTCGTGGCGTATCCGGTGGCACCCAAGACGGGTGAATATTGGATGGAAGCGACGTGATCGAATTATGGATGATTTGGATCTAATCGGCTGAAGAGAAGTGAAGGGAATGGTGTCGCTACTCGCGATGAGGCATATCGGTGGTGGCTCACGTCGGGATGGTGCTACGGTGAGGATCTCACTTGGGAGTATGTTAAAGCGGCATATCGGAAGAAATATGTTGGAACTAGTTATACCGATGCTCAGAGGAAGGCATTTTCGGGTGGTTCAAGGGAACAAGTCCGTAGCGAGTACGAGGTCGAATTCTTAAGGTTGAGCCAGTATGCTCGAGGTATCGTGGCTACGGAGCATGAACGATGTGTCCGGTTTGAGGACGGACTTAGGGATGATCTAAGGTTGTTGATAGCTCCGCAGCAGGAGCGGGAATTTGCAGTGTTGGTGGAAAAGGCTAAGGTAGCCGAAGGGGTTAAAGAATCTATAAGGCAGAATACAGATCTGAACAGGCATAAGAGAGGGTTTGGATCGTTAGGGTCATCTGGGAATGCGCAGAAGAGGCCTAGAGTTGATGGGCCGCGAGGTCAGCAGGTTGTGACAGGAGGGCAGTATCGTACTTGTGATCAGTGTGGGAAGAGGCACCTAGGAGAGTGTTGGAAGAAGACAGGGGGATGCTTTAAGTGTGGGTCTAAGGAACACATGATTAAGGACTTTCCTATTAAGATAGACGGAGTCGCACCAAGCAGTCGGGGTTCTAATCAGCCGAAGAGGGGACAGCGAGCCTGGGCGGGTCGTGGTTTGATTGGCGAGGAAACGGTCTTTGAAGAGGACGTGGAACACCAGCAGAGGCGTTGGTATCTTGAGGCTAGACGGCCAGGATCGTATATGCGGTTCGTCAAAGGGAAGACAGTGATGCACCTGATGTTATAACGGGTACGTTCCATTATATCGGAGTTACCCTTTATTGCTTTGATAGACATAGGGTCAACTCATTCCTATGTTGCTAGTGAAGTATCCGAAACTTTGCATGTGAACTTTGAGATCTGCACCTAGGAAGATGGTGTGACTTAGTCCTTTAGGGGCGATCGTGATAGTAGATAAACTCTTTAAGGAAGTGCCTTTAGAAGTTCAGGGACGCAGTTCCCGGTGACTTAGTGGAACTACCATTCGGGGAATTTGATCTAATCTTAGGCATGGATTGGTTAGTGAAGTACCGTGTGAATCTGGATTGCGCCGCTAAACGCATGTCGTTGAGAACTCCCGACGATAAGGAAGTTGTAGTGATGGCCGAAAGACGGAACTATTTGTCGAATGTAGTATCCGCCCTTAAGGCGGAGAAGATGGTAAGGAAAGGATGTCCGGTTTTTCTGATGTGGGTCAGTGCCTTGGACACTAAGGAAACAAGTGTGGAAGGGGTTAGAACGGTAAGGGAATTTGTGGATGTCTTTCCGGAGGAATTACCTGGAATACCCCCGGATAGGGAGGTGGAGTTTGGAATTGACTTGCTACCGGGAACAGCTCCTGTGTCAATCGCCCCGTACAGAATGGCACCAAAGGAATTGGTTGAGCTCAAGGCTCAAATCCAAGAGTTGCTTGATCGTGGGTTTATCCGACCCAGTGTGTCTCCATGGGGAGCACCGGTCTTGTTTGTGAAGAAGAAGGATGGAACTATGCGTATGTGCATAGATTATCGTCAGTTGAATAAGCTGACCATCAAGAACAAGTACCCGTTGCCGAGGATAGACGACTTGTTCGATCAACTGAAGGGGGCAGCAGTATTCTCGAAGATAGATCTAAGGTCTGGATATCATCAACTTAAGGTGAGGGAAGCAGATATCCATAAGACAGCCTTTCGAACAAGATACGGGCATTATGAGTTCTTAGTAATACCGTTCGGATTGACGAACGCCCCAGCCGCGTTCATGGATATGATGAACCGGGTTTTTCAACTTTACATGGATAGGTTCGTCGTTGTGTTCATAGACGACATCTTAGTATATTCCAAGTTTGAAGAGGAGCATGATGAGCATCTCCGGGTTGTGTTGCAAGTATTAAGGGAGAAGAAGCTTTATGCCAAATTCAGCAAGTGTGAATTTTGGCTGAAGGAGGTCGCATTCTTAGGGCATGTAGTGTCTGCAGAAGGGATAAGAGTGGATCCTAGGAAGATTGAGGCAGTGTTGGATTGGAAACCACCTAAGTCCGTATGGCGGAGGTTCGTAGTTTCTTGGGATTGGCAAAGCTACTATGTAAGGTTTGTAGAAGGGTTCTCATCAATAGCAAAGACCTTTGACAAAATTGTTGAGAAAGGAAGTACCTTTCGTATGGACAGATAGGCAACAGGAGAGCTTTGAGAAGCTTAAGAGGGTCTTGGATCAAGCTCAGTCTTGATTCGGCCTGAGGCAGAAAGGATTTTGTGGTGTATTGTGATGCTTCCCACACAGGATTAGGATGTGTCCTAATGCAAGATGGGAAAGTAGTCGCTATGCTGCGTCTCGGCAATTAAGGCCGCATGAGGTTAACTACCCGATGCATGATTTGGAATTAGCGGCGGTAGTCTTTGCTCTTAAGGTATGGAGGCATTATCTTTATGGGGAGAAGTCGGTGATCTACACAGCACCACAAGAGCCTTAAGTATCTCATCGACTCGAAAGAGTGAACTCGAGACAAACAAGGTGGGTGGAGTTATTGAAAGACTACGATTGTTCTATAGAGTATCATCCGGCAAGGCGAATGTAGTGGCGGATGCCCTAAGTCGAGAAAGTAGTGTCGGATCTGAGGGCAATGTTTGCACATCTTAGGTTGTATGTTGATGGAAGTTTATTGGCAGAGTTGCAAGTTAAACCGACATGGTTGAATGAGGTGAAGGAAAGTCAATTAATGGATGATGATCTAAGTGCTAAGCTACGGAAAGTGCAGAGTGGAGAGTTGGAAGATTATAGTATTAATGACGAGGGAGTATTGTGTTTCAAGGGTAAGGTCTGTATGCCGAAGAACAAGGAGTTAAGGCAGAGGATTCTTCGGGAATCGCATAGTAGCCCCTATGCTATGCATCCTGGAGGTAGTAAGATGTATAGAGATCTAAGGGAATAGTTTTGGTGGCCTGGTCTTAAGAGGGAAGTTACAGAATTCGTAGGGAAGTGTTTAACGTGTCAGCAAGTGAAGGTTGAACACCAAGTTCCGTCAGGGTTGCTTCAGCCGATAAAGATTCTGCAGTGGAAGTGGGAGAGAATCACCATGGACTTCGTTAGTGGGCTTCCCTCACGCCTACTAAGAAGGACTCGGTATGGGTGATAGTGGACCGATTGACAAAGTCCGCGCATTTCTTACCGGTCATGGGTTGACTATTCTTTACGAAGTTGGCAAAGTTATATGTGGCGTAAATTGTGAGGTTGCATGGAGTGCCAATGTCGATTATCTCGAGATAGAGGATCCAAGGTTTACGTCTCGGTTCCGGAAAGCACTACATCAAGCTTTAGGCACCAGATTGGATTTCACTACGGCATTTCATCCACATCGCCGACCCGGTCAATCTGAGAGCGAGTGATCCAAGTGTTGGAAGATATGTTGAGAGGCTGTGTAATAGACTTTAGAGGAAGTTGGGAAGAATACTTGCCTTTAGCAGAATTTGCATATAATAACAGCTATCAAGCCAGTATTCGGATGGCACCATATGAAGCGCTAAATGGACGGAAGTGTCGCACTCCTATGTGTTGGACATAATTAGGAGAACGTCAAGTTTTGGGACCAGAGATTGTGGCAGAATTCGAAGAAAAGGTTAAGTTAATTCGGGCACGATTAAAGGAGGCATCTGACAGGCAGAAGTCGTATGCGGATCTTAAGCGAAAGGAAATAGAATTTGCTGTGGGAGATCGAGTGTTTCTTAAGGTTTCGCCTTGGAAGAAGGTGATGAGATTTGGTCGCAAAGGGAAATTAAGTCCAAGGTTTATAGGACCTTATCGGGTATTGAAGCGAGTTGGTCTAGTGGCATACCAGTTAGAGTTGCCTTCGGAATTGCACCAGATGCACGATGTATTCCATGTTTCTATGCTACGTCGTTATCGATCGGATTCATCTCATGTGGTGCCGGTTGAGGAGGTGGAGCTAAGGCCAGATTTGTCCTATGAGGAGGAGCCGATCCAGATCTTGGAACGAGATGTGAAGGTATTACGAAGGAAATCAGTTCCTTTAGTCAAAGTGTTATGGCGTAATCATGGATCGGAAGAAGCTTCGTGGGAGCCGGAAGAAGCAACGCGACAACAATACCCTCACTTATTTTAGCCAGGTAAATTCGAGGTCGAAATTATTTTAATGGGGGTAGAACTATAATATCCGGGATTTAGGGCTTGTGCATTTTTGCTAAATTGAATGTTCTAGTATGCCTATGTGTGTTTTGATGTGTTTTTGTGAATCATGAGAACTTTATAGTGTAGGAAAATGCCTTAGAAATTATTTGATTTTAAGTTTCAAAGAGAGAGTTAAGCTGATAGGCCTTAAGAGAATTTGTAGGAGAATTTAGACACAAAAATGGGCTTGTTAAAGTGGCAAGGAGGCTCCACTTAAAGCCCTAGTAAGTGACGCCACAAGCGGTACAAGGGGGCCTAGGTTCGAGCAAAGAAGGGAGCAATTTTGAGCTGTTTTTGCGTCAAGCTAAGAGGAGTTGGACGGCATTAAAACACTAAGGAGATGAGCACTAGATGTGGTCAAATTCCTTTTAAAATTTGGCTAAAGGGAGGAGATAATTGTTGTTTTATTTAAATTATTTTAAATGGGTAAAGAAGAGAAGAAATAGGAGAAAAGAAGGAAGGCGATAAGGGGAAGAGGAGTTGGCCGAATATGGGGCATTGGAGGATGGCATTTTTGGTTTGATGATAATAGGATAGGTGTGCTTAGAAAATTGATGCTCTTCTCATCTTTCTCATTTGTGCCGAAAATCCTTAGGAATTCAATTTGCTTTCTTTTCTTTCTACTTCCTTTTCTCTTCAATTGACCAAAGCCGAATATCCCTCTCTCAAAATCCCATCATTGCCGATTCTCCCTAAAGCCTCATACTCTCCCTCTCTTTCACTTGTTGAAGCCGAATCTCCCTAGTGTTCATAAAGCCGAACCTATAACCCTTTGCTATTCTTTCCTAAGCCGAAAGTTCACTTCATTGACACCCATTGAAACCAATTACTCCTAAGCACCAAGATCCTATCATCTTTCTCATTTGAACTAAGTTCGCTACTTGAGGATCTTCTGTCGATCCCTTGGAGGTGGTGACCATTTGCGTTTTGGTCTTTCTTTTCTGGTAAGGACCTCTTCTATGTCGATTTACTATTCTTTTTCTTTCTTTGGTGTCAAAATCAAGACTTTAACCACATTGTTGCTCTATGGCGAAACTCGAAGGAGGGTTTGGGATTCGATTATTGTCGACTACAAGGAGGAGATCTTCTGGATTTCAAAGATCCAAGGTAAGCCATGTGTGGTATTTGGCCAAGGGCCATTTTCATAGATCTTGTGCAATAGGGTGACCCTAACATGTACCATGTAGGATTTCGACATCTTCAAAGCCAAGTGACGATTTTTGGATTTAGATCCGCAAGGTAAGAGAGTATCAATATTCGGCCAAGGCCATTTTAAGTGTTAGTTATTGGCGATTCTAACTTTGATTTTTAGGGAAGAGTTCAACTGTTTGGTAGACTTTCTGGATTCAGATGAATACAATAGTAACAGGTGTGTAGCCCTACACTAATTCCTAATAGATCTATGGTATTATTATTATGTATGTGTTAATAGAAATATGAAAATATGGCCAAAGGTATCATTCAATGGTACAGTAGTATTCGTGCACGTTAACATACTACTACTACTATGTTAATAATGTTTATGAACACTGAATATGACACACATGTGAAATTGTAACGAATGTGAAATAAGAGATATGGCATGATGTTGCATATTTTGTATGACATGGGGCATATGGGTTATATGAAAAGGGGAAGTGATCTTATGGTTTATACCACAATATTCGAATGTGGTGACTCATGTCACGAAATCGAATGTGGTGACTTATGTCACAAATTACTATCTGGTGACTTTGTCACATTATCCGTGGCTATGCCACAAAATTTATAAGGGCGATGAGCAAGTCGTCTGCAGCTGACTGCCTTCGATGATGTGTAGCGGATGGATGGTCGACTTAGTAGTCCCCACGGTGTGATGGTTGGTACGGGTGATGTGTAGCAGATGGTTATCTAGGTTTGGGTTCGGGATTGCATCATTACTTATATTTGTTATATGTGTATGATTTGATGTGCCTAAAATCGTTGGGATTGGTGTTGGTTATACACACCGAGATCACATTTGACTCACCCGTTGTGGGATATTTTTCAGGTGACACTCAGTAACGGACCGGGTCGGCAGGAGCTTAGTGGTGGCCATGTTCAACTTAGACTTTATTTTAATTTTGGACTTTTTATTTCTAAGTATTTTGGATTTATTTCGGGTTTTGCTTTGATGTAATAAGGCCATAGCTATAAACTGATTATGCATGCATGTTTATTTATTTTATTGTGATACAATTTTTATCCATTTAAAGTTAAGCAACTTTTCTTAAAAATAAATTTTAAATGTTTAGACACCTAAACACAAACGATTTTCGAATTAAAGATTAACTCCAAAACAACTCGGCATTTTTTTATAAAACCACCCAAATTTTCCAAAGTAATAAACATGAATTTGAAACGTTTTACTCAAGGAACATACCAGATCCGGTCTGGGCTCGTGGGCCGGGTTTGGGGTGTTTCACCCATACTTCTTTTCCCAAACATACAGAACTTAGACTAATAACTTTGGACAGACAACCTTTATTCACACACACATACACTTATAATCTTTTACAGAGTAACAATACATACATTACAATATTATAAAGTAAAGATAATTACAACTCGTAGAAGTAAGAAGGAAATCACTAGAAAAATAAAAAAAATTCTAAATACAAGGTCATTTGCCTTTGTCACTCGGACCATCAATAGCACCTTGAGCTAAAAATAAGGTTATTTAAACATATCGACATTACTTCATCGAACCTAAACATGCATGCACAAAGCATTAACACTTAATCCAAAAATAAAAAGTTTCCTTCCTTACATACCAGTCTGACACTTGTGCATGCAGAATCAAATACACGTAAATAGCCTTAAAAATAACCTAGTGTTCATCAATAATTACTAAATAGCCTTGGCAAATGTATAAGTTGGTTGACTACTGTGAACCCAACTTCAAACAGGTTTTCTGGACTTTAGTTTTTAGAAAATGCAAAGAAGATCAAGGAGGAAGATGAGCATAAAGAAAACATAAACGTTTTCGATGAACACACTGCTATCCTTATGTACTTAACCACGGAGACAAGGTTTAGTGGAAAAATCAGATAATTCCACTAACACTCCTGATTCTCGTTATTAAGTGCGCTTATCAAATATTAAGTCTTTTTATCTACAGTAGCTTAGTTTCAATCTAACCAAGTCTCAATTTAACTAACTAAATTTCCTTATTTAATAATAAACAAATCCATTAAACTGTAATCCAAGCGACTTTGCCAAAGCATCCTGGTGGCGTACACTTAATGGAAGAGTCCGCCAAACCACAAATCTTAGCCAAGCTAAGAGTTAGTCAAATGATGCATACAAAAAATTCTATACTTAATCAAAACAAAGAATTTACTTACTCATCTCTACACTTAATTCACCAAAACATTCTAAACAAAAATAAGATATCGAGACTTTCTCTGACAGGCTATTACAACTCTCTACCATTAGAAAATTTTATCCTCTAAACTCATACCGAAAAATAATTGAGGATATTGCTCATTCGTTTGGTTTTCTCTTTCCCATATAGCTATTTTTGTTTTATGATTTCTCCATAAAACTTTCACTAAGGGAATTCTCTTATTTCTTAGCTATTTTACCTTTCTTGCTAATATACAAATAGACTCTTTTTCATAAGACAAGTTCGGTTCAACCCTCTAACTCTTCAATCTGCACAACATGATCTGGATTTAATCTATATCTTCACAACATAGATACATGAAACACATTGTGAATTTTTGACAACTCAGGAGGCAAAGCCAATCTGTAAGCTATAAGCCCTACTTTCCCTAGAACTTCATAAGACCCTACAAATCTTGAACTCAATTTTCCTTTCTGACCAAACCTGATAATCTTCTTTCAATGAGAGAATTTCAAAAAATACCTTATCACCAAATTGAAAATAAATTTCTTTTCTCTTTAGATTTGCATATGCTTTCTAATGATCTTAAATGACTTTTAAATTACTATGAATAACAAAGACTTTTTCTTCAGTTTCACGCACCAACTCAGGACCCACTAAATTTCTTTCACTGAGCTCTATCCAACACATAGTTGTTCTACACCGTCTTCCATATAAAGCTTTAAAAAGAGACATTTTCAAATTAGCACGAAAACTATTATTGTAAGAAAACTCAATCAAAGGAACATATCTTTCCCAGTTAATGCCAAAATCATAGTTTCTCAACATATCATCCAAGACTTGAATAACTCTTTCAAACTAGCCACCAGTTTGAGGATGAAATGAAATACTAAATTGCAGTTTAGTTCCTCAGGATCTCTGTAATTGATTCCAGAATGTAACACCCCAAAACCCGACCCAGATGTTATGGCTGAATTCGGGAATGTCACATCAAAGGCACAATCTCAAACAATTTTGCTAAGTTAAAATCTAAGGCCTAAAAGCCCAAAATCCTTGAATATTGTTAAGTTAATAAGGAAGCCCATGTTTTAAAATAAAAGGCCATAGGTTATAGTTATTTGAAAACCTTATTAAACTTTAGAAATTTATTAAAGTTGAAATAAAAATTAAGCAGCAGAAATAACAATAAAACCCATAAGTAACGTCAAATTGGAGATACAAGGCCTTATTACAACCAATGAAAATAAAGGATTTAAACTAAAGTCATTTGAAACAAATAAACAAAAAAACTTCTAATTAACTTGCAATGTGGCCATCTCCGAGTCCCTCTTCCACGTCGAGCCGTCTACTGAGCATCACCTGAAACATTAAATAAAAGGGTGTGAGTTTCAAACTCGGCAGTAATACGACCCTTGGCAATCAATTTAATATACAATTATCACATTGGGCCTAAGCCCTATCAAAATCGGTGGTCTTGGGCCTTAGCCCACAATGACCTCATATCATATCATATCATATGCAAAACAAGGTAATGCAAAACCCTCCCAAAAATCCATCCGCTACACTCCATTTCCCTTCCAACCTTATACACCATGGGAATTCTAGCTCGACCCACCCCTCCGCTACACACACATGGTAGCACTCACAGCGACACTATTTTCAACGTTGCAAAGAAAGCCGCTAATCATATAATGGGCTTAAAGCCACCGGTGGATCCACGATCGTCAGTTTACTATGGCTTCACAACTAATTCTGCCAATAAGGATCCATTACCAGACATACTTTGTAACATCCCACCCGGCGAAGTCCTGACTATTTTGGTGTTGTTTATAAAAGTAAGGCTTAAGGGTAAGTTTCAAGTGCCAAACGTTGGGATTCAATTAAGTGTAAGGACTTTCTAAGCGCACTAGTGATGCCCTGGTCTAGCGGATTCTGAACGAAAGGAAAGGAACCCATGGTGAACTCTGGTATGTACAGTGTATAGGATATTATAAAAGAATAAAGTTGATGACTAACTCTAAAGAAAGGTAAGTATGATGAATCAAGGAGTACTGGTTAGAATATATATATGAATATGGTACATAGTATAAAAAAGTACTTTTAGCGAAGAAGTGTTCAAGAAAAGCCCTTTGGTGTATAGAAATCATGGACTCCAACATGAAAACAAATAGACAAGGACTCCCCATCATATTACAAATGATAAGTGAGATAGAAGTGGTAATTATGAAAGGAATGATTATAAGGTATGAGTCCACGCTAGTGATATACTACATCTAGTAACCAATGTGACACCCTCCCAAACTCCGACCGAGACGGACTGTCCCGAATTTGAAGCATTACATTAGCCACCTAAGTGACTCTCTGGCTAACAAACACCCAAGACACACCTCGACCTTATAACACCTCAATCTTATTTAATTATTAGTTATTTATTAATGCGAAGCAAACTATGAGCCAATTTTAAACTTTTTCTAGTTAATTTAACCTCGTGGCATTTTCGCTCATTTTACCACCTATGGTAAAACTAACCCGATTTTATATATAAGTGTTTACCGACATTATTTTAGTCAAATTATGCATGCCTAAAAATTTTACCTTAATTTGAGTTCATTTACTATGTCTAATTCAAGTTTTATTACTAGGTTTTATGTAACATCCTAGATTAGGGTTATGCATTTGGAGCATAACCCAAGTGCTAGTGGGTTTTAAGGGTATTTGGAGATGTTTTAAGAGTTTTTAGAACTTTAGAATGAGGGTGAAAGCTTTGGAAAAATTTTTGATTTAAGTGTAAAAAGAGGAAATTAGGCTGAGGAGGCCTTAAGAATAATTTGTGGGCGTTTTGGGTCACGAAAAGGGGCTTGGTAAAGTGGCTTAAGGACGCCACTTAAGGCCTGGGAATGACGCCAACAAGGGTCTGGAGTTCGAGTCTTGAGGGCAGCATGGGAGTGTTTTATTTTTGTATTTTGCGTCAAGAAGGGAGGTTGGATCAAGACGACTTTAAGGAAATATGCAAAGTGGTCTTTGACATACAAAGGTGCCTTGGTAAAGTGGCTGCAAGGCGGCACTTAAGGGCCTGGAGGTGAAGATGGGTGCAGGTTCGAATGGCTGGAGCAACGTTTTGCATTTTATTTTTTTATATGTGCGGTGATGGGCTTAAGTAGGAAGGCTTTAAAATTAAATGATGGGGTTTTATGACATGAAAGTCAATTGGGAAGAGTGGGTCGGGCGTTGGAAGAGAGAGGGTCATGCGGCGGTGAGGTTCTAGGTTCGAACCAAGGAGGCGCAATTGGGGTTTTATTTTTCAATGCTTTGGCGTGAAAAGGAGAGAGAAGGAATTGGCCTGCACATGGTATCTTTAATTGGGACGGACATAGGGGAGAGATTTTCTCTCTTTAAACTCTTTTAGATAATAAGATAATAAGGATAATATTAGCATTTTTTAATGGATTTTATTTGATTAATCTTTATTAAGTGGCAAAGAGAAAATATAGGCATTTGAGTATTCAAATTATTTTGAATAATTTTAAATTAGTGGCCAAGAGAGAGTTAAGGAGTTGGTCGAATTTTTAAACTCCTTGGAGAGAGTGGACGGCAAGCATAGGGGGGGAAGCCGAATTTTCTTAGTAATTTTTCTTCATAATTTGGCTAGTCTCCATCTTTTTTCCTTTTTCATTCTCTCAAACCGAAACCCTTCTCTTCTTCTAAAACCTTGGCCGAATCTCTCCTATACCTTAATCTCCCATCTATTTCTTTCTTTTCTCTTCTCAAACCCTTAGCCAAACTCTTATTTCACTCTCTTACTTTTCTTTTTCCATACAAGCCAAACCTTGATTGATTGTGTTGAACAATCATAGCCTAATCTACTCCCTTGGTGTGCCGAATTTTCCTTCTTCTATTTGGTGTAGCCTGGCGAATATCAAAGCAAGGGTGATCCCTTTAGTGTTTTCCAAATCGGTTTGGGTAGGACTCCAGGATCTCAAAGCAAGAGATCTAAACTATCATTCTCTCATCAATCGAATTCGGTAAGTGAGGGTAAGGTCTATTTTAGTGTTCAAAAGCCGAAGGCTATTGTTTAGAATATTGTTGATTGACCGATTGTAGTTTGGTGAAGCAGATTCGCGTGTATCGTGTGCGTGTGGCTAGTATTCAAAAGCGTGTAGGTAAGGATTCGTGTTTAAGAGATGCCCTTTAGATTTATTGGGTTTGGCGAATAGGCCATGTCACTAATCTTGTGTTGGCCGAATATAGGAGCAAGGATATTGTGGTGGCCGATTGGGTTCTTCGGGATTTAGGGTCGACAATTGGCATCAGTGTGTACATACACACTTTATGATTAATTAACCGTGCAAATGTTGTATATGCTAAATCTGGTTTATGTAGCTTTGGATTTAATCATCAGAACAATATAAGCGATGATTCGTAAGTCTCTGTCAATATGAGTTACTATTTGATGCTTTTTAGGAAGCATGGCATATTTGGTATATGTGATTTAAATATATGTTGGCATGAAATCATTTGTATATCATGGATTGATGTGGGATATATGAGTGGGGGAACTGATATTCAGATCGACGGACACAAAGTGGTTTGGTACCACATTGTGACTCACGATCACCGAGAGGTTTGGCACGTCCAGCAGGTTTGGCACCTCATAGCGCCTCGTCCCGGTGGCTTAGCACCACAAAGGGGTTGGGCCCCACATTTACATTATGGGATTGACGCCAGTTGATTTGGTATCACACGATGGGTTGGCCCCATCATTTGATTTGTGACTTGGTCACCAAAGTGGTTTGGCACCACTGGTTTGGCACCACAATATGACGGATTTCGTGACTTTAAGTCACCGTTGGTTTGGCACCACCAAAGTGGTTTGGTACCACACTGGGGTAGAAAGGTGTTTGGATGGCTAGGTTGGGTGCATGATTTAGTGCATGTTAATTTGTTATAAATTGTGTGTATGTTGTTGCATTAAATCGGGGAAGGATTACACATTGAGTCTTGGTGACTCACCTTCTCCTTTAACATTTTTCAGGTGACTCGTAGATCATGGATGAGGAGCCGGATGGACTCGAGGTGGCCATGCAAAGGGAAATATTGGTTTAAATGGACTTGAATTATTTTTACTTATTCCTGGTTTCATTTGCTCAAGTTGTAATAAGGCCTCCTAAGATTATTTTTATTACTTTGCATGTTTTGGATAATTTGTTTAAATTACTTAGTGACTTTAAAATGGTTATACATGTTTTCTTAAATTCAAACATAAATGGTTTTTTTTTCTATGCCATCGGGGTATGTCTGAAATCATTAACAACCTGATTTAATATAATTTTTAAACAACTAAGTTAAGTTTTGTGTTTCTTCATACACACAAATGTTTTATTTAACGAGATAATTGAAAAGAAGATGTTTTCATCAAAACTCAAATCGGCTAAAGGGATTTTCAAAATGGTTTTCTCTGTGACATACCAAATTCGGTCGTAATGTTTGGGCCGGGTTTGGGGTGTTACATTTTAAATTGTAACAAATACAAACTATCAAGACCTATTCTGAATTAAATATTAAGAACGTTCCTATCAAATTTTACTCATTACGAGGTTAATCATAAAATTTTACCAAGTTTCCTTCTCATCTAGGGCTCTAATTAGACTAATCAATTTTCAGGACAAAATTGTAACTTAAACAAATTAGAATACCAAATTAAAAAGACAAAAACTCAAACCCCTCGTACACCCGTATGGATAGGAACACGCTCGTGTGAAAACCATTACATCTTTTTTGTGAAAAACTTGTTTTAAAACCAAAATTTTCATATATTAATGGCCAATTAAACCTGATTTAACTACGGTTAATTAACATACATATACATACACCTTCAATTGAATTTATTGACATCAGTTAAGCCTCAATTATATAGAATTCGACAATCAATTTCATGCAAAACAAGCACCGAATAAATCAAATAAGTGGCGCACCTTAGTCGCTAGTAACCCACTCCATGGAAGCTTAATTTAAACAATCGTTAGTATAAATTTCATGCCTCACACACTATGTTATCAATCAATGTGTTATCAAGCAACAATACACCGTAAATCATTCAATAATTAAACTCAAACATGCCTCAAAATTATTATAAAACCATCCAAAATAAAATGTCCAATGTCCAATTACAATCATAATTAAACTAATTCTCGGAAGTTCCACAATGCCTGATTATAGTCTCTAAAACATGTAATAAAGTCTCTACCAAGCCTAAATCTCTTGGAACCTCTTGCTCGGCTCCTCAACTCCTCAAGCCCAATGATTATTTGCATGAATTTGAGAGGTGTGAGCTTTAAAAAGCTCATTGAATGTTAATAAAAATTACTAGTAAATCAACATCCAAATCATGCTTAAATCACATCCAATAAATCACTAATTATCAGCCATAATAAAGAAACATTTCAATTTTATTTCCATATGTTTTATCAATATCAAGAATAAATTATTCATGGCTTACAAACATCAAATGATATAACAATAATCACACATAAACACATTGGCATACACTTTTCATGGCTTAATCGGATGATCATACATTGGATAAACGGATCTCCGACCTCCCACAAATATCAAATACAGTCCATCAAGTTGAGCGGGCCGAAGCACACACTCCCTTATTGGGCCTCAAATAACCCAATGAGTGGAGACTCATGCTCAAGACTCCCTTATCAGTCCAAACAAATCACCCACCCAAGACTTATGCTCACAATGTCACAAATAAAGGTGAGTACTCACAAATCCTATGGCATGCCAACTATATCCAATGGATCCACCATGCATGTTGCCAATATATTAAGTAAAACATAGCATATTGACCAGTCATTATTGTGCTCAATTTAATGTCACAAAATGCTTATGTGTAACATGTAACATAACCATTTAACATTCGATTAAATCAAGCATTTCATTTGCCATTTTCCAATGTTCAATTACGAATTGTAACACCAATATATCATGATAAAAAAACTCCAGTAAACATGCTTTAATCATCAATATATTTAACCTAATTAAAATTCACAAAACCACCTAAATGCTTACTTACCATTATTCCATAAAAATTCAAATCCTATACATATAATATCAATCTTGTAAAAATTAGCCATTCAACATGATTAATCAATTAAAATCATCAATTAAGCTACTAATTAAACATAAATGAGGGTTAATTTGCCCAATCACCATTAGAAACACTCACCACACAATTTATTCTACCACAAACAAGTGATCAAATAAGCAAATCCAAGCTTCAATTCCGGTTAACTCGGTCCTCTTCAAGATTCGGAGCTTCAACAGAGCTAAAGTAGACATTACCACCTTTTCAATGCTATAATAAACATGAATTTTAATTAACTATACTAATCGAAATCATCTCACAAAGATACTTTCACCGAATTTGTAACATCAAGTCAAAACTCGATTCCTCAAAAATTGATCTCTTTAGCCCTCCTAAACACTTTCAATCATCAATAATAGACCAAATACACTTAAACTAAGCATCAATTTCATCTTTAAATCAATTTCACAAAATTCCAAAAATCATTTCATGAAGATGATGAAATTCGAATTTCTTTAAATTACCTCACAAATAATGTTTCATCTTGATAAATAAGATCAAAAACATTTTAATAGATCCATTTTGAGTTGAAAATTTCATTGATTTGTGGATTTTCTATATAAATTCAAGATCCACCATTAAAGAACCATGTGTAATAGCCGATTTTGGGGTCTAGTCGGTAGCAAATTGGTTTTGGGACAACAAATTCGACGCAATAAAATTTATTTTTACTATATTTTTATGGACTACAGTTTTATGGAATGATTTTGTGAAAATATCGTTCGAAAATTTTGATGTTTGGGCACTCAATTTAGTTAAAAGGACTATATTGCAAAAGGTGCAAAATGTGTGCTCTAGAAGCTAGAGGTGTCTAATTGCTATGAAATTTTAAATTAGAGGTCCTTAAATGGTAATTAGACCATTATATTTTAGTATGGACAAAAACTGGACATGGTTAGGTGAAATTTTGAAGTTAGGCATTAAGGGAATTTTGGTCATTTGGTAAATAAAGACAAAATAAAACAAATAAAAGTGTCCATCTTCTTCAATTTAGTCCCTTGTGCCGAAATTTGACAGAATCCATAGCTAGGGTTTTGGCCAAGCTTTCAGGCTCAATTGTAAGTCCGTTTCTAGCCCCGCTTTTTAATGATTTTTATGTTTTTGAGATCCTTGCAACCTAATCTAGCTATTTCAAGGACTAATATGAAAAGATGTCAAAGTCTAAAATTTTACCCATGTTAGATATTTTTGTATTTTAATGTTTAATGGTAGAAAATGTATGTTTGATGTTAGATAAACAACTTTTACTAAGTGATTTTTGATGAAAATGCCTAAAAGGACCTATTTGTAAAAGTTGTAAAATGAGTAGTAAAAGTGTGATTTAATGAAAAATGTGGTCTTTTATGACTATGAAAATTGTTCAGCAAGGCTTGGGTTTTGAAGAAATTGACTATATTTCATTTTACGAGCCTAGGGACTAAAGTGTAAAATGTTGAAAAGTTAGGGGCAAAAATGTAATTTTGTCATAATGTGATTTTTGGACTGGATTGAATAATGTGAGTATTAAATGAGTTAAATTTACTGTTATAGATCAAGAAAAACGAAGTTCAGACCTAGATCGGGGGAAAAATAAAGTGTTTGACGATTAGTCCCATTTTCACTATTTTTGTACCGAGGTAAGTTCGTATGTTAATAATGCAACGTTATAATTGTATTTATAATGTTTTGATGATGCATAAATTGTATGATTGACTCTATGGGTGTAATTGACGAAGTTTCGACAGGCGAGAAAATCCCGGTTGAACCTTAGGAATAGATTAGGATACAAGTGACATGTCACTAGGAACCCATGTGATTATGTGATTATGTGACCCGGGTGCTGGTCCTGTATGTCCTACATCGGGTGGTCGAGTATACCGGGCATATGTTGTGGATACTTGATACTTGTATGAGCAAAGACGTGTAGCTACGCCTGCTTTGATCGGAAAGCTTGTGTGTAAGAGCTCGTGGATAGCTCCGAGAGCGAGCCTATATGTGATGAGATTTGTGGTAGCATTGGCTACATATGTGGCACTTATGTGAAAATCTTTCCTGTATCCGATAGTATTACAAGTGGTTCAACGGGTATGCTAAAGATGAGAAAGTATGTGATTATGTTACGAGTTGGTACATGTGTATGTACGAAACACTCAATGGAAATGGATTCAAAGATATGATGAACTAATGGTAGGGAATGTGATTGAGTAAGTTATGCTCATGAAATTTTAATGACATTTATGTTAGTATATGTTAATTTATTTATATGACAAATGTATAATTAATTTTGTTTATTATTTGCATATGAACTTACTAAGCTTTATAGCTTACTCCCTTTCTTTTCCCTTATCTTATAGTGTCACCAAGCTAGCTCTGGGATCTGAGATCATCTGAGATCCATTCACACTATCAATCATTATTTTGGGTACCATTGAAATGTCAATATTTTGAGTTATGGCATGTATAGGGACTTGGTCATTTTGTTATATGTGTCATTGGTAACGTGGCCAAATGTATTGGTGTAAACAGCCGATTTTAGTTAAATCGAATAGTGGTTTTGAAACCATAAATCCGAGGTCAAAAATTATTTTAATATTGTTTTTGGTGTTTGAAACACCCCAAACCCTACCACGAGCTTTGACCAGATTTGGTATGTTCCTCAAGTAAAACCTGTTCAAAATTCTTTTGTTCTTAGGAAAACTTGTGTGATTTAAGAAAAATATTGTTTTGGGTTGGGCTTGTGTTGAAAACATGTTCGCTTTATATTGAAATCCCTTTTATCTTAAGTGACAAAATATTTAGGGTTTAGTTTAAAAGAAATTTTAATTAAATTTTAATAGATAAAATTCATAATCATAATAAATAAAAATAAGTGTAAAGTAATTCAACTATGGCCTTATGGCCTTATTACATCAAATAATTCCCAAAATAATTCAAAGTACTAAAATAAATTCAAGAGTCCTCAAAAATATAAACTTCATGTTGAGCATGGCCACCACAAGTTCTCGCTGTCCTTGGCCCATCTGCTCATCACCCGAAAAATGTTCTCAACGGGGTGAGTCAAACAGCACTCAATGTGTACACGCTATTACACTAAATCATAATAGAATCAGCATATCACATATTACACATTCAAAACATAGAATACAAAAGTTATGATGCATTCCCAAACCCAAAAACTAGTTGTCCATCCGCTACACACCCTCGCACTGCCAAATACACCGTGGGGACTACTAAGTCGCACCTCTCCATCCGCTTACACACCATCAAGGCGCCGCTGCAAATGACGTGGCTCTATCGCCTATATAAAATTTGTGGCATAGCCACAAGATAATTGTGTCACGGAGACACCATATTCAGACATAATGTAATCAAGTTACCACATTCGGGAGATAATGTGACCAAGTCACCACATTCTTGACATAGTGAGACCCGTAGTCATCACATTCACTTCCCCCTTTTTCATATATCCCGAATGCCCCATATTATTCACATAGTGATGCATATCATACTTAAATTCACATTCTTATCATATTTCACATGTTAAATATAACATATTTTCGTAATCCTAATAGAGAGTAGGAAACGCATGCTGAAAGTACTTTGTACCATATTATGGTACTTTAGCCACATTCTTATAAACATGCATATATTACATATTACCATAAATCTTATTAAAAGTTAGTGTGGGCTACACACCGATTAGCTTAACGAATTCCTTTAAATCTCCAAAAACCGATCTATCGCTTAGATCCTAAATCCTCTGTCACGATTTGATAATTAATCAAATCCCAAAACTTGTATTCTTCCCGCTTGAAATCGGCTAATCACTTATTACCTTAATAAAAGCCATTCTACTAAAAACTCCAAATCCTAGTAGGATTAGTATTCTTACCTTGTTGCCGATTGGAACACCAACAAATTCAAACTGCTTCCTTGTTTCACTAGGAATGTCAAAATCCCAAAACCTTACGTTAGACTTAATCTTTAATCATCAAAACATAAATCAAGGCCTTTGGTCGTAATATTCACATGTCTTACCTTAATCTTAGAAATCTCGAATACTCCTCCTTTTAGCTCGACTACTCTGATAATCCCGAAAGGTCCTTCCATATTCGGCAACCATAATATGTATGGGGTTAGATTATCTCTGGCTAATCTAAAAGAAAAGAATGGGAATCAAACTTGTTCTTACCCTTTGAAGAAATCGACAAAGACTTGTGCTTGAAGCCCTTCTAAGATTCGGCTTTTGATGGATTGGAAAGAAAAGAAAAGGAAGAATAAAGATGGAGGATTCGAAGTTAGAACACAAGGTATTTGGCTTGGCAAAAATAAAAGAAGAAGAAGATTTGGTGAAGAGAATTCGCAGGCTTTCAAAGAATGTAAAATAACGCACGGCTCTCTTTTCCTTTTATAGCCGATATTACTAGCTTAGAATCCCTTACTTGGCCATCACTCTTCTATTTTAATAGCTTTATCTCTTTAATTATCACTTAAAATAAAAGATAATCCAAAGAACTATCCTTACTTAGCCGAAATTATTAAACTCAAAGTCCCTTACTTGGCCATCACTTCTCCCTTATTTTCCTCTTTTATCTCTTTATTCAAATTAAAAGAATTTAATCTCAACAATTATCTCTTGAAAATAATGATAAATAAATCCCTTTATTTATCCACTATTTATAAAATAATAAAAGCTCCTAATTTATAGCCATGTGCCATTCACATCTCTCGCTCCTTGTAGCAAAATAAAATTTCTTTATTTGCTTCCCATGTGACTCGAACTTAGGCCCATTCCTCTTGCATATAGCGCCATTTCTATAGGCCCTAAGTGGCATCTTCTGCATTCACTTTTCCAAGCCTGCTTGTGTGTCAAATTTCACAAACCTTTTCTTTTGCTGCCACCTTGCCTTAATTTCCCCTTTTAAACCTTAAAACTCGTCATTTCTAGGTCATTTCTAAGTTTCCAAAATTTTTGATCTCTCAGAACTTGACATTTCCTTCACTGTGAACTTGACATTTCCTTACATTTCCAAGGTTCTAAAAATGTCTCACTTTCCTCTTTTAATCTTAACATTTCCATACATTTCAGGTTTCAAAAGTGTTCAAAATATATTCATAACACATAAGATATGTCATTTCGTATAATTAAACCAAAAATGCTGTAATATCCAGGATTTTGTGGTTATGAAATTTTTCGCTTGAATGTGTGTATTGTTTTGTTTGTGTGCTCTTTTGTATGAGTTTTAGGACTTTGAGAATTTTAGAATATAGGAGAATGCCTTAGAAAAATATTAGATTTTTAGTTTTAGTAGGGGAGCTAAGCAAGTTTGGCCTAAGAGAATTAATTTGAGGTTTAATCACAAGACAAGTCAATTAGTAAAGTGGTGATGGCGCATGGGTGAATGCATGAGGGTAGAGGTTCGAATCCCTTTAGCTAGCAATTGGAAGGAATTTTAATTTTTGTTCTCTTTCCTATAGTGTCTCGGCTTGGCTTTATCAAGTATGGATGGATTCTTCTTTATTTTTGGATAGTAGACCAAAGGAAAAAGGAAAGTTAGTAGTTAAGGTAAGGGAATCAAGTTGTTATGGAATGTTTAGGGGACAAAAGGCTTGAAGAGTGGGTGATGTTTTGAAGTTTTTCCATGGTCATTTGACCATGAACCTAGACAAACATAAGGGCTAAGGGGTTGGTTTTAATTGTGATAGTGATTAAGGAGATGATAGGGAAGAAATGAGAGGAAAAAAGGGGATTGTGTTGGCTTGTGAGTTGGCCGAATGTTGTATGGGATTAGGGGGTGTTAGTTGGCCAAAATCTTAACAATTTGTGCATCTTTCCTTTTCTCCAAATTTTTCTTCTAGCCCGAAATTGTCATTTGCAATAGGTGAAAACTTTGTTTTGTTTTGGCTATCATATTTTGACCAAATTGGTACTTTTTTCTTCTTCTTTTCTCTCAAGCTTTTCTCTTTTGGTACCAAAATATTACCACTTTGAAGGCATTTTTCTTTCATCCTTTCTTACTTGACCATTACCAACAACTTTTTCTTTTATTCAATTTCTTCCATAACCGAAACCCATTTATTCTCTTTGATCATTTCTCATTTTCTTTTCTCTTTTCCATTCTTCTAAAACCGAAAATTTCTACTCCATTGACACCATTGAAACCGATTGCTTCCAAGCACTAAAAACCTATCATCTTTTTCATTTGAATCTATTTTTCTATTTCATCTTGCCGAATTTTTTTGGAGTTTAGAGACCATTTGCATTTTGGTCTTTACTTTTCAGTAAGAACCTCTTCCGCACTCAATTTCTTTATCCCTTTCTTTCTTCTAACGATTGAAAAGCGAAACTCTAATTCCCTTTTATTATCTTGGGTCGAAACTGAAGGAAAGTTTGGGGTTTTTTTGTAGCCAACGTTTAGGGGATCATTCGGGATTTGAATAATCCAAGAGTAAGGAGATAATCTAAATTCGCCAAAGGCCATATCTTTTAGTGATACATTCCATTTCTCATATAAGTGTTATGTAGGTGCCACGACGCTGTAGGCAAGAGTCCGAATCTTAAGTATTCTATCAATCTCCGTGTTTACAAGGTGTGTAGCTTACACTAAAATTCTAATAGATTAATAGTATTATTGATGAAAAATGTGTTTATAAAGAAATATAAATGATTATGGCATTTTGTATCATTTAATGGTATAGTGAATTCAGCACGTTATTCCTTAACATTTTGTATAAATTTTTTTATATGAGACATATCCGATATTTGGTTATGATTTTGGGGTAATGTACAAGGAATGATATCTGCATCGATTAATAATGCTATAAGCATAAATATGAAATGTATATGATTCGATATGATTTCTGGGGATATATGGTATGGTATTGAAATAATATGTTATTGCATGGGCATATGGGTAATATTGAAAGGGGAAGTGTTCCTGGTTTTACCATATTATCCGGGTGACTTTTGGTCACGATATTATGAATCGGTGACTTTTGGTCATGATATTATGAATCCGGTGACTCTATCACAATTATTCCGTGGCTATGCCACGATTATAAGGGCGATGTGCATGTTGGACCGCAAGAATCGCTTTTCGCCGATGGTGTGTAGCGGATGGAGGGGTCGATTTAGTAATCCCTACTTCGTGTGATTGGTAGGTACGGGTGGTGTGTAGTGGATGGATATCTAAGTTGGTTGGGATTGCATTTCATTTATATGTATATGTGATTTAATCATTTATAATTGATTTGCTATATTATGGGCTTTATTACTATGATCGATTGACTTTTAGTATATTGTTACACATTGAGTCGTTGACTCACCCTTCGTTGGATGGATCATTTCAAGGTGATACTCAATGATTTGGACCTAAGATCGCTAGATGACTACGTGGTGGCCATTGTTCAACCTTCCAAGAAATTGGGTTTTCCTTTATATTAAACTTACTAATGCTTTCTTATATATTTTGGGATTTAATTTGGGATATGTTTTGTAATAAGGTCGCCATTAGCTATGTTACTTTTTACGCTTTTAATTTATATTCGCTACGATCAATTTCAACCAAATAATTAAATATTTCGATAATCGCATTGTAGGAAAATGTTTTGACATCTAAATACTTATGATTTTCAAAAATATTAATAATTCATAAATTTGGATCTTCTTTTGATAAAATAATTTGTATTAAAAACATAGATTTTGATGATTATATATATATAAAAACAAATTTAAATTCTAAACGATTTTTAACAAGTTCAAGATTTCAAATCTATTCTTACCACAAAATCACATCATTTTACAAAACGACAAAACGAATTTTTCTTAAGAAGCATACCGATATCCTGGAAATTTGGCCAGGGCCGGGTCGTGGGGGTGTTTCAACTTGGTATCAAAGCCATTTTAAATACTACCTACTGGGTTTTGAAGTCCACAACATTTTCAAAATTTGGCCCAAATGATTGATTTTGAAAATTTTTGGTCAAAAATGTTTTCATGTATAACACAAACCAGTCCATATTACTG